>JAGTJP010000180.1:0-36399 GCA_020744175.1 Auriculariales sp. MPI-PUGE-AT-0066 | reverse complement strand
GGGTGCGTAGTCTTGACGGTCAACGGGGGTTGGATTCACAAAAGGTGTATCACTCAAATCATTTAAAGACTTGCTAGTTGCCCCTGATCACCGCAGAGTGATCCGCGAGTTCAGATCCCGAGCACAGGTTGTGCGCTGCGCTGCAGCCGCAGGCGGATGGAATTCCACAAGCTTGAACTGCGCTTCGCACGGCTTCTGACTACGCCTTCGCACGGCTTCGATCTCCCGGTGAAACGAGAGCGCAACGAATCCAGACAATTGCGAATTGCGAACGCATCACGCGTGAGATTGTAAAAGTACAGTACCGCGCGTTGGACATGGGGTCGGTTATGGCGGTCTGAAGAAAACCTAGCCGGATAGATCCGTGATCAGACTTCGGCACCGCCCACCCGAAGCCGGTCTGTCGCAGTTTTGCACAGTCATTGGTCCAAATTTCTGTTCGCAGCGCTCGGAGTGGGCCTAAGCCCGCGCCGTAGGGACATATTGGAAATTCGGCCTTGGCTGATCCGCCTTAGACATTCATACTTCATTGCAGTTCCCACTGATTTGTGACTAGATTAGCCACCTCAGGTGGTCACCACCGAGTTACCCGTGTGTCACCCAGACCTTTAATTGCCATTATACTACTAGCGCATCAAGTAATCCGCGGCAAGATGGCCAGAAATTTCTAGTTCACCTCACTTTCCGCCTGTTGACTGGTCAAATATGTCGCCTACGGCAAGGCGACCTAAAGACATCGGTCAGCTCAACAATTTAGGGTCATTATTTGCTACTGTCAACAATAACATGGACCACTCCTTTCTAAACACTTCGAACATGACCGGCACAGCCTATGAACACCAAGAAGCAGAGGTTGAGCCGTGGGCGTCATACCAACAGCGATCCAAATGTACCGCTGCAGGCCGGTCGAGGACTGGGGTGCCAGTATAGATTCGCTCACAACCTTGGCGAGTAATTCGATTTCCATTTCGGCGGTGGAGCAAAACAGCGACACCTTCGATGAAGTTTAAAAATCGCGTAATCCACACAGTGTACTGTACAGTATGACACAATGAGAGACCCGAATCAACTTCAAGCCGACTGGGCATGGCTCAGCCCGCGTGGTCGCGTCGGTGGAGGGTGGTGCCGCGGCTCTCTAGCATCGCAGTCGCCGGCGCGAATATGCTCCCGAAACTCATCGACGTCCACCTCCCACCGCGTCACCACCCCCGTCCGTTTACCGGTAACCTTGGCGTACCAGAGCGTTGTAAGGACCGGTGAAGACGCCACCAGGGCAACCATGGCATGATGCAGCGTTTCGTTGTCGTCCGCGTTGGGATCCACTCCAGGCCCAAACTCGATGCTGGCCAGCTCCAGCAGCGGTGCGCGTACTTGTGTCAGAATGTTACAGGTCGTAGATATGCCTAGCCTGACGCTGATACGCCTTAGCTTGGGCAGATGCAGCTGTCGGGAGGGATTGGACTCGAGGGCGAAGTCCATCACGTCGAGTCGCTCCAGGCACGGCAACGAGTGCAGCAGATCGAACGACGCGAGAGTACCGACGTCAGCGATCGACAGCGTGATGAGCGATGGGGCCCGCATGTGTCCAAGTAGGCTACCCAATGGCACACCACGAACCTCCAAGTCTCGGAGCGCTGGAAAGTTGTATGTACATCCTGTGCCAAGAAGCTGTGAATCAGCGATGTTCTTCGGGGAGCCGGTGAAACGGAGGCTCTCCAGCGTATTAGCATTGCGAAGCATGACCGCTTCCAGCTGCTGCGACCCGCCAACATCGGAGGAGACGTCTGCTTTGAGTAGTGTTAAGTCCGCCGGAACGAATTCGAGTGGCAAGTTGCTGGCGAGCAGCATCTTCAGGTTCGGGGCAGAGAGCAGCCCAGGCATGGGTCCAACGGCAAAATCACTCTGGCGGCTAGCATTCCAGACGCAGAGGCGGCGGAGAAGCGGCACGGGGACATCGAGCTGGCGCAGAAGGTTGTACATGCTAGCGTCTCCGGCTACATCTAGCTGCAGCGACATCACCCGGTGCATTTGCGCGCGCAGGCGGTAAAGCCCCGTCGCATGGGCCGTCGCCGCGTAGTGCATGCCGTAGCCGTCTGCGACGCGGACAGCGAGCGGTGCGGCGCCCGAGAGGCGAATGCAGCGCTCGAGCCGCCGCACGGCGGCGTCGCGCGGGGCCTTGTGCGCCCATGTGAGCCGGGTCCAGACCAACGGCGTGTCGATGAGGGAGTAGTACCAGTAGCGGGAGACCAGGAGCAGCGGGAGAAGGGCTGGCGAGTCGTCAAGGTGTAATGTAAACGCCTGAAGCAGTTCTGGCGGGAGAACGGCGAACGGATCCTCAGGTGCGAGGGAGTGAGATTTGGTGTTGGGGGTCTGCGAGGGCATCGGGGAAGGCAGAATGGACTCCGGTTCGGCTTCATTATGCTCGTTTTATGTTAGGCGGTGGCGTTGTGACCATGCCGCGATGATCGACCGGCGGTTCACACGCCTGTGGCGTTCGAATCATCCGGTGTCATACCGGTATACAGCGAGCGGCTGCTTCTTCAGGTTTGGTGTGCCTCACCATCTGTTTCGTGATCACCCATTAGTGTAATGGTGACAGCGGGCTCACCGTGCTGGTACTCGAAAGTCTCCACGTATAAGGGTTAGCTCCAGATCACTTGAGGCTTCGCACAACTGCTCGTAATTAGAGATGCGCTTCCGGAATCAGCTATCCTCCTCGTCGGCTATCAGGCTGCAAGCTTCGATGAAGTATGAGGAGCGCGAGATGAATCTCAAAACTTTGCTCACCGAAATTGAGACGTACGTCGAATCCGCCGTGATGACCGCTTTCAGTCTCATATCCATCTTGACAGAAGGAAATAAACAGAAACGTACGGTTCGAGACCTTGGAAGCGCGCTGGTTGCCGTTACTGAGCGCGTATTGTGGAGATAGGATGATGCTGTGCGAGAGTGGTGATGGATGATGTCCTCGAAGAGATCAACACGGCACGTAAGGGTGCTACGACGGCTCACTTTCGTATGACAATCAAATCCGCGCATCATCGGTGATATCTTGCCTGGATTGTGGACACGGCGAGGCCAAGTCTGGCCAGTCTTCTTAAGGCTGGCACAAGTCCAAGACCAAGACAGGAGCGGAGAGAACACTCTAAACGTGGGTGTAGTATTCGCGATAGACGTGAGGATAATACACGATGTGAGATATTGAGAAACGCAACTTGGAGTCAAGTTGCTGGCCAAGACTGGCGCACACAGTTCAAGACTATCGATTGCAGCGGGCAGAGTCTAAATGCAGATTGTGCTGCCTCAAGATGGGTCCGGACATTGAAAGAAGAAGCCAGGAGGCTCACACACGATTTCAATCGCCGCCCGACGCGACTTAGCATCATGTACGCTGCACCACCCCCGCCGTCGTCCCACAGGCACGTTCGGCAATTGTCGTTAACTACATGAGTCTTGACATGCGTTGCAGGGACCTGCTGAGTACTGTCTGATGTATGCCGAGCCGATAGCACCGCGAGCGCAACTCGAAGTCGGAACGGCCGTGGACATGCTGCGCAATGGCGTCCAACTTGCACAAACCACCGCGTTCAAATGGGACTTTATTGACCGGCCGCAAGGTTTGTTTTTTACCCATTGGGTTCATTCTTTGAATATAAATGTTGACGCGTTTGTATAAAGAGGGTAGCATGTACTTTATCTTCCTGACGGACCAGACACCGGGCCTGCCGCCAGACGGGATCCGGTACTTTGGCAAGGACCAGATGAACACGCTGAGCATCAGTCAAGAGGTCACGCTCGACATCTTCGACTCGAGTGCCGGCTTCATCCCCGGCCAGGACGCGGTCGCGCATCGCAAGCGCAAAGCCTACCGTCTCAGCCGCGGTGGCCACCAGAGCTGTATCCTGATCCACTATACGCGATTCCCTGGGCATCATCAGCGTATGTATTTGCTTAAATTGACAGTTGTCGCGGAAATTCACAATCGATGCAGCTGTGCCGCCCCAACTGCTGCAGCAACCTGTACGACGGTACCCGCTGCACAACCCGGGCAAGCCGCCGATGGTGCCGCTTCCGGGGCCCGGGCAGGTGGGCCAGCAGGCGGTACTGGCGCGCCAGCAGACGGCGGCGGTGAACGCGCAGACCGTTGCACATGAGCAGCGAGAGAGGCAAGAAGCGACCTGGCCGTAAGCTTCTTCGCGTGTGATATTCAATGCGTGCTGAGCTATGTCTGTCTTATTAGCGAAGGCAGATGGCGATGCCGGAACCGGAGTACGATGAGCAGGACGACGGCGCGCAACAGATAACGCCGCGTGCGCTCGCGTTGGCTCGGTATAAGCGTAACCATGACTTAATGTCTGAGGTCTTCAATAATGCGGCGAAGTGTGAGCAGCTTGATATCGAGTTCAGGACTTGCAGCTAATCGATTGTGCCAGTACATCAGCCACCTCCACCACCAGCAAGCGTACCTGGATTCTCGCAAGCTGAACTAGAAGCGACAACGGTAAATCTCTCGCTTGATATTACAATTAAATATCTGACAGGATTTTCCAAGGCAAAGCTGAGAAAGAGCTGGAGGAGCTGGAAGCCAAAAGCGCTGCATCAAAGCGAGCGAGGTCGCTCGACGTAGATGTCTCGATGACGGTCGATGAAGTCCCCGTCGCGTAAATACAAAATGTACAAATTTTTTTAAACCCTGTACCAAGATGTCATTGGCAGTTTTTCCCGACTTGAAACTTGGCCCATGGTCAGGCTGTTTGAGCTCCGACAACGCGCTTGCTCTTCGACCGAATCCACCCGCACCTACCACCACGCGCATATGGAGTCCAAAGTGTATGCCTCCACACGCTTACTACTGCTACCTTAAACCTAATCTGCGCGCGTTCGATTTGTAGAAAAGCACTCAAGGTCGCCGACCTCAGGGATGCACTCACCAAAGCTGGTGTCGCGTTCGCGCCCAAAGCTACCAAGCCCGACCTCGTTGCCAAAGCACTCGAGAGCTCGGCAGCGCTTGCGGTGCTTGGATTCGCAGACGAGGCAAAGCCTGCCGAAGATAATGACGACTTGGTGCGCGACTGGCTTGCAACCATGTCTCAGTGTTCTTACGACGTTCTATTATATGCTCGATAGCTTGCACCACCTGCAGAGTAAGTAGCTGATTATGGCCCCAGTTCCCCTTTGCTGACTTTAAGTTTCAGGTTTGATTGGGACGGTACGGCCGAGGACAAACCAGCTACAGTTGAGAAGCCAGCATCAGCAGCCCCTGCGACCGCTGTAGCACCTGCACATGCCCCGCCGGCACCAACGGTAGGCTCATTATGTCCAAACTATTTTCGCAAGTTCAGGGCTGACTGCCGCTCAGTCAGTAGCCACTCCCGCGCAGCCCACCGTCCCCGACGCGACCACCATCGACGCCGAGCTCGAGAAGCGCAAAAGCGCGCCGAGCGCTTTGGTGTCCCGCTTGTCGAGGTCAAGACACCGCAGACATCCACGCCGGCAGCGGCAGGAGGCAAGAAGGGTGGCAAGCCCGGTGCAGCACAGCCAAAGCCTGCCGCGGCCAAGGCTGCACCTGTAGCAAAGCCCGCTGCAGCACCGAAACCCTGCACCCGTTGCAATGAACCCGGAGGTGCGTGTCGCTCTGAATCAGAGTCTTTTATAAGGAATCTAATTTTGCGATAGGAACTTGAGAAGCGGAATGCGCGCGCCTCGCGGTTCGGCTTGCCCATCGCCAGCGCCGCAGACAAGGCCACAGCTGCTGCTCCTGCCGCGGGGAAGAAGCGATCTGCAGAGGCTGTCGCGGCTGCTGCTACTCCCGAGGAGGAGGAGCGCAGGAAGAAGCGGTCTGCGCGTTTCGGTGCAGTAAGTCGCGCCGTGGAATATGTGAAGTTGTGCTGAACAAAACACCTGCAGGCTCCCACCGCCGCTTCGACGTCGTAGTCAACCCTCTCTACCTACCGCGAAACCGTACTGCCCATTGCCCAAGCTCAGACCTCACAAACCCACAAACGACGTGTAATTGATCTTCCATCCCTGCTACTTTGTATCTGTACGACTTGCGGAATCCGCGGACTCGGTCTTGCAACTCAGTTGCTATACGATGGTCGGACCCTTTGTCGTTTTTAGGGGTGAAACTGAGGCGTGTTTCCGGTTCCTGCAATGGGTTGATGACTGTTTGGCTTCCACCCAATATTCTTGCTTAGCGCCATAGACACGACGTCCGGCAAGCGCAGCTTCACGGTACGCGTTGCGGGTTAACGCTGTACCAGGATCCAGAACATCCAAATTTTGACTGCAGCAACTCGTGCTTCGTTGTTTTGCTCGCCGGGTCGTTATTCCTCGTCCTTGTTCATCAACAACGTCTGGAAACCAGAGCGTAGGCAGTTTGAGTATCGCTCATTTGAGATCACCTCGAGATTGCCGCAACGTGCTTCCTGGAAAGAAAAGCAAGGCTTTGCTTGTGACGAGTCCTTCACGCACACTCAAGGTTTACTATGTCTGAAATACATTATATTCCTTCAGGCCGCGGCCATTTGGTGCTCAGCCGGGTGCGTCTCCTATGGCACGCGCGTCGAAGCTGGATCGCCAATGCGCGCGGATAGCGCAAGTATGCGCCGCAGCGTCGCTAGTCGCGACACCGCGTCGAGCAAAACCCGCGTCAGCTCGATTTGCAGCTCGTTTGCATCAAAGTGACAAGCCAGGCCGCAGTGAACTTTCAAAATGCGCAATCGCCACGCGACAGGTGTGCCGATGAGGAGTGCACGGAGGGTTAACACCGAGGCTGCGGTGTTGCAGGGTACGGCGAGCGAAACGAGCGCGCGAAACGGCGCAAGGAGGACTGTGATCTCCTGAGGCAGGGTTGCGCGAATGGGAAGGATGTGGAACTCGACGGATGTGAGTTCCGCAGACGTACATCGCATCGCGTCCTCGATCTGCTTGACGCCCTCGCGGTGATCAGGTGCAGGTAGGTGAATTGTCATGTCCAGCTGCCGCGCCTGGTTTCCGACATGCAACATATCGTGCCGAACGCAAGTATCCACGGCGTCCATTTCAACCAGATGGAATGCGTGCAGGTGTTGTAGCCGAGGCACCGCTGCGAGCGCAGGCGGCTGTCCGCTCTTCACGAATCCTGTTAGCACGCGCAAGCTATGCAAGGAACCGATCGCAGCGCGAGAAGTTGAGATTGACGTGGCGCAGCCTATGACAAGCCTTCAGTACACTAGCGATCTCGACGAAGTCGTCCGAGGGACCGGGAGAGCCAACAGCCGCGTCCTCGAGACAGAAACTTCCGGTCGTATCGAGCAGATGCTGCTTGTTCTGAATGGATCCAAGATCGTTCGCAAGCGAGCCTGCAATGTCTCGCCATCGTGTATTTATGTTCGCCGGAGGGTGCTGCAAGCTCAGGTAGCTCATGGCTTAAGGACAAGAGCTCACCAACCGGCGAGCACTGACGCCACGCCGCGCCTCCCTACACGCAAATTATACTACTAAGCTTCCGGATTATCTTTGCATCAAACAAGTTGAGATGTTAAAACAATCGTTTCTTTCTGATAGACTAAATGTACAATGGAGACGAGACAAGGTACTCTACAATCAAAGCCAAGACGGGGGTCCAAAAAGTATACAACGTGAATTGAATCGCGATAGGCAAACATTTACAACAATCTACTCGCGGTTCTTGCGCTTGCGGGTCAGGGCAGCAGATGCAGGAGCGGGAGCCGGGGCAGGAGCGGATGTAGCAGCCTTGCGACGGCCAGCTGGAGCAAGGGGAGCGGGAGTGGGAGCGGTGGTCGCAGCCTTACGAGAGCGCCTGGGCTTTGGTGCGGGTGCGGCCTTGGGCGAGACTATGGGCGATGTGCGAGTTGTGGAGCGCGCCGCGAGGCGTTTGCTGCGACGGTCGGCTGCTGGGTTGCGCGCGTCCTCGGCCGAGGGCTCAGGTGCGGGTGCGGGCTGCTTGCCCCTGGCTGTTGCGCTCCTGGTCATGGCCCTCGAGGGCACAGGCGCAGTCTTGGGCGGTGGGGCGGTTTTGACTTTGGGCGCGGCTTTGGCCTTGGGTGCGGGCGGTGGCAACAGTGAACGCGGGCGGAATATCATATGCTCTTCGGGGCCAGGTGTGCCCATGCGGGTGCGCGGCATCGGTAGCGGGATGCGCTCCTCACCCTCCTCGTCCTCCTCCTCCTCCTCGGCGTCGGAGTCGGCAGCGGCGGAGGCCTCGGCGGCGGAGGCCTCGGCGGCGGCGGCGAGCCAAGCGTCGACTAAAGAAGTGGTAGTTGTAGTTGTAGTGATAGGCAGAGCTGGCAGAAGTGGTGAAGGCAACAGCGGGAAAAGGTCAAGTGTGAGAGCAGAAGAGGAAGCCACGGGCGGCCGCGGTGGTGGTGACGCAAAGCGCGGGCGCTTGGGCGGGGGGCACTCGATCTCTTCCTCGGGTGACGGTGACCGCATGCGCTTGAGCGTGGGGGAGGGCACGATCTCTTCGCGCCAGAGCTCGCGTAATGGCGAGAGGCTTCGACGCAGCCGCGCTGGAGTGGGCGGGACGGACATAGCGCGCGATGACGGTAACGAGGCGCTCGACAGGGACGGTGAAAGGGGCATCTGGGATTCTTCGTGCGCCGGCATAACTTCCGGCTCACGTGATTTTGCAGAGGCTGAGAACTCGTGAGGCTTGAGGTCCCCATTGTCGGTGCGGAGGAATGTTGAGGCCTTGACAGTAGGCAGGACTTCGTACACGTTAGCCAACAACTGTGATTCTTTGCTCGTTAGAGGTGAGCATGATGGTGCAGTTTGGCATGTATCGGTGAAGAGTGCTGCGGCGGCGGCGGCAGTCGACGTAGAGGTCGAGGCGGCGGCGGCAGGGGTCAGGGCGGCGTTGTCGGAGGTCGAGGCGGCGTCAGAGGTCGAAGTGGCGGCAGAGGTGGAGGTAGAGGTAATGGCGACGGGAACCGAAGCACTGCGTCGCGTCAGCCAAAGCTCGTCACAACATGCGATAACCACACGTACGTAGAGTGTCCTGCAGCGGCAGCGGTGGAGACGACGGGGGCAACGGTGGCGCCTGCAGCGGTGGTGGTAGAGGCATCAGAATCGGGGTCGAGCACGGTGGCACCGACATCGGCGAGGTCATCAGGGCCAAACGTAAGCGCGAGCGCGACGGCAGCGAAGGTAGCGTGCCACTCAACCTCATCCTCAAGTGGCGCGTTTTTACCGAGGCGCTCGAGCGCGGACCCGCGACGCATAAACGCGTAGTGGATCATATCGCAGCAGGCCCCAATGCGGCGGTACAGAAGCGGGTGCATCGTCTCGACGTTGACGGCGGCGTCGCCGACGATGCCACCACGCGGGAAGATACCAGCCAGCGCGGCGATCTCCTCGAAAGAGGTGGCCTTGTTCGCGGCGCGGTTGGCGCGGCGGATGTCGACGTAACGTTTAATGGCCTCAAAGGTGCTGGAGGGCACACCATCCTCCTCATCGAACTCGGTGACGCCGATGTCGACAAAAGGGTTCGTGTGGTTGAAGCCGTTCTTGATGAGGGTATCGAGGTTGGCGTCGTCGAGGCGGCTGTAGTCGCAGGCGTACGAGAAGAGCATTGCGCGATGTAGCGCCGCTTGGCTCTCCTTGCGCCTGGGGTCGGTGATGTTGAAGATCTCGAGCAACTTGAGATGCTCAAAGACGGCGAAGGACGAGCGGAAGCACCGGCGCATACGTTTCTCGAGGCCGCTCCAGTAGAAGTCATCGGTCTCGTCGGCTAAGAGAGAAAGGGTTGACGCGCCATCGAACACCGACTCCTTGTTCATGGTTGAACGTTTTTTGGGGTCACCATAGGGAACGCCATCGACCTCGGCCTCGTCCTCGTCCTCGCTGTATTCGTACTCGTATTCGTAGTCGTCAGGCTCGCATGCGACCTCAAACGGATCCTCGTCCTCGAGCACGTAGTCCGGCACCTCCTGGCTGAGGGGCAGATATTCGCCGGTAATGAAGGCCTCGATCGGCTTGAGTTTGAGCTCGTGGCTGAGCTCAGACATCGCTTTGATGGCGGCGATATACGCTTTGATGCGCTGCATGTACTTGTTCCAGTAGTACTTGTTGCTGCGGACGGCCTTGCGCGGGAGCTTGCCAGGCGGCACATAGCGCGCTAGCGTCACGAGCTCCTCATTGTTCAGCTGGAGAAACGGGAGTGTTGCGAGGACAGCTTCGGGGCGGGGTTGCTGGTTAGGGTCGCTGCGCCCATCAAAGGCGCTCCCACCTAAACGAGCGATGTCAGTGACTGTAACTCGTAGAAGGAAAAATGTAAGACTTACGAGGACGTGGGTGCGACATCGCCGTTGATTCCAGGCGGAATTTGACGTGGCGCGAAGCCTCCTCGGGATCCTGAGCGAAGAATAGTGAGTAAAGAAAACGATAAATGCGCACGAGACAACGTACGAGTTGACGTTTGCGCTTGCGAGCATTGACGCGTTCCGGGTTGATAATTTCACCATTGTCGTCCTTGACGAGGATGCCGTGGCCAGTTTTGTTGTTATTGCGAACGACACCATCCCACGCATCAGCCGGAGGCGGCGACCTGCGCATGAAGCGGGCGGCGACGGGAATCTTAGACTTTTCGTCGACGTCGTACTCCGTCTCGACGCGAGCACGCTCTTTGTCGAGCTTTTCGTTGTCCGCGACCGTGCCAGTGTCCACGCGCCAGTCCTCGATATGGATGTGCGACACGATCTTGTGCGTGGCAAGGTCGACGGCGGGCAGGGTCGGGGTGGGCGGGCCTGGCGCGGGCAGCCACTGGAAGCCCTCCCCAGCGCTGCGGAGGCCGGCAAGGCGGACGTTCTCGTACTGTGCGAAAAGTCCAATCTGATTGGCGTAGCCTTTCTCGACCCATTCGTCCTCAGCGCGCGCCAGACCGTTGTCGTAGGACATTATTTCCTCAGCAACCCCGCGGGTAGCATCTGAGGGCAAGGCGTTGCGGGATTTGAATGGAGTCGTAGTGCGAGGTGGGTTGTAGTTCTTGGCCTGCTCGACAAGCTCGTTCGCGTTCAGGCGGGCGAGGACGCCCATGCTTTCCGAAATGTGGTCAAAGTGGCCTATTGGGAGCGGCTTCAGCCTGATCGAGCGCCTCCCGGTTTCCTCGTTTTTCTTACCGGCAACCTAGAAACACGGCGACGCGTAAGGATGTGCAAGGAACACGTGAAGCAAAGGAAAACTCACCTCCTTGAGGTCAATGAGGATGACTGGCGACCATTCGGGCTTCTTTTCCTCAGTCGGGGCATGCGAGCTGGGAGCAGGGGCAAATGCAGCACCAGAGGCCGTGGCGTTGTTGCTGCCAGAGCCAGAGGCCGTGTCGTTGTTGCTGACTGCGCGTGCGGCCGAGCGAGTAAAGGGCTTTGTCTTGACAGGCAGTGAGATAAGTTGCGTGACAGAATTGGCGGGCAGTGACGTCTGCGAGCCCTGGGGCTGGGCTGCGAGTGATGAGTGAGGCTTGGAAGCACCTGCGTAAGAGGTCAACAACCAAGCGAAAGTTAATGTGGAGATCCAGCTTACCTGCTTGTGCAGCCGTGTCAGGACTTGGCTTGATGTCAAGTTGCTCGGCAATGGGGCGCTTTGGTGCAGGTGCAGGTGTGGGTGTGGGTGGATCGACCTCGACGATGCCGAGGCGACCAGCAGGACCAGATTCGGAGCTGATGTCGTCGCCCAAAGTATGGAAGTAGTTGCCTTTAACCGCAAAGCGAGGATCGATGCGAAGAGGAGTCGTAGCGCGGCGGACCGGGGTGCGTTGTCGTTGGTGGGCCAAGCGGGTTTGTTCACCATGGTGAACGCTGTACGATGGTGAGAACCAAGCACATGTATGACCAAGGACGACTTACAACCCGAGTACGATTAGACCAAATATGAATACCAAAATGAGCCATTGGCCCGCGTCGAGGTCGAGTGCCATTGCGGCAACTGCACGACGACGGCGACAAGGGGGGGGTGGCGGCCAGGGTGCGGGCTGGTAACTGCGGGGAGCGACGGCGACGCGGAGTGAGCTGAGCCGTGGTAGCAGAGGGGGGAATGTGGGGAATGCGATGGTGGGAGTGAAAGGACAAGCGAGCTGAGTGCCCCCCCTTTTATTCCAGTCCCGCCCTGCATTTGGCGAGTGTCAACCACGCGGGTGCGCTTCGTCCACGCTTCATAACTCCGCCCCTCCACTCCTCCTTTCCTTCCCCGCATTATTCACACTCCAAAACGACACAGTTCGACGCCAAAACTCTTCCGCTATCCATCGGTATAAAAATCGAGCTTGTGCGTGCCCGGGGAGACGGGCAAATGCGGTTTGACCAAGTGAGTGCAGATGTACCATAACAAACAACACATCGGGCGATTTCCGACCTTCGCACTCACTCTGAATTTGCACACATCCGTCAACACCGGCAGCTTTGATCGTGATCGGCCCCGATCTTACCTCGCCAACCGTACACATACGTCCCCCCCGCCTATCTCCCCTTATCCCCCACGCTGAGCCTCCCTGAACCTCCCACCCACAAGAAATGTATTTCTTGTAAATTTTTGAAAATAAATTAAATATTCAACGATATACATTTCCTCTGTACGACACGGCAGACGGCATGATAATATACTGAACGCGCTGCGTCGCCTGCTATACCCGTACACCGGTCCACTGTACTACAAATTCCATCGCAAAAAGGCCATAGCACACCATACTCTCGTCTTAATCAAGGTTTCCTAATGAGGGTGGAACAGTCAGCCTGTATCTCAGCACTCGGCCCGCCGCACGATAGGCAACATGTCCAAGTCAGCCGCATTTCCACAAATGCAACACACCTGCAATGACAGACCCATCGCCGAGTAAGCGCTGCGGAAAAGAGGCATTTCAAAAGCGCGAGCAAGAGGCCACGACGCCTTCATTCTGCGCCTGTATGCCCGATGTTGCGGTCGCGCGTGTCTCACATGGCTAACGATTCAGATGCACCCGTCCATCTCGCCCTATTGAGCATTTCCGATGCGCAGTCTGCAACGAAGAACAGTACAACGGCTCACGCAGGCAGTCCGGAGCCTCCAAGTGCGAACCGGCGACGCCACAGCGCGCCCCGACATCCTCATGTCTATGGCACACTTCCTCCATGCATCAGAGCAGCTGCGCCATATCGCCTTCGAGCTGGCCGAGGCCGACTTAGACGACCCGGTGCTGCAGGACGTCACGTTCGCCTCGGCGCGCGGCGTCAAAGCTGTCACTCCACGTCCGCCCACCATCGTAACCGGTCTGCGGACACTCAGGCGCATCGACGGGACGATTGCGCTACGCACACGCGGGCGCGTTGTTGACCAGACACTTCACTTCCGCGCTGACGGTAACCACACCCCCACCCGACTTGGGATCGACCTGTACCTACCCTCCACCACCAGTGCCACCGACTCCCAATATCTCCCACCTGCCTTCACACACACGCTCTCCACCTCGTTCACCACTCTCACCCACCTCACGATCCGCCTCTCGCCCTTCACGCCCTCGCTCCCTTCTCCCTCCCACCTTGCCGACACCCTCACACTAACACCGTACCGCAACCTCCACACGCTCGAACTCCCCTGCTCTTCACCCAGTACCGTCGCTGCCCTACACATCCTCCTCACCCACCCGCAGGCAACGTTCCACCTCACCACGCTCATCGTGCGCTGTGTCGCGCGCACAGCCTGGCTCGCCTGTTTCGGCGCGACGAGCGTGCCCGAGGACGCGCTGAGTCCCGCGCTCGTCGAGGCGCTCGTGCAGGTCCTCGCTGAGGATCACCCGTGCGTGAGGACATTGAGGAGGCTGGTGTTGTATTGGTTTGATGATTTGGATTCTGTCGATAGGAAGATTGTGGATGTGTGTCGAGATCGAAGGATCGAGCTTTTGGTCAGGTGGTAGTGCGTGGTATAAAAAATTTCGATCAGAGTCTTCGTGTGCGTCGCGAGCGAGGGATCAAGCTTTCATTCAGGTGGTAATTCGTTGTATTAACGATCTTGATCGCGGTCAACGTGTGTGTCGGGAGCGAAGGATCGAGCTTTCAATTAGTTAGTAGTGCGTAGTATTAACAATTCCGATCAGAGTCTTCGCGTGCGTTGCGGGCGAGGGATCAAGCTTTCAATTAGGTGGAGGTAATTCGTGGTATTAATGATCTTGATAAGAGTCTTCGTGTGCGTCGCAAGCGAGGGATCAAGCTTTCAATTACGTTGTAATGCGTGGTATTCATGATCTTGATCCGGGGCTACGTGTACGTGAGTTCTTGAGCTGTTGAGTAACTGAGGTTTTGTTGGCGAGTACAGACGTTGGTTCGAACCATCGAACCATAATTGCAGTTTGCCAGCGGAAGGATCGTCTACGCGGTGGCGCACAAGGGAATTGAGCTTATAGTTTTTGAGACAGTAACATCTAGTGTTGTCAGATTCTGAGACTCGAGGCGTTCGTAATGGCCGGGGAGAGTTTCCCAGACGGATGTGCCTCTTCAGGGCAGATCGAATCGGAGCAGAGGACGTGCAAATGTAGTTTGATGATGCTAGCAGAGAGTGAAACGTGTGAACGGTGGCACGTTCGGGGAGCTGAGGTAAGTTGGTTGCCGAACACTAAACATCTTTGCTGGATGACAGCCTCCGTCGAACACGCCGCAGCTTGCAAAAACTGTACCAGAGCATGGGTAGTGATAATATCTACGCAGCATTTGCCGATGGCTCCTTACTTTGTTTGATCAAATTACAAGATGGGGGGGCGAAGTGAGGCGTCTCGCAAGTAGCCGTCGGCTCGCCTTATGCTTCTTGACGGGACAGTAACCACTCTTGATTACATCATGCACCCGCGCAACCGACCAATAGCTGCTGACCCACCCTCAAGTGCGCCGCCCGACTGTCGAGTCATACAGTCGCTCCCCGGGCAAACTCGTGTATGGGTGGAGTAGATCTACCCGACTTGTCCACGTAACTCGAACTCTTAGCGTTCGACCCCTCCCCGCACCTTCTCTCCAGCTCCTCTCTCGATAGCCTTTGCGCATGCCGTAAACCGCTACGTGAGAGGCGAGCACACGACGCGAGCTCCTGCTGTTATTGCGCGATCTGGAGCGGGCCGCCACACTGATGATACCCAGACGGCCGTAATCTGCCGTACTCCTGCCGTAAATCCTATCTTGCGACCCATAAAAACCCGGGCGGACGATGCTGTTATCTAGGCCCCCTTCATCAGGTTGTGCTTGGACCCAGGACCCCCAAAAGCGAAGAACGGAAAAGCCATGACAAGAATCAACGCTGGAGCGGCCAACGGCCTCGCAACGCTCGGCGTCATCTTCTGGAGCATCCAGGTGCGACTCTTTGTCCAACGGTGTGGTAACTGCTCTCATACGGCATCCTTCGTGCTTCGTGCATCGTTCTTGGCAGGTTATTCCACAGATATGGAAGTCCCATCGGTCCAAGTCGACTGAAGGTCTCAGCCCGTGGATTATGATCATCTGGTCGGCGGCAGGTGCGTTCATTGCGTCCTCGCGCCACAAAGGCTCTTGCTGAACCTATCTACAGCTATCCCGCTTGGAACATATAACATAGTCTCAGTGGGCAACATCCCGCTGATCGTCCAGCCGCAGGCATTCGCAGCGCTGTGCGGACTCAGCTGGGCTCAGGTCCTGCACTACCACTTCGTACGTCGGTCGAACAAGTCCATTAGCCGCCACTCAGACATAAACAAGAAATTTTCTGTCTTCAAATCTCTGCTTGCCTGGTTGGGACTGCTGGCAACGATCGGGACACTCGAGGTCGCATTTGTCTTTGCATGCAGAGTACGTTACGGCCTCAACAACTGCAGCCCGCTGAGCACTTACTCCTACGCCGCAGGCGGGCGAGCGCCATGGCACGTCCGCGGGGACAACGTTCTTCGGCGTGCTGGCCGCCGTGATGATCCTCGGCGGATTCGCGCCGCAGTACTACGAGATCTGGAAGTTCAAGGTGCCTCCCGTCGTCCACCAGAGCTACACTGCAGCCGTGCGCGGCAGACCCTCACCCTTCCCCTGCCCGCTTCTAGGAGGTCTTCGGGCTCTCGCTGCTCTTCATTTTCATAGACATGATGGGCGCGCTGACGTCTTGCCTTGCACTTGGTGAGTCGTTTGATGTGACGTGGGTCGCAACACTGACCGCTCGGGCTGTAGTCTTCGAGCCGGAATTCGACATACTTGCGAGCGTGTCGTATGGTGGGCTTGTGATCCTCGAGATTGGGATCTTCCTCGCCGCGGCGATCCTCAATCCGCGGGCCAAGAGAAGGCGCGCGACCGGAGCAGAGCCTGTGGCGCCAGTGGAGTCAGGTGTGTCGTCTTTCCAGCGGCTCTCGAACTTGTCCTCACGTGCTTTACAGTCGGCATGGCCTCGGACACGGCCTCGGAGAAGACTGGCGCGTTCGATGCAAAGGACAGCTCGGTCTAATGGAGTCTAATGTCTGGGTTTCGCGTTTTTTGGATGTCATTCCATCAGTCAATCAAAAATATGAACACAAAATCACATCTCAATCTCCGTATCCGCTGATACAATGGTATTTTCCGGCAAGATATACTTCAGAGAGGTAATGGGTGGCCAGCGAATGGCATTACGTGCGGTTCGCTGTACGGCCCATCCCGAACTGGCTGTGAAGCTTAGTCGGTTGCTTGAGCCCTTGTGGCGTGTCAAGAACATCATTCATCAGTTCTCATTTCTTTGACCGCCTCCCATTTACGCGTTCGTTTTAGGCTTCTTGTCCTTCCCATGGTTGACTCGCAACCTGCTTCCAGCGACCACGGACATGGTTCGCAAACTGAAGCCGCCTCAGCACCTTCATCTGTACATCTCAATGGCGATATCCTACTGCGCGTCATTGAACTCATCGACGACAGCAGCCCAAAAACATCCACTGGCATCACGCTCTGTGCACACGCGCAAACACTATTGGCCGTTTCCTACTTATCTCGGCAGCTCTACGTCTTCTCAGCGCGGCAGCGCTACTCCACTCTCATACTAAAGCACGAGGATGCATGCGACCCTGTAACGAAGCGTACATCGCGTCGGGCGCTGGACGTTGTCGCTGCGCTCATCGCCACGCTGCGCGCCAACGCAGCCCTTGCGCGCCACGTCCTCGTCCTGGACCTGGGCACGTATGGCACCTGGTCAAACTTCTTGCACGGCACCGTAGAACGGCATCTTTCACCCGCCTATCAGGACGTCAACGACCATCCCCCGGTGCATGACGGCCCAACTTCCGAGAACGAGATAGCAGACAACCTCAGCATGTTCCGCGCGGTGGCTGATGAGCTGCGTCCAGCGCTTCTGAACATGACGTCCCTTATTCATTTGGATCTTGACGCGCTTTTGATTGCGCAGTGGCCAATCTAGAGCTACGGACTGTGCTACAGGAGATGAAGCTGGACCAACTGACGATGCTGAGTGGGTCGCTCTATACCGCCTCGTTGCTTCGCCAGCTCAATGGCACATCCACACCCTCGCTTTGCACAATTTTTCTCGCACGGCCCACAGTGGGCCCAGTTTTAGTGAGAGGGAATTTACTCAAGATGAAGAAATTGTCCAAGAGAGGGAAATGTACGACGACGCTGCCGCTGCACTTGGTAGACAAGTGCTCAGAGCCGGCCCAGTGGCCGCAGCCATTCAACTTGCACGGATCCGTATACTCCACCTCCCATTGGAGGCCACGAGTACAAACTCCTTCCCCGGCGTTGAGACGTTGGTTCTCTACTCTCCAGCTAGCGCGCTACCGTACCCACCGACGGTTGTAGCCGCGTTACTCAAGCTTAAGGAGCTCAGTGTCGACAGGACATGCGCCAGACACCTTCCTCACCTCCTGCAAGCCTTCGCTAAAGCAGGAGGTTCAGTTCTACGGCACTTACAGTTGCGAGAACATTTCGAGCGTACAAACGCGCTGGAAACCAGCGTCCATTGGCTGAAGCAGCTCAAAGTGCTGTCCTTGAGTACGATAGAGGACCCTGCTGGTGCGCTCGCGCCTGTAACCAGGGCTATTGAGCAGGGCTTTGGCATGAGCCTCGTTGCGTTGAATCTTGCCTATGCGGGTCCGACCATCCCACCGCCTTCCATCGGCGTTAGGCTGACAGCCGTTCAGATTGCACACCAGACGGTGTCGCTCGTCTTGAGCTGCCTGATGCGCTGCCCCCTCCCGGTCTTGGAATGCTTTTCGCTGACGACGTATCTGGAGGTCTTGAAGCCGGATCATGCGCTGGGAGCGGCGGTTCTGGAGTCCGAGTTTAAGGAACCTGGCCCGTTGCGTACAATGAAGGCGTCTCATCCGCATATCAGAATTGTGGAATGGGCCAACAACCACTCGAATTCTCGCAATATACCCTGCAGACGGTGGGTCTATAACGCAGCAGGCGCCGAGGGCAGTGGTTGCTGGACTCGCTCCTCGACTCCCCCGGCTCGACAGGAACACTTTGGACAGCCGCTTTCCTCCGCGTCCCTGCGAAAGGAATCCTGGTGGAGTTTGTAAATGGCTCTGGCACGACGAACGTTTCCCGCGACTGGAACTGCCCCTGAATATGGGGAAGCGACACAGAGTAAGGGCTGCGATGGCATGTATCTGACGCAATAGAGGCACACTGCCCCAACTGCCTCGTGCCCAACCCCCTGTTTGTCGCTCAGAGTGTACGTCCACAACCGATTGTGACTGTCCAATCGCATGACCTAACGATTAGAGCCGATGCGTTGATCGGTGCTAACTTTCGAAGATCTTTGATGATGTTTGTCGACGCCCTCAACCCCCACTCAAAACAAGTGCCGTGCCAGAGCGCCCAACAGCAACCCCAAGCCCTACCTTAGCGCTGGCATAAAGCGGCGTCTCCGCTCTGAGTCGCACTCGTGACCCTCAAGCAACAGGTGGATCAGAGATGGGACTGTAGCTTCCTTGTCTATGGTTTTAGGGTTGCGCGGGTCTGCGGAGGGTAGCCGACGATGTGCGGTCCCTGTGCTTTTGGGCGGAGCGTGCAAAGTTCGGCGAATATCGGTGAGTTGCCAGGGTGCGCACGTCCCCTTCGGTGGATCAATCGGCGGTGCAGCTCACGCATTACACGCTGCTTGGGACATGGGCGTTTTGAACTAGGGGCGCACGGTGATTACGTAATCACGCGGAGGCTGTTGTGGTGCGGTCAGGGTCCTCGGCCGACACCCGAATTCGGCCGAGGTGGGAACAAACGCCACCCGTGTCAAAAGAAATACCGTTCAACGAGCAGGATTTTGGTTTCATTTTTTACTAAATAGGGGTACACATGAGGTCAGGTAACGACGATTTACTGGAGCGAAGGCTTGTGCAGCACGCGGACGACGTTCCACCCGCGACGCTCTGAAGCGACAACAGACGCAACGACGCGATCCCGCCATTCAGTCGATGTCGCAGCCTTGAACTCTGGAGTCTTGAGCGCATCTGCCGATGCCCACTCGTGAAGCGCCATGAGTTTGGGCATCTGCTTTTCCTCCGCGTAGCCTGTCGCCGCTCCATTGACGAGCGAGTACCGGCGCGAGCGCAGCCAACCTGGCACGGCACGTAGCATCTCGAGGTGTTCTTCCGCGTACCACTTGTCGACGTTGTCCGGGTCTGTCGAGGTCATGCTGACCGTCAAGACGTACTTTGTCTCGCCGGTGCACGGAAAGCCTGCCTCAACAGAGTCGTACTCGAGCTTGTAGACGCGACGATCGACGATCTTGTACGCGTTCGAGATACGAGTCTCGCGCTCTGAGCGGTTCGCGATGAGCTTCTGAACCTCGGGCGAGAATGCGGCGGAGCTGTCGGTGATGTGGAATATTCCACCTATAGTGGGCTGCTGGCCGTCTGCAGCTTCGAGGCGGACTCCTCCCAGGAATGTGGGCAATGCGATGCGCGGCGGCACGTGATCCTCTTCGTACATCTCTATACAAATCGCGAGGGGGTGATTAAAGTTCAGAAGCTTCAGATATGTACTCGCCTTCAAATTCCTTCTTGGAGGTTTCATCTCCAAGTTCGATGAGAGAGAGGAACGCGCCAGGGGTAGCCATCAATGAAGGTTACAATGAGCACGAGATTGGTAAGAGGTCAAGGTACGGCGAGTGACGCGCGGTGCCGGACCGGACAACTTGCTATGTCGCATTACATCTGAGAAAGCCGTGCCCGTAGGAGCGCAGATCCTGCTTGAGGAGTCAAAGCTCCTATCCTCATGCGGACTTTACCGCGTCGATGGCACCGTGTCGGTTCGGGGTCTTCATGACGCTCTTCCTTCTGCCGCGCAGTGCATGAAAACATGCCCGTGCTCTACTCTGCGATTCGATATGAGCTCATGGCAGCGAATGCTGTCAAGCGAGTGTGACCTTGTAAAACAGGAGACAGCGATCGAAATGGCGAGCTAAGCTGAAACCGCGGGTGCCTTGTTCGGCCGCGTGCCTAGTCTCTCATCGTCCCCGGCATCTTAGGCTCCTTCCTGTCGCTGTGTCCATCTCTGGTCCCCGTTTCTCTAGCTGCCTGCGCACTCGCAACCTTGAACTACACCTTACTGCGCGGTTCCCGTTAGTCTTCCCAAGCTCTTAAAGAGTCTCTGGCCTGAAAATGGCCTGTCAGTCGAGAAGACGAAGACTACTTGTCGCATCATTCTTCGCAGCTGTGGTCGCAGCCGACATTAACGTATTCGTTGATCCTGCATATGTGCTACAATTTGCTGGAACAACACTTGCCTCCCAGGCCCAAGACTACATCGTCTCGCGAGCACCTTCGCTAGCTGCGCTAGGTCCTTGGTGTATGTGGAAGACTGCATTGCAAGACCACGCATCTGACATTCGTCTTTGCAGCGGTTCGCAACCAAACCATACTGCCCGGTTCAAATAATCCTAAAGACTATCTGTCGTGGGCACCATAGTGAGCACGGTTTTGACATTGCTCTCCTCCCTTTCTTTCTAAGCTATTACGCAGCTGGTGGCCAGACTGCAACTGGTGTTTAAATAACTCGACCTCCACATCAAATTCTGCCTCTTACTCCACGGCGTCGTCCTCTATTACGCGAAGAGCCGACATTGACGATACTGGGAGGCTCGACTGGCTACATGAGCGTCATCTAGATAGGAATGGGAACGCAGCAGTCCGCCATCGGTTCCTCGCCCGGGCGGCATCAACAACGAAGAAGACAACGACTTCAACGTCCAAAAAAGCCAGTACGACGACTAAGAAGTCTAGCACCACGACTAAGAAGTCCGGTACTTCGACTAGGAAGTCTAGTACTTCGACCAAGAAGTTGAGCACGACAACATCTTCCAAGTCCAGCACCTCTACGAAGAAGTCCAGCACGTCCACCGCTAAGTCAAGCACCACAACACAGAAAGTCTCTAGCACGACCAAGAAGTCCACCTCAACGACCACAACATCATCGAGAGGCACCACCACATCATCGAGAGGCACCACCACATCTTCATTAACCAGAACCATAACTACGACGATCTCGACGACCAGCCTAGGATCAGGCACGGCTTCATTCTCAACGACTTCAACGACCAACCCAAGGTCAAGCACAACTTCATCCCCGACAACCTCGACAGGTACACCATACCCGTCCGGCTGCCGGCCTTCGCCCACGACACCGCTTCCACCGAGTGCTACATGGACGACGTGCCCATACATTCGCAAGGATGGGCAGGTGAACCCTGACGTTCGCGCGGAGATCTTTGATACGACCTGGATCACACAGCTCAGCGAGTCGGTGTTCTACAGCACTCTGGGCGCCGCAACAGGACGTTACCCGCAGGGCTATACTGAGGCGGCGAGGCACATCCGGACCTGGTTTATAAACTCAGTGACGGGGGTTAATCCGAACTTGAACTGGGGCCAGGTCATCCGTGGACCTGGTTCGGACTCCCAAGGCGGACAATATATTGGAATTTGGACTATCGTTGGATGGCGAAGATCGTCAACGCCGTTCTCATCATGCGGTCAGCACGGGCGCCGGAGTGGACCTCTGCGGACGATGCGGCGCTCATTGCATGGGCAAAACAGTACCTCGTTTGGCTGACGACAAGCACATTGGGAAAGCAGGACGCTGCCTCCAAGAAGTGAGTCGTCGAAAACTTATTTCTTCGCATTCTAACTTCGTGCTCAGCAATCATGCGACTTTTTACTACAATCAGCTTGCCGTGCTGCACGTATTAGTGGGCAACAAGACCGCCGCGGTCAATTCGCTGAACACATACTTCAATGGGCTCTTCCGCACGCAGATCATCGCGAGTGGCGAGCAACCTGAAGAGTCCGCGCGCACGCTTCCCGGCCACTACCAGGCGTTCAACGTAGAAGCCATGGTCGTCAACGCGCGCATCGGCGACTACCTCGGGCAGAACTACTGGGTCAAAACGACGAGCCAAGGCGCAACGATCCAGACGGCTGTCAACTACCTGATGCAGCGTGCAGTGAACCCGACTACGGCGAACGCGAGCCCGAGTTACAATACCAACGAGATCGCACCACATGTTGCGGTCGTTGCGGTGGCGTATGGGGATCCCACGGGCAAGTATGGTGCGTGGTTGCGGGACGTGGCGTTCGCAACTGGGCAAGGGTACCAAGCGCAGCCGTGGTGGTTCTACGCGCAACCAGAGTCGCTGCCATACAGCCCATACGGCAGAGGCGTCGCGACAAGTTCAAGGTCCTATCCCGCGTATACGTATACGCCAACCTCCATTTCGGTCTCTACTACGCCGCTGCCGACTACGACAGGTGCCGATGGCGGTGCTACATGACGAAGATTGACAGGTTCTGCGCAAGTCGCCGTATGTTCAGCCCGCTCTCGCGCCAGGTGTTATGTTATTCTCACGCTTTGTTATCTCGTCATGTAATGCGTACCCTCACTACCCTATTCCTTACTCCGATAGCTTGGGTGATGCAGTGGTCACAGAAATCCACTCTCGATTTGTTACTTAGCATATGCACCAATAGACTGTACCTGAGATTATGGTTACGCCCAAGTTGACTGTCTCTACACAACCACTCCGTGACTATTACAGCAACACCTTGTGACTTATAGGAGTCGTCCTGACAGTGATTGCTTCCCTTCCCGTCCAGTTTCCACTTGCCGCACGCATCAGAACTGACTGCCACGAGGCAGCCACCTTTGAATTTTTGCCACTGTCAAATAGCGCAGTTGTCCACGAGCCGAGGAAGAAGATGTTGCAAAGCCCGACTTATCTTCCCGAAGCTGCTACGCCATTGTGTATCTGGCGTACAACCCACGCCGGAGAGTCGGGTCTAAGTCGTATCATGCACCTCTCAGAACCCTGACTCACAGAGGCACAATACAGTTTTTTTCACAGGCGCATCCGGACCGGTGCAACGGTTACAAGTAAGCGAGTGGCGTAGTCGCCGTCGCCCCGTTGCGATCGTAGCCATTTGACATTCCACGCCGACGTAGAACGAAGTTGACATGATTTATTTGTAGTCGTGGGTAAAAATCCTCATGATCTAACGCGCAGTCAGAACTTGTCATGTCATTTTGCACAAGAGCGCGCGGAGAGGGAAGGGGGTGGCGGCACTGGTATGGCCGCTCTTGTGATTAGTTTATCTGTGCAAAATCTTTGGAGTGCACCTTCCCTACGCTTTTGCAAAAACTGGTGGCGGGGAAAGATGTGAAGCAATACATACACAGGGGATGGCCGGGGTGACCGCATCATCTGGACGATTTTGGAAGTTGTTACGCAATTCCATGGATCATACTGCTAGGTCAACAACCCTCTCGCACTGATGCGGCGTTCCTGGTGCGTTATTTGTAGTCGAGACCGATCAGAATCCAAGACGGCATATCCCGGACAGTTGTACTGCGGTGACCGTCACTCACCACGTTACAGGTGGACCCCTACCCTACTCCAGTTTCAAACCATATATATCTCGACTGTCCAGTCCCAATGGCTTGACACTTTGTCTCGTGCCTGCTGGTGCTCTCAGCTTCGGTCAATATCGCACGACTGTCAACACAGTTCTTGCCAAACTTAATCCTCATCGCAAGGGTCTACGCTCACTGCGTGGCACCAGTAACCCGCCGTGATGCCTGCATCTGAACTCTACACCGATCATCAGTTAGAGGGGCTTCACTTTGTCGTCGCGCCTTTTCTTATAGGATGCTTTCTCGACCTTCTGACTCAAGGCATTCTCTATTGTCAGGTTTGATATGAATTATACTGGCACGCGAAGTCTGTCTGACGCAGCGCAGTTCAACAATTACCGCTTGTGGTACAAGGATGACCCCGTTGGTCTTCGCGCCGCCGTCTACATTCTCATTGTGCTCACAACCCTGAAGTGCATCGACTCTTGGTGAGTTACATCGCGCTGCTCTAGTACATCGTCTGATATGATGCTACTAGCGCTGTTGTTTGGGTCTCGTTCGTTGAGTACTTTGGTGACATTGATGGCGCGCGGATGCTCCCATTTGTCGCATGGTATCAGGTCGGCGTGCCGCTCATGGTGAGATTCTGTTCGCTTTCTCAGCTGGCGATCGTCCTTCTGAACGCTCATCTCTTCGTATAGGGCGCGGTTATCAACTTCTATGCGCAGCTATACTTTATGTATCGCCTTTTTGTCATCAGCGAGCGGCACTGGGTCATCTTCCCGATTGGCCTTGTCGTTGTGTTTGCGTTCCTCGCTGTCATCATTGCGGTCAATATGCTCGTTGCCACCTAGACCCATCGCTAAAGAGCTGCCTCAGACAGTTCATATTAGCCTTTTAAATCGGCCTGATATCACCCAATGGCGTAAGACTTGCAACTAGAATAGCAGCGGGTGGTAATACTGACATCGTTGCGTAGTTGGCGCTCACACCGGAGCAACCTTCGGTATGTTCCACGCCGCCCGCAGCACCTAAACTAATTCTCGAACACTAGCCGCGGACCTTCTAGTGACCATAACAACTGCAAGCTTTCTCTTGCTTCGAAGGAAGAACAGCCTGAGCCAAACCAAAAACTTGATTGATCTCCTTGTGCGTGTCTCGTGGCAGAGCGCCGCGCCAGCAGCAGTCTGGTCTGTATTTCCACTCACAGCTTACGGAGTAAAGCTTAATCGGAGTCCTTAATCAGTGCGACAATAAACCTGGTGATGTCTCAAGCTTATAAGGGTTATATTATCGCGACCATACCAAACCAGGTTTGAATACAGCATTATCTCAGTGTACAGAGGGCTGATCACAACCGCCTGGGCCATAGCTTCTTACAAGCTATACGCTATGTCAATGATTTGGACGATCAACTCGCGCAAAAACATTCGGTCAGTAATATTCAACAGTGGGATGTCATCAAACGTAAGCAATTCGCGCACTTGTCGTACGGTACGTCGCCTGCTCCGCGATCGATGACAAAAGTTAATTTCTTCAAATCAATATATCAAGACAGACGACGTTGAACTTGGTCGCATCGCAGTTCACAAGCAGATTGAGACCGTTTCACATGTTGATGTACGTTCTCTTGCTTCCGTTCTCGCCTTCGAACTTGCTCAACTTCCACAGTGGCAACGCGACCGCCATGAAGACGAGACAGACGAGACAAAAGAGACGAACTATACGGGCGCTCTCACGCCACGCTCACCATTTCAGGATAAGGCCGTCCACGACCAAGCGACTATAGTGTATTGATTCCCCACCACAAGAACCCTACGATTGTAAACTTGATGCTGTATCATGACGTAAATTGGCGACACTTACGATTGAAGTATATAACTATGAACCCTTCACTGAAGTAGGGTTGGGCCGGAGCAAACCCGGCGATCTCGCTTATCAATCTGCTCCTATGTCCCTCGCCCACAACCAACTATATTTCGATGAATCTGACTCGGAATCCGAGGGTGGTTCCCGGACTGTGTCAACGTGTCTAAACGACGACATCCTGACCCGAATCTTCTCATTCATCGGCTCCACCGGCGGAACGGCATCCACTGGGTCACTCTAGGTTTCATGCGGCAACTGTAGTCGCATTGTCGTACGTATCGCAGCAATTTTATCTGGTCTCTGCACCGCAACGGTATCAAACTATAGTCTTCTACCCCAAAAACGCCATTGATAGCTCGACGCATTACCCCTACAAACGAAGCCTCGATGCGATTGCCGCGCTGGTCACGACATTGCTCGATAATCCCGACCTCGGACGTCACATCCGTGTTCTGGCCCTTGGACCGTACGAGGTCTGGGACGGTTTTTCACGAGGAAAATTGGCTTCAGTTCACGCACCTTTGTACGATGCTGTTCATTCGGTTGTTCCCAGAGAAGAATCTCAGATTTTGTCCGAGAATTTGGAGCTCTTCCGCACGGTTACGCGGCGCTTGAAGAGGGCGTTGCTCACCATGTCTACGCTGATCATTCTCGACTTGGATGCCATCTCGGTGGCGCAAAGGAGTAATACAGAACTGGCCACCGTGCTGCAGGAACTGCAGCCTGCTAACCTTAAGGTGGTCTGCTGCAACCCATACTGCACACCAGTGCTACGACAGCTTGGCGATGCGACTTCGCTTCGTACAGTGCATATATATCGCTCCCCGCTGCAACAAGCGGACGTTTCGTCGCTGAGCAAAGAATACGGGTCTGTGTATGACACCATCGGGATATCTGCGAATCCAATACAAATGCCTCAGATCCGAGTTCTATCAGTGCCTCTCTTTTGCTGCAGCACAAAATCGTTCCCGGGGGTCAAGTTTCTCCGCATCATTGCTGAACCGGACGAGTTTTCATTGTTTTCTGCGGCCAGCAGTTTTGGAACCGTATTCTCAGAGCTCGAGGGCCTCGGCGTAAAAGGAATGCCTGTCCACTGTCTTTGCTTGCTGCTCCAGCACGTCTTCGGACACCGCGCGTCCCGCCTGGAGTACATTGAAGTGATGAACTGTATTGTATCTGCGACGGCCGGGCTCGAAATGCTGCTCCCATGGCTACAGCGCGTGAAGGTGATGAGTTGGAGCACACAGGATAACCATAATCACAACATCCTGTTTAAAAGTATCTCGCAGGCATGCTTGAGCGGTTTTGGTCGCTGTCTCGAAGAATTGTACTTCTCTTACGACGGCGCTGTTGTACAGACGTTCTCCGAGTACGGCTCGCCCATGGTGCCGACCGTCCGCCGGACGGTCATACTCCTCTTCGGGTTATTCGCTAAGTGTGGACTTCCAGCAATTAAAACGTTTTCGCTACAAACCGACATCATGGGCAGTGAAGCAAGCGACGCACCCAACGTCGTCTCCGACCTCAACAGTCTTTTTCGCGGGATCAGGACGCACCATTCGAGACTAGAGACGATTAAGTGGCAGAACTTGGTACGCGAAGGCAAGCCCAGCCAAATGACTTGGACTTGGACTCGCCATCGGTGACCCAGAATGCAGGGTCTAGCGGTCACTGGGTGAGATCGGACGACTCCAAAGAGCCTCCCAGGCTGTTTCATCCACTTCTACTGCAGGAGCATTAGCAACCATAGACTGCAAATTAGGCGCCCCCTTTCTCTCAATTTCTGGGTTACCGGTTCTTTATCGGACAATTCCGTTGTTAGCTGGAGGAATACCCGTGTGGCACAAAAAAGGACTGCGGTTGGTTTGGCAGCTGTTCAACTTGTATACACCTCCGCGGAGTTGCCTGAACTGCTCCCAGTAAGATCATCCTGTAAAATACCTGCCTAATCAATCAATCAGATTCAGGGCACGCACGCATCGTACTGACTTGTTTGCATGTCTTATCGGGCTTCCTTTCTTCGACCAGCGCATATGCGAACCACCACGGTATCGCGACGTTCTCTGTTGCCCAGAAACTCTGCGGCACCAAGAGCCTTGCCTTTGAAGAGAATGGGGCTGCGTCGAAGCGCGGCGGTCTTGTCGAGTACGTCCGCGACAGCCGTCCCTGCCCGATCCACTCCGACCCGCGTCGGCATGAATACTCCGAATATATTGACGGCTCCCGCTTCAATGCTGGAACGGTCAACGGTCGTCAGCAACAGCACTTAGCTGTGCCTGCGGCCGCATGGAGCAAGCGCGGAAGCATTGCGCCGCGCAGATTCACTGAGTAAATCACTGTGTAGCTGGCAGGGTTTGTGATTGCGAAGGCACGACGAGTCATCCGCCGCGCACTGCGGCAGGATGCTCTAATGTGGAAAGCAGACGTGCGGGCGCATCTGAAGGGTGATGGTGTGTATGTACAAGAGGAGGTTGGCCGGGTGGCAGTCTAGATGGAGTTTGCGAGCGGGAGCGGGTGGAAGAGGAAGGAACTCGCAAGATAAGTGTTCATGAAGGGGTGTGCACAGAGCCGTCCGTCTAGAGCAGGCTTGAATTCCGGGACGGTGCGGAAGAGGGGTTGTGTATGTACGGTTGGACTTGTAAATGGTGAGAGCGAGGTGTGATACAGTGCGAGGCCGAAAGGTCGAGGGTCCAGCCGAGTTTCGGTGCGATGAAAGGGAGTCATAGCAGGTGTAAGGTGAAGGAAGCGCGTCAGGAAGGCTTACGATGAAGTCTTGCGCGTGGAGCGCAACGGAGAATCCGGTATAGCAAAAGAACCCGTCGTAGCCGCGCTCTGTGGATCTTCCTCATGGTCCAGTGGCTCGCTGGCAGTAGTACTAGGACTAACGGCCGCGGCAGAGGCCTCGAGAGCGGCGCGTTCCTCAGCAGTCAGGAATCTTCCACCAGGTCCTCGGGGCCTCCGCATCGCGTGCTTGTGCCTGGACTCGTGCAAATAGGGCTATTGGGAGAGACACGAGGATTTGAGGCAGGTAGAAAAAAGTATGAGGTTGGCGTCAAAAGTGTCAGAGCTTGGCGGCTAAGCGAAGTTTTAGGGGGAGGGACAGACCTTGCGCTGACGAGAAAGCCTATTCAGTTCTTCCAAGCGAGCTCTCGCAGTGCGCCGCTTTAAGATGCGGTTGTATTGCTTCGCGTTGACATACAGCGGCTCGTCTTCGCCCTCGTCGGCCGCAGACGCCCCGGGCGCCGTGACCGCGCCGGGATGATGTGCCCCGACCGATATAAGCTGATCAATATGGCTCAGCGGTCCGCCTGCAGAGGTCCTCACGACGTTATACGCGTCGTGGTCATGCGCATTCGAGCCATTTGACAGGGGATGTGCAGATAGCGCTGGTGTTGCGTGACGTGACTCGTGAGGCGATGTTGCATACGACGACGAGCCTGAGGCAGGGAAGGACATCGCCTGCGCTGGGTAGCCATTCATAGACGTCTGGCCAAGGTCTGGCACTGTGCGCGGGACGATTAGATAACGAGTGCGAAAACCACTAACCCGGTCAGAAACTCACTGGCGTCGCGGACGGTGACTGCATTTATATAGGGCATGTATGGTAAAGAATGCTGGCTGGAGGTGGGGACGGCGTGCGGGTGTGCATGCCCGTGGGCAGACTGGTGGTGGCCTCCGTACAGTAGTGAGTCCATGGAAGCGCAAGCCGTATATCGGCAATCTCCGCGTGAACAAACTGCGGCCCTCCTCCCCGATGGGTGAAGACTTACGACGTTTCCGCGATGCTCCGTGCATCGCGACAAACACGTGGGTTGCGGGAATGCTGGCAGAGAACATCTTCGACAACTAGCTCGACATTCTGATTGAGCTATGCGATTCTTAAGTTCAATGTCTTGTTGTGGCCACACTCTTAAGTTCGGCGCCATCGAGCTGCGGCCTCAAAAGTATCATTCCAGGTAGCGCTCAATCCGCGGATTAACTCGTGCCGTGCAAGCAGAGAATTGCGGTAGCGGGAGTCACTTCTTTTTACAGCGCGAGCGTGCTTGGAAGCCACTTTTTGCCACTGTTGTCCAAACCCTCTAGGGGTCTCTTGGCTGGCATGTTCATCTTCAAGTTCAAACAATGAGAAGCGTTTTCGGCATTTACATCGGCGAGCATGCCATTTGTGAGGACCGCCGCGGCAGTCCTCCATTGATGACTGTGTTTTACCGCGGATACCCCTTACTCTGTGTCGCTTCCCCATATTCAGGGGCAGTTCCAGTCGCGGGAAACGTTCGTCGTGCCAGAGCCATTTACAAACTCCACCAGGATTCCTTTCGCAGGGACGCGGAGGAAAGCGGCTGTCCAAAGTGTTCCTGTCGAGCCGGGGGAGTCGAGGAGCGAGTCCAGCAACCACTGCCCTCGGCGCCTGCTGCGTTATAGACCCACCGTCTGCAGGGTATATTGCGAGAATTCGAGTGGTTGTTGGCCCATTCCACAATTCTGATATGCGGATGAGACGCCTTCATTGTACGCAACGGGCCAGGTTCCTTAAACTCGGACTCCAGAACCGCCGCTCCCAGCGCATGATCCGGCTTCAAGACCTCCAGATACGTCGTCAGCGAAAAGCATTCCAAGACCGGGAGGGGGCAGCGCATCAGGCAGCTCAAGACGAGCGACACCGTCTGGTGTGCAATCTGAACGGCTGTCAGCCTAACGCCGATGGAAGGCGGTGGGATGGTCGGACCCGCATAGGCAAGATTCAACGCACGAGGCTCATGCCAAAGCCCTGCTCAATAGCCCTGGTTACAGGCGCGAGCGCACCAGCAGGGTCCTCTATCGTACTCAAGGACAGCACTTTGAGCTGCTTCAGCCAATGGACGCTGGTTCCAGCGCGTTTGTACGCTCGAAATGTTCTCGCACTGTAAGTGCCGTAGAACTGAACCTCCTGCTTTAGCGAAGGCTTGCAGGAGGTGAGGAAGGTGTCTGGCGCATGTCCTGCGACACTGAGCTCCTTAAGCTTGAGTAACGCGGCTACAACCGTCGGTGGGTACGGTAGCGCGCTAGCTGGAGAGTAGAGAACCAACGTCTCAACGCCGGGGAAGGAGTTTGTACTCGTGGCCTCCAATGGGAGGTGGAGTATACGGATCCGTGCAAGTTGAATGGCTGCGGCCACTGGGCCGGCTCTGAGCACTTGTCTACCAAGTGCAGCGGCAGCGTCGTCGTACATTTCCCTCTCTTGGACAATTTCTTCATCTTGAGTAAATTCCCCATCATCTCTCACTAAAACTGGGCCCACTGTGGGCCGTGCGAGAAAAATTGTGCAAAGCGAGGGTGTGGATGTGCCATTGAGCTGGCGAAGCAACGAGGCGGTATAGAGCGACCCACTAGCATCGTCAGTGGTCCAGCTTCATCTCCTGTAGCACAGTCCGTAGCTCTAGATTGGCCCACTGCGCAATCAAAAGCGCGTCAAGATCCAAATGAATAAGGGACGTCATGTTCAGAAGCGCTGGACGCAGCTCATCAGCCACCGCGCGGAACATGCTGAGGTTGTCTGCTATCTCGTTCTCGGAAGTTGGGCCGTCATGCACCGGGGATGGTCGTTGACGTCCTGATAGGCGGGTGAAAGATGCCGTTCTACGGTACCGTGCAAGAAGTTTGACCAGGTGCCATACGTGCCCAGGTCCAGGACGCGGACGTGGCGCGCAAGGGCTGCGTTGGCGCGCAGCGTGGCGATGAGCGCAGCGACAACGTCCGCGCCCGACGCGATGTACGCTTCGTTACAGGGTCGCAGGCATCCTCGTGCTTTAGTATGAGAGTGGAGTAGCGCTGCCGCTGAGAAGACGTAGAGCTGCCGATAAGTAGGAAACGGCCAATAGTGTTTGCGCGTGTGCACAGAGCGGATGCCAGTGGATGTTTTGGGCTGCCTGTCGTCGATGAGTTCAATGACGCGCAGTAGGATATCGCCATTGAGATGTACAGATGAAGGTGCTGAGGCGGCTTCAGTTTGCGAACCATGTCCGTGGTCGCTGGAAGCAGGTTGCGAGTCAACCATGGGAAGGACAAGAAGCCTAAAGCGAACGCGTAAATGGGAGGCGGTCAAAGAAATGAGAACTGATGAATGATGTTCTTGACACGCCACAAGGGCTCAAGCAACCGACTAAGCTTCCAGTCCAGTTCGGGATGGGCCGTACAGCGAACCGCACGTAATGCCATTCGCTGGCCACCCACTTACCTCTCTGAGGTATATCTTGCCGGAAAATACCATTGTATCAGCGATACGGAGATTGAGATGTGATTTTATGTTCATATGTTTGATTGACTGATGGAATGACATCCAAAACCGCGAAACCCAGACATTAGACTCCATTAGACCGAGCTGTCCTTTGCATCGAACGCGCCAGTCTTCTCCGAGGCCGTGTCCGAGGCCATGCCGACTGTAAAGCACGTGAGGACAAGTTCGAGAGCCGCTGGAAAGACGACACACCTGACTCCACTGGCGCCACAGGCTCTGCTCCGGTCGCGCGCCTTCTCTTGGCCCGCGGATTGAGGATCGCCGCGGCGAGGAGATCCCAATCTCGAGGATCACAAGCCCACCATACGACACGCTCGCAAGTATGTCGAATTCCGGCTCGAAGACTACAGCCCGAGCGGTCAGTGTTGCGACCCACGTCACATCAAACGACTCACCAAGTGCAAGGCAAGACGTCAGCGCGCCCATCATGTCTATGAAAATGAAGAGCAGCGAGAGCCCGAAGACCTCCTAGAAGCGGGCAGGGAAAGGGTGAGGGTCTGCCGCGCACGGCTGCAGTGTAGCTCTGGTGGACGACGGGAGGCACCTTGAACTTCCAGATCTCGTAGTACTGCGGCGCGAACCCGCCGAGGATCATCACGGCGGCCAGCACGCCGAAGAACGTTGTCCCCGCGGACGTGCCATGGCGCTCGCCCGCCTGCGGTGTAGGAGTAAGTGCTCAGCGGGCTGCAGTTGTTAAGGCCGTAACGTACTCTGCATGCAAAGACAAATGCGACCTCGAGTGTCCCGATCGTTGCCAGCAGTCCCAACCAGGCAAGCAGAGATTTGAAGACAGAAAATTTCTTGTTTATGTCTGAGTGGCGGCTAATGGACTTGTTCGACCGACGTACGAAGTGGTAGTGCAGGACCTGAGCTCTGCATCTGGCTGCCGACTACAGAGACAGCAGACAGCAGTATCCTGAAAGGACAGCAGGCACGCAGAGCCCCAATACGCGAGCAGCAAGTTGCAGTTGCGGGGCGTCTCAAATCTAACAGAAGTTCGCGAGCAGCTAGGTAGCGCAGAGGCAAGACAAAAATGCAGTGGCAAGCCGTGTATTTCCAACGATGAGCATCTCGCAGTAGATATGACATATCGGTCCCAGTGACCCCTTGACCTCTCACCACTCGCGTCTGACTCTGTCGAGCTTCATGTCCCTCTGCAATATGGTGTCAGAATCGCCCGTCCATATCAAGCTGGATGAGGAGACACGCGCTGACCTATCGTTCCACCTTGCGAGCAGTCCACGGCTAGGAAGCGCACTCCGGAGCGTGCGACTCACTGCTCAAGACCAGGCCGCCGCACATGTTCTCCTAGAGAACGTTGCTCATCTATTGCGAGCAGGCAGTCAAGTACACCATGTTGTCGTCGGTCTTCTAGACGGCGAGCCTGTTCAGCAGTTGCACAAGACATTCGCTTTGGTGAAGGCGCCATGCTCGCCTGCGGTATCGTCATTTAGAGCCGATTGTGCACTGCCAATGGGCATACCTGAAGGAGGGTGTGACGCAATGAAGATGATGCTGCCCTCCCTGAGGACAGTCTCCTACTCAATCCCACTCGCCGGCTCGGAGCAAGACGGCCTTCGACGCCCATGTGGCCACCTGCTTCGTGAATTATCAGCGGTTGCAAGGGACAAGCTCAGCGGGCAGAGCAGGGTCAACCACACACTGCACCTCAGCGCTCGCCTCTGCACACCAGGCGGGCAGGACACGCTACCTGATGTGCTGGTGGACGCCGTCCAGTCGTCACACGAGCACTTGACGCGAATGGTCATCCAACTCACATCGCTTACGCCGGCCCTGCCGCGGTCCATCGGTGGGTTACTCGCGCCGTGTCGCGCGTTGCAGGAGCTTGAGCTGCCGTGCAGCTCAGCCTCCTCGGTCGACACGGTTCAGACGCTCTTCATGCGGCCAGACATAGCGTTTCGTTTGAGAGCTCTGACGATACGATGCGTGTCCCAAAGGATCGTCCTCATGGGCGGGATGAGGGCAGCTTTTCTTACATGATGGGACCGGTAGTGATCGCATGTTGTCCGAGACATTACAGCCGCACCACGGAGTATCGGATCCCTGAGGAAAGCTAGTGTTGTGAACGGTCTTCTCGACCGCCGAGTCAGGTCGAGCGACCAGGAGTTTGTGGCTGTGCAGAGCACGTAGGATTCACTCAGATAAATAGATAGTAAGACGAGGGTGACGAATGAAAGTAAAGAGATGAGATATCATGCATTAAAACACCACGCGCCTAGGCGGCCGTCGTCGTGAATGGCCTGGGCACATCCTAAAGGATGCAAAACTGATGACGATAGCCAGGAGAGACAAGTTGCGCGAACTGCGAAGGACGCGTCCTTCGAACTCGACCCATGAGCACTCTGGGATCTTCACTACGACTTCCTTCTGCCAGTCATGTTGCCGCCATAGTTATTGTTTCGGCAGCTGTCATAGCGCTTGTCCTACCACGGCCACAGCGGAAGGCAGCTCGAACGCGTGCTAAAAGCGAAAGCCACCCCATCGAATTGCGTGCTCACAGCGGTGACATTGTGCCTGGAGTCCTTGGTCTCATAGGTACCTCGGCAACTGCTCGGCTTGCTGCACTTAGGCTGAGTTGAATGCACTCGTTACAGGTAATACACCTTTGGTTCGCATAAAATCGCTCAGCGACGCGTTAGGGGTCGAAATTCTGGTCAGTTTCATTGGTATGAGCAAAAATGCAAACTGACACGCAATCTCTTGCTGGCAGGGTAAAGCGGAGGTACTGGACAGCACGAGGTGCAAAAAATTCGACCTTGCTTACCATTCGCTTGCAGTTTCTGAACCCAGGCGGGAGCGTCAAGGACCGCGTCGCTCTACAGAGTGCGTCCCTCCCGTCACACTAGCTCAGACTCACGAGTGCGCCCTTCGCAAGTCCAGTCATAACCGAGGCCGAACAGCGAGGCTCCTTGAAGCCCGGGGGCCACATCTTCGAAGGCACCAGTGGGTCAACCGGAATTTCTATCGCGATGGTCGCAAAAGCCAAGTGCGTAGTCCATTTGTCCCCCCTTTCGAGCGATGGTTTTCAACTCTGCCCAGAGGCTATAAAGCCAGTAGTTTCTCGATGCTTTGATTAAAGCACGATCACGAACAGCGTGCAGCTATTGTGATGCCCGACGACACTGCAGTCGAGAAGATGCGCGCCGTCGAGGCGTATGCGCGCATGTCGAACGCGTTCGTCCGGCTGGCATCGTGGATAAACGCCAAGTACGTTGCCCATAGGCTTCTTCAAACCACGCTGACAATGTTGCAGTACGTGGTATGCGTGACATCTGCTACTACTCAGGGACGCGACTTTAAAACCTACTTTGACTACTTAGAATCGAGCAAAGCAACTCGCTGAGGAGCACGGCAACTTGGGTTATTTTGCAGACCAGTTTGAGGTTTGTTGCGCTCAGTCCCGCCGCTGTCTGGATTCTTCGAGTTCATCCCTCTCTGCGTAGAACCAAGCCAACTTTCGCGCACATGTTGCGGGCACGGCATCCGAGATTTGGAAGCAAACCGAGGCCATGTTGATGCGTTCATCTCTGGAGCTGGTTCGATCCCTCGACCGTTTTGCGCATGCAATTCGTTGACCTTTGCAACAGGGACGGGTGGCACCATCGCTGGCGTTGGCACCTTTCTCAAAGAGCGCAGCCCGGCGGTGCGCATAGTCCTCGCGGACTGCCAAGGTAGCGGACTGTACAACAAGTACTTCAGATCTGGACTCGCCAAGTACTGGCTAACGGTAATACAGGTGAAGCATGGCGTGATGTACAGCACGAAGGAGAGCGAAGGCACGAGGAGAAGGCATCAGTCGACACAGTGGTGGAGGGCATGTACGTCGATGCTGGCATGGGAGATCTGTATGCCTGATATGCTACTTCAGTGGTCTCAACCGGTTGACGGCCAACATTGCCCTCGGTCTGCCAATCATCGATGATGCTGTCCAGTACGTTGGCTGGCGGGCTGTCCATGCCTCATGAGACTCACCTGAAGATATAGAGTGTCTGATGCTGAAGCCGTGGCGATGGCTCATCACATAGCAGCACACGACGGTCTTTTGCTTGGCAGCAGCTCCGCCGTCAATTTGGTTGCGTGCTGCAAACTAGTCGAATCTCAAGGATGGTCTGGCAGCCGTCGTCAGATCGTCACCATCTTGTTTGTTCCTCTCTCGCGCGCGGAAACAAGACTCCAAGCTAATCGATCCCAAGATGCGACTCTGGCTCCCGTCACTTTTCGAAGTTCTGGAACGAAGAATTTGCGCAAGGAGGGGATTCCGATTGATCTTACTCTGGTCGACGCATTACTCGCCCGCAGATAGATATCTCATTAGACCTTCGGTTTGGCTGAACTGTCGGATTCATTCTTGCCATAACGGGAGCGTCCAATCGAGAAACCACGCTCGGTATCATCAGCTGACTCTCCTCGGACGATGTACTTGTACCCTGCGTGGTT
>JAGTJP010000018.1:0-389806 GCA_020744175.1 Auriculariales sp. MPI-PUGE-AT-0066 | reverse complement strand
CGTGCCTGTTTTTTTACACGGCTCTTTGATGTCTTGCGATGTCCGCCAGATTTACGTTTCTGATGCTTATCGAATCAACGACGGTTTTGTCATCGTGTTTCTTTCGTCCCGGCTCGAGATGACCCGATGCTTGAGTTTAATGTTAGCAACTGGATCATACCCTGGGCCGAGTAGTTAGCCGACCACATTCAGCCGAAGGAGCTGCGTAGCACCGAACAGGATGCTCTAAGTTGGTCATGAACGGAGAACAGACCACCATAGGGACAGCATTGACCAAGCTTCAAGTCAGCCGGATGGTATTCTTGTCATTCGCGTCAGCCCGATACCGGTATTGTGGTTCGTCTGGGCAGACTCCAAGCTGATGCCCAATGTGAATGTCACCAAAATGAACTTGCATCCGGGGACATCGGACGCATGCATCAATCTTTTCGGGAAAAACGCAGGGGACACTTTTTACGCCGATAATCACTTGAGTGTCACTCTTCTAGGCGAAAATGTTATCTGCTCTGATCGGTCGGTCCCTAACTCGTCATTTTGTAGAGAGCAAGCCGAATTCAGACTGGCGGCGACGTACCTAAATGGAGAGACTACCACGTGTCGAGTTCTCTCTGTGACTGCTTTAGAGCTGGACGTCGGATGAGCACTCGCTAATTAGCATCTGACCACTTAGAATCTAGAATTGTGTAGCCTATGCTCAATTTCAAATGCGATTGCCCGTATCAGCCTGCGTCAATCATCCTACGTCGCCTACAGTCCACAGCCTGATCAAATACGACCATCTAGTCCTGATCATATCCTTCCGCTCGTTCGGACTGCGGAAAGCCGGCGAAATCCACTTGTTCCTGTACAGTCTGCCAGCCAGCTCATACTGCACTCGCAATCTCAACTTCAGGTTGCTCTGTGAAAGGGAGGTGAAAACTTGGTTACATGTTATAAACGACAACGGACGCACTCCTGCCGGCGCTTTGATGCGCAACTGCTGCGTTTCTACTGCTCCAGGATGAACAGTCGTACTTGAGATGGGCAGCATTTGCAACTGCATCGTCTGGTACGGAAGTCAGCAAATGGAACGAGTACAAACGTCGGGGAGCAGACCTTCGGCACTGCGCTTGAAAGTTGAGCGCCGATATGCTCTGACCAGAGCTGGCCGTGAACCGTGTGACGACGACAATCATACCAGGGTGCTGCAGCGACACCTGCGGCACAAAGACAATATTGAGGCCGTGCTTCATAGGCAGTGAATGTCGGTACTGCCGGTGCGGCAGGTGCTGGCGCCGGTGTGGGTGCAGGCGCGGCCGAACCTCCAAGCAGATCTTCGAGACCACCCAGCCCCGACAATGGTGCGGATGGAGTGGGAGCTGACGCTGCCGGCGGATGAGAGGGTGTCGAATCGAACAAGCCCATAATGTCATTGATCGCCTGTTGCTTCGACTGACCAGATCCAGGAGCGGGTGCGCCGCCGTTAGTTGACTGTTCTCCAAACAGGTTTGAAGCATGTTTGTGGCATCGCCGCCCGGCTGCGGAACAGCTGGTGACGTCGGCTCCTCCATGTCGATAAGTGACTGATCCTGAGTCGTGCGAGTGTTGCCGACTGGCTTGTTCTCAATGACTATGAAACGTCAGATGAGATGATCACGCATAGAAGGAAGAACTTACCTTTGCCGAGTACCGTCTGCTTCACCTCGGGTGGTGGCATCCGCTCCAGAACACCCTCAACTACATTCTTCGATTGGCCGAGCAAGCTAGAAAACTCAACCGCTCGTTGCTGAAGCTCCAACTCAGGCGTGGTGGAGAAACGAGAGAGCATCATAAAATCCGTTGCCTCGATGCGGCGGAGGTTACAGGCCGGGAGTCGATCTTCGTCAACGAGGTCAAAACAAACTGTCGTGTTGTGGTATTGGCGTATGGTGAATTGAGCACCGAGTCGAATAGGTCGAGAATGTCGCTATCGGAGACAGCGCGGGGCTGCTCCTCGTGCATGACACCGCCCTCCATCAAGACCTCGCTGTACTCGCCAATGACCCATACGGCAGAAAGGGTCAAGGCATCTTGGGACAAGTCTGCCTTCAACGCGGTGAAGAGCTTCGAAGTAGTGTATCCTTGGAGCTCGGGCGTGTGCGCGACAAGGCGAATAAAGGACGAAAGTATCTCCTCGCGCACGTGGTTGCCCGCAAGCGTGAGCACACGCAACACCGTGTCAATGTGCCACCGCTTGTTGGGCGCGAAGTTCTCAGCGGCGAGGCTAACTTGGGTCGTCATCCCAAGCTTGAATTCTGTGTCGGCAACCTCGAGGAATGCAAGGAGCTCGCGAACGAGTACGCGAACATTGCTCTCGTTGATGAGAGCATATGACAACTCGAGTGCGCGTCTTCTAATCGAGATATCACCGTCGCGCAGGCAGTCGAGGATAATGTTGCGGTGGCGCTGCACGGCATTGGTGTCAATCGAGACGACCTTGTTCAATGTGTTCAAGGCGACATAACGAATGTTGTTGTCGCGATTGCTCAAGACTTGCCGAGAATGTTGATGGCCATGACACGCAGACCGCTGTCCGCTTCGATGTCGAGCACCGTCAACACAGTCTCGTATAAGATCGAGTTGCCAACATTTTTGCTCGAGTCCGTATTTGTCGCGACCTGGGCGAGGATGTCGTTCATGATTTCACTTGCTTTTGGATCGCCGTTTCCGGTGAGGCGCAGCAGCCGCAGTATCTTGCACTGAAGGAAAGGATCCGTGATGCCAGACACGTCGTGCTCGGGCTGTACCCAGTCGTGACGAGGGATTTCAGGTTGCGGACCAGAATAGGAACGGCGTTGCGGAACTCGTTTCGGCACGTCTCGTCGATCTGGCACATCTCAATGATGAGAGTAATACCCGAGAGCATCACACCGTGATTGCGGTCTGCTAAAAGTTGTTGTGCCTTCGGCGTGATGTGTTCAATGAGATCGGGTACCTTGCGAACAATTCGCAAAGCACATAGCGCAGCCTGTGAAAATATCAGCAAATTCCCGACAGAACGACTGCGCGCAGAGCAATCCCAGACCGATAGATATTTGGAGCAGAGCACGCACCTTCTTGCGGATGTATGTGTTACTCGAGCCGAGAAGTTTCTCGACCTCGTTGCAGAGATCGCGCGACATCTCCTCAGATGCGATGTTCGCAAATGCGCATAGACCGAGGCCGACCGCATACATGTTGGAGTGGTTCATGTCGCTGCGCAAGGGATTAGATACGCATAACTATGCACCGGTAGGCGCACTTCTTGAGGAGTTGGTGACGAGGGTGAGTACTTCCTGCTTTCATCCAACAAGAGCATAATCCCCAGATATCCGAGTCGCTTGTCTGAGAAGCGTGGACTTGCGACGAGCTTCAAGCACTCGATCTGACCAAAGTGGGCTGGGTAGCCTAGCATATGGATGTAGAGCAGCTTTGCGACATTATGGTATCGCGCAAAACGTATCCTCCTCCTTGAAAGCGGTGCGGATGGCCCGCCGACTCTTTCTGAATGAGCGCGCGCTCGTCCGCGATCGTCTGGCGCGGTGGTCAGTAACTCGTCTGACGGGATCTCGCGACCGACGTGCCTTGCAAGCCCTGATGGCTTTAATCAGAGCTGAAGGAGGATTAAATAAGCGCATATAAATTGAGTTGTAATGGGCGCACCCTTCAGGTTATGGTACACCATCGCGGGCTGACGAGGTCAAAATGCGTTCGGCAGTTCGCGCTTCAATCTTCTTTGCCTCACCCAATCCAGTCTAAGGCTCATGCGACGCTATGTCGCAAAACCAGCTTCATTATTGCATAAACCGAAATGGCGGCCCGTAATACGTCGCTTTATTACTGCCAGCGCAGAGCAGCAACTTGTGGTCGAACACTGCCTGAACAAAAATGTTCTTTGTTCTGCACGACCAGGAGCAGGCAAAACAACCACGGCCGAATTCCTGGTTCGCGCAAATCCTGGAGTTCCAATAGCTTTGATCACATACTCGAAACGGCTGCAACTCGCAACCAAGCATCGCCTGGAGGAGTACGACGCCGCGCAGAGCTTTACCTTCCACGGGCTTGCCTCCAAGCTCTTCGGTCGATTAACCTACGATGATGCTAAGCTTCTTGACCTGCGCAAACAAAACTTCCCAGTGACATGGAGTATGCCGCACTTTCGCTACGTCGTCTTTGACGAAATGCAGGACTGCACCCCGGACCTCTTTTGGCTGGCGTGCATGTTCGTCTCAGCCGTTACACAGCGCAGTGGCACTGCTCCCAATCTTCTCATCCTTGGAGATGTCAAGCAGGCTATCTACGAGTTTCGCGGTGCAGATGCACGCTATCTTGAACATGCTGCAACCCTCTTTTCAACACTTTCACCATATCCTTGGCAGTCGCTTGAACTCGCACAGAGCTTTCGACTCTCCCATCAGAATGTCAATCTAATCAACGATGCTTTCTAAGTGGTGAAAAATACATTGTCGGCGCACACGATGGGCCTGATCCAGTTTATATGACGGCCGACATTTACGACCACAATGCCCTTGTAGGTAAGCTTACATGTTCTACGGCTTTCCCAGGGACCATTTTGACGGTCCTCACAGATGCTTTTATGCCGTATATCAAACGGTATGGGGCAGAACGATGCGCGATTCTCGCGCCTTTCGTCCGGAACAACGGTTGGCTTATTCGATTGTGCAATGCTTTGTCGGACAAAAACATTCTCATGTCAGTACCGATCTCCGATGAGGCTAAGCTGGACGAGGATGTACTTAACGGAAAGGTTTCTGTGGCCACCTGGCATCAGTTCAAAGGCAGCGAACGCGACTGCGTCTTTGTCTTCGGCGCGGATTCGAGCTACTTTGATATCCTCGGTCGCGACTTACCCGACGATCGATGCCCGAATGCAGCATTTGTTGCCCTTACGCGTGCACGCAAGCAGCTAGTCGTGGTACAAAGTCACAAGTTATCAGCAATGCCATTTGTTGACCAACATGCTTTGCACCGACACGCTAAAGTCGTTAGCCTTACGGGGATAGGGCCGACTCCACAGAAAAAGCCAGGGCGACCTATAGAGCTCGGTTTGCTTCTACCCACAAACGTCATGACTTCGGAAATTGCGCGTCATGTTCGCGACGAACTGCTCAACGATATTGTCACCCGACACTTGCAGATCGTAGAACTAAAAGAACCGTCGCCTTCTGAGAAATTTAGCGCCATCCCGGAAAAAGTTTGCACGAATTCATCACTCGGCCATTACGAAGCGGTTTCAGACCTCAACGGCTTAGTCGTCACTGCTGCCCTCGAACTCACTCTGCAAGGAACTCTGCGCTCGTTTGGATATGGACACGCGGGCCCCGGTCCCAAGAAACACCTTCCCAAAATCCCCGCCAGTTCGCGCGAGCGTGCAATATGGTTAATGCGACAGGCAACGATGTACGATGCCGAAAGGTCTGGGTACAAGTCTCGAATGGTCCAAATGGAGCTGGGTGAGGATGAACACGGCTTCGCCTGGTTCTCATCCAACAATGGTCGTTTGCTTGATCTTGCTGTGCAGCGCCTGCAGGACGAAGTTCTCAGTGTTGCACCTGATCAGACTGCGCTTGAGTTTGAACGCCAATTTAAGACCAAGATCACTCTAGATGAAGAAGTTACAACCCTCTCAGGCCGAACCGACATCACTTACGAAGAGGTATGCTCGGGAAAGAAGCGGGTAACGATTTGGGAGGTCAAGTTCGTCGCCATGCTTTCGCTCGAACATGTCGTCCAGGCTGTCACCTACGCTCACCTTTGGTGGATGCAACAACAGCCGAAGCAGAAGCAGAGGAGACATATACCCGAGTTTCCGAATATTGTGCTCTTCAATGTGCGGACGGGCGAGAAGTGGGACATCCGATCAACACCAGAGCAGGCGCAAGCTATTATCGAAGCAACTCTTCGCGCCAAGTACACTTCTGAAGGCGAACCCAGCATCGACGAGTTTTTGCACAAGACAGCAGTAATTATTGATAGCGTCGAGAAACGGATGAAGAAGCTGGAGGAACCGATGGCTATGAAGGTGGCTCTTGTGAGGCGAGCGAGCAAGCCGACGGCATCACGGCTCAGGAACTAGTGGCTTGTACTAGATAGAAGATACATTACAGCCGTTTTGGGCGCTTATGGCGCCGGCCGAAGAGAGAGACCGCTTCGAGGTCCAGAAATGTCTCGCCCATTGCACCGTCAATTCTGCACCGATCAGGATAAAAACAGCTGCGTTGAAACGCCCCAAGGTGGGGCAAGACCTTTGAATACTTATAATTTGCAAATATTGACGTTTCAAATTCAGTGAGTTCATTGGTGTCTCGACCACACCGCACGAGGAAATAGCATTCACACCGTTTTCATGCAATGAATGGATGTATATACATAAAATAAAGGTCGTGAGGTGGTTAAAGGTAACCATATCCGACCTCGTTGAAGTTTTTTAGGCGAGACACTTTTTGACCCGAGCAAACTACAATCTCCAGCACCAATTGAGCAGCACAAGATATTGTGAAGATGAGCTATATTCAGAAGATGTATCTAGCTGAGCTAAATGGGTTGAAATCCAAGAAAAGACTTCATGGCTGTGGAACGGGCCAGACTGGGATGTATTTGCGAAACCACCCTCGACAATTTTCCGGTGTAGCAACAGCATGAAGCCCTGCGTACAGTAGCTGATTGATAGATATTCGATCTCGGCTTTCCATCACTCGTCGATACTCGTTGCCATTTCGTCGAACGAATGCCTTGAATGCTGAGAACATCTCCTCAATGGGGTTGAAGTCTGGAGAGTACGGCGGCAGGTAGACAAGTAGAACACCTCTACAAATAAGGTTATAAGCGCAGGAAAAATGGAATTGACTTAAGCTGGGGTACCGATGCTCGCACCGCTCTCCTACGCCTTCAACATGGTGAATGGAGCAGTTGTCCATCACAAGAACACTGTTCCTGGCTGGATAGGGATTCATCTGGGACAGTAAACCATCAATAAAGTCGATAAATGTTGTCCCATTGAATGATCCTAAAGCAGCCGACATCCATATGACACCATTCATCGTGAGGGCCGGGAGAATGGAGTACCTTTGACAGCGGGCAAGCCACAATCAGATCAATTTGCCATCCAAAGCACAAATGAACAAACTGACCTGTCACCTCGAACAAAGTGGGCTCGCTTATGTGCCCGGTTACCTGAGACTGAGCGACCGTGTCGCCGGTAGGTAGTGATCATGTTGAGTGCCGATTCATCAACAAAGACAAGCCTTTCGGCAGGCTCTGAACCAATTTCAAGCAGATAATCAACACGTTTGGGTACTGATATTTCATAAGCTTGTTTGGAAAGCTATAAATTATGTGAGCTTTGCATGTGGTGTGGTGTGATTGTCAGTCAAGTACTCACAACCTTGCGTGTGATTTCTAGTTCCTTCAACTCTTTGCAAAGGGTTGCCAAGCTGACCCCAATGTCGAATCGAAACCAAAGCTCGTCCTTTATTTCATCAAGGTACAGATCTGGAGAGTGCTCCAGGAGGCCGAGGATAAACTGCAGATCCATGAGAGATAGTAAGACAATGACTTCATATTCACCTTTAGATGCTCCCTGGTCAGCTTTGAAGGAGGTCCCTCTGCTTGAGGGTCACGTATTATCATGCCAAGCATGCGCCAGCGGAACAAAACACGCTGCACGGTGCGTAGCGGAATGTCTGTAGCATAACTAATTTTGGCTGAGGACCAGCCCAGAGTCTCGGACTGGTAAATGATGATTTGGCGAGTCTGTATGTCCAAGCGCTGTCGGCGAGGTCGACGGTGTGACATCTGAAAGAGGAAAGAATGTGAAACTCCGCCATTCGCAATGCTCCCTCTCATCTCTGCCTGCAGCTTCACTATTGCGCGCTCAATTTTCTGCATGCCCCACCACCCTTGCCGTACCTCTATCCTCACACCTGCACCTACACTTGCAGCCAGTGCGCCTGCAATTTGTGACACTATTTTGTCGCGTTTGTGTCATGCCGGTGCAGATTTTATGGCTACAAGCCACTGGGGCTCTGTGTTTCCCTACCTGTACCACATCGTACCATTCATCATGCTGCCCAGCCCACTGTGCTTGCTTAAGCACTCTGCTCTTTCCGCTGCTTGTTACCTACTGCTCGCTGATTCATGTCCATTGCTCATGCATCATTGTGATTCATATTATAACCAGAATGATATTTCGAACGATAATCTAAGTCCTCGTGACCAAGCTATTGAGGCTACACTAGGGGTGTTGCAAAAGGTGGCATAGGGCTTGACTCATTGTGCTTGATCTCAGCCAGAATGGCAGCGGCCAAAGTCTCAGCCGAGCCAAGTTTCAGGCCAAAGTGCTCCTTCAGACTGTGGGCTGAGTACGTGCGAAGCTCACCCACATTCAGAAACTCCTCATCACGGAACTTCTCCATGTACTTGTTGAAGTCGCGTCCACCTGGCTGGTCAGCTTCTGCAGCGGTGAGTTGAGCAAGAAGATCTTCAATCCTCGTGTACTTGACTGTACGAGGGTCTACTGGGGAAAATGAACCAGCAGCTGCTTGACTGGATGACGCTGAAGTGGCAGCTCCGGCGACAAGGCCACCAAGAAGTTGGCCAAGCACCGCAAGAACATCATCGGTCCTTGATGCCTTGCCGGCGCCGGGCTTTCCAATGTTAGAGGTGGATGCAGCTGCTGCAAGTGGCTGAATACCACTGTCGAGATACCATTTTTCGTAGCCAGGGCCCCACCAAGTGGCAAACATCGAGGAGAGTGGCGGAATGGATTTAGTGGGAAGAGGAATGGTGGGATCGCCATATTTGGGAGGCTTGTCCTGATGTGAAGAGCAAGTCAGGATTAGATCTCGGCAGCGGATGAGACATACAATGAGCTCGGACCAAGTCAGGAGGTGAAGATGCGTGAGGCGGAGATGTGATCCATCTTTGTTGACCAGGCACATCTCGTCATTCATGTGTGCCTCACACTTGTTGAAGTAGAGGTTGTAGAGACTCATTGCGATCAGCTTTCTGACGCCTGATGTCGCACTCAGGAGCTCAGACTGGGTTTTGCTTTTTGACTTGGCTACGGCACGCCGCAGTGCCTGTGCCCTCACTTCAAGCTCCTGCAACATGTCAGATATCTGCTCACGATGATGGGTAGCAATCATGCCTTGGAAGTCACAAAGACAACAATAGGGTCGTCGCCACTCTTAGCCTCAGCGGCACGAAGTTCACTGAGAAAGTTTCCGTAATGGGCAGCCGATGCGATAGGCTTTGCGGTTGCCCGGCTTGTAAACTTGAAATTCACGGAAGGCTCATTGCCAGGCTCGATTGCGCAGCAAAACACTGCTCGAAATGCAGCAGCAAGCGAGATATAGTCATTGAAGGAGGACTTGAGGATGGTGTGCTTCTTCTCAAGCAGTGTGCGTTTGCTCGCACTCTCCACAATCCAATGTTGCACATAAACTGTTGATTATATCAGCAGCTCATCTCAAAGACGGGGAGAAACAGACATTTGTTATGACGCTCGAGCGGGGCTTGAGGTTCAGCTGCAACGCTGGCCACACGCCGTGCCTGGATAACCTTCTGCTTTAAAACTTCTGCAGCCTTCTCTCGTTCAGCAGTTGAGACCTTGCGCGAGCCTTGATTTATAATTAGCTGGAGAAAATAGTTGACTAAAGGATGCACCTTGTGCTATCTGCGGTGGGGGCAGTTCCATCACATCTCCGTCCTCAGCATCATGAGCAGGGATTGAGGAACCCTTGTTGCGACCTATAAACTGTAAGAAACGGAAGCTGTGTCTGTTATAACTCACTCTTGGCAGTCTTCACTACTTGCAGCATCGATAGATCCTCATACTCTAAGTCCGAGTTGGAACCCCCAAAAGCAGAACCATTGCCGTCCAAATCGCTACCATACACAGATCGAGTTACACGTTTGGAAACGGGGGTACTGAACGCAATAGGTTGGAAAGAGGGATTGTCGAACAGTGGTAATGAAGGCTCGTCATTGTCCGAATGGTGGAAGGAGAAGTTGACCTCCGGTGCTTCGTCTTCACCTGCTCCTCCAACCCACGTGTCTGTTTCCGCAACAAAACCTGGCTCAAGAAAGGATACCTTCTTTTAAGAATGTTAGGAATACATAAGATACGATTTTAGTGTCTGCGCACCTTTAGCTTTCGCGACGCAGCAATCGGTTCAATATTAATCTCGTCCTCCACCTACAATGTGGTAATATCAGCTTCCACTCACTTGAACTCTGTCTTTGAAACAAACATCGATGATCATCTTAGTGGCCGCCTTGGATTTACGAGCAGCTTGACGCTTGGGGCGCTCACGTGGTATTGCAAGATTTGCGGATTCATACAGCTGCACTGTATCCTCCTCTTCCATACCTGATGGTGCCTTGGACTTTGACGATAATATTCCTGGTGTTTCTGCTAGCGTTTGAGCCTGCAATAAAGGTGCCTTTGCTGCTCGCTTTGCAGCAGCTTCAACGGCTTTCTCTGGACATTCCAGGTTGTCAGCATCACTTCCAAACCCTTGAAACCCTTGAAGAGACTTGCCCTTCTTTCCTTCCAATAGCCCTTTGGCTTTGTAAGCTTTGGGCCTTTGCGACGACCGTACATGGCAGGAGGAAGAAGACAAACTCAAGCGCTGGCTTCGGCTCGAGTTTGACAGGCCTGACGGCCATCGGCTAATGTGCTGACCAGTGTGTGTTGTTGTTATACTGTGAAAATGTTTTAAGAGATTCCCACAGTGTATTTTTTACAGGTTTACAATGCGTTTTGCACCATCGAAGCTCGAGATTTGGGTTGCTTCCTGGTCAAAAAGTGTCTCGCCTAAAAAACTTCAACGAGGTCGGATATGGTTACCTTTAACCACCTCACGACCTTTATGTTATGTATATACATCCATTCATTGCATGAAAACGGTGTGAATGCTATTTCCTCGTGCGGTGTGGTCGAGACACCAATGAACTCACTGAATTTGAAACGTCAATATTTGCAAATTATAAGTATTCAAAGGTCTTGCCCCACCTTGGGGCGTTTCAACGCAGCTGTTTTTATCCTGATCGGTGCAGAATTGACGGTGCAATGGGCGAGACATTTCTGGACCTCGAAGCGGTCTCTCTCTTCGGCCGGCGCCATAAGCGCCCAAAACGGCTGTAAAACCCGCTTGGGTGAGCATGCAACCTACCCCAAGGGAATGCTTGAACTCTGGGATCGTGTTCAGGATGAATGGCAGAAGATACCACTCAATGTTGTGCAGAATCTCATAGAAAGTATGCCTGACCGAGTTGAAGCTGTAATTAAAGCCAAGGGAGCCTGGACCAAGTACTAAATGTAAATTAGTTTGCCTGCAAAGAAACCGTTCAGATGCGCGCACTGGATTTGAAAAGTCTCTTAATATTTTCCTTTGACATTTGTCCCAAATAGCAAATGTACAAGTTATAGTACACATATGACAGTATTTAGAAATAAATGGAGGAGGGTATATGTTGCTGCTGTGGGGAGTGGTGTGACTTGCGGCGGAAATTTCCGAAACATCTGAACGGTTTTTTTGGTCACTGTAACAGATGAAGCGTTTGTTCCAATGACTTTTTTAACGCGCTTCTTGTCGGAGCAAAGGTCGCAATTTGGTCCAGAGCCCGCGCCCACAATGTCAGTCGAGGCGACCTTCCGGTGGAACTGTGGTCGCTTGTGTTCGGCTGGGCTAGCTCGACCAAGCGGACGTGCTTCGGGTATCCCACGACAGCCGGGGCCGGCGAACTCGCACAATCAAAGGCAGGCTCGCCTGGTCTAGGTTTTAACTTGATGTGAGAACGACAAAGGACAGTTTCATGAGACTTTTCTTCGAGCGGAGCGGGGACCTGCCCTTCGACCTTAGAATCTGTCTTTTATGCGATGATTCTCATCAGCAGCTAGAGGGTTTATCCAACATAATTGAATAGCTTCGGGCAGACAAGCGCATTAGCACCTTTTGATATTCGTGTGACGAGAAGCAGGTCTCTGCCGCCATCCAGAGACTATTGTTGCGGTTCGCGCAACTCAAAAAACCTCATCTTAGTTGGTAGATGTCATTCATGATACTGTACTCGTTTGGTGCGCTCCCACAATTGTTGCGCACAATCAAATGCGCGGATGTCGTGGACTGGCGCGTCATCGCCCGCGACGGCGACGTACTGCCCAACATCACGGTTGTCTCCGCCAACAACAGCCTTCTCGATAATGAACAACTACTTAGTGTCTTGAAGGTCTGCCCTGCTTTAGAGTCGCTAAAAGGCTGTATATATGCGTCGCGGCTTTATCCAGGCCAGCTCCACGGCTCAGAACACTTCAAGAGCGGCTCCTTCAACTTCACGAACTAGACCTACACATATTTGAACCGAGAACGAAGATAAATTCTCCTATCTACGGGACGCATGTTCACGGGTATCAGTGCATCCCCACACATGCGACAGCTCCATCTCCAATTCGACGAATGCGAGAATACGTTGTGGGCCAAAAATGACCCCTGAGCCGATATGATCAAGCATGACTCTGAGGTTGCGCTCGACTCGCGCATAGAGGTCGCCAATGCTGACATGTTCATGTTACGACTCACCCTTGCTACTAGCGATGGGGCCGAACGTTCGGTGCTCATAGACAACGACCTTTCGACCACATGCTCCGGCTAAAATGACGAAACCGATCCCACATCTGCATATGCATTCTAGCGAGCCATTTGGGCGACTCACCTGCGCGACTTGCCGTTTCTCGCAGACATGTTCCAGCCGATCACCTCGTTTCTCTCCTGCGGGCTGCCGGACCCACCCGTCGAAACAAAATAGGCGAAACTAGTGTTTTATTCAGCAGCAAGTATACAGGAGAGTTTGGAATAGGTGATGTCAGGTCCTTTGACCATATGCCCATCATGGCCTGCCTGACCACACTCCGAATCGAGCCGCTCGAAGAATGAGCTGCAGCGTAGATCTCTTGAAGAAGCTCGCTTGTGCCCTAACATCCTCCAGTGGTTTGCAAGTTCTCCACTTGGAAGGTGTTAAGTCGGACGCTTGGAGCAAAGAAAACCGCTTGGCTGTCAGCAAGGTAGCGCACCGTGTGTATGGCATCTGATGCCACGTTCAGATCATTATATACCGGTGCATCGTTATTGAACTCGACCAAAGCCTTGTGATCTTCGCGTTCGATCATTGTATATTTCAGGTAGACGAGCTACTTCTTGTCGCGAAGAGAACGAGTGTTACACTAAAACGGTCATCCCTGTCAGCGGACTTGATCAAATAATGAGCGGTAACTCTCCCTCAGCCCACACCCCATCGGACTTGGCACTGTTCTGGCGCACTCCACACACACACACCCGTGCGCATCAAAATAACGCTTGTACATATAAATGGCGTCTCGAAGCACGACGCCGGCAGAAAGAAAGCAGAAACATGGTACCCCGATTGAGTTGCACCTGCCTGGCCAGTCTGTGCGATCTCAGCGACAGACGGAGGTGAACGACTTCCCATGGGAACTCAGTCCAGAGGGTAGGCCGCAGCTTTGCGCTCGATTCTCGCCGCTGACCAGTCGACGTGAGCACAGATCGTTACCCCGCTCAAGGACGCTGGATTGTACACTGCGTTTGAACGCAAGTACCCACCTGATCGGTATTCCCTCTGCTTGCAGCCCGATGACTGCGCTGACAGTCATACTCCAGATTTGGAGAGGAGGCAAGTGAGAACGCGCGCGTTTGGAGAGTGTACCGTGAGCGAGCTGCCCATGGGGACAACGACCTCATCGGAGGTTGGAACAAGACGCTAGATGTTTTACTTATCTTTGTGCGTCGTCTTTTCAAGAGTTTGAAGCGCATGCGGGGGATTTACTGATGAAACTGGGTACTTCCAGGCTGGTCTGTTCTCAGCGGTTGCAACGGCCTTCATCTTGGAGGGGTAAGTGGGTCCATCGGCGATGTGTTGAGAAACTCACTCATTGCCCAAACACTACTCAGTCAAAAGCTGCTCGAGCCCGATTACTCCCAATACCACGCGCTGGCTTACTATGAACGTCATCGACAAGGTTCCACCGGCATCCTCGGTGACTCATATAACCCTCAGTTGTTTGCGCCATCCTTGAGAGTCCATTGGACAAACGGACTCTGGATCGTAAGCCTCGCTCTCTCTCTTCTGGTAGCCCTACTCGCGATTCTTCTGAAGCAATGGCTGGAGGAATATAGCTCGCGGATGCGAGCACATGTGGCTTCACATCGACGATGGGTGCACCGCCATCTCGTGTATAACCGTGGCCTTGTATCGTGGAACCTCGACTCGCTCGTTTCAGCTCTTCCACTACTTCTGCATGCAGCATTGTTCTTGTTTCTTGCAGGGCTAGTCCTTTATGTGATTGACATGGCATTCGCCGTGGCTCTCATCGTTTCGGTGGTCGCAGCTCTAACTTTCATATTGTACATCATGGCGACGTTGATGCCTTTATGGCGAGGTAATTGCCCGACCGCGACGCCCATGCTCCGCCAGACATGGGACGCTTATCTCAAGTTCACTCTTTGGGTCGATCGATCAATCCGACGAAAAGTCACTTCGGCGACGTCACTGCCGGCGTTCCACGAAGATAAGCTCCTATCACAGTGTCAGCCCGGCACGTTGGATTTGTCGGCCCTCGAATGGATGATACAAAATCTTCCTGCTACCGACGAGGTGAACCTTGCCGTTGAGGCGATCGGTGGTTTGGATATCCATAACTCAGTGCACGAGCAAGACCCCACGTGGAGCGACGAGGTTGTCAATGCCGTTGTGGCACGAGTCGAGCATGTGGCATCGATTGGCGAGGCAGCGGACGAAGATGCAGTGGGCCGAGCTTTGCGTTCCCTACTTGCCCTTTACGCGTCAAGAACGGGTAGCATCCAGGAACCCGTCCCTGAGAACAGGCGTATTGGGACGGCACTCGCACGCTGGTCGAATATTTCCCGCTACGATGTCCATCTCTCGGCACAGTGTCTACTGCTAGGATACGGCCATTGGGTTTTAACCCCACAAACACTGACCCGCTTATTTCCTCGCCAAGTACATCCTTATCGAGCCGGTGGACAGCTTATCGCACGCTGGTGCGTTCAAAAGTCGCCTCACCAGCGACCTTATCTGCCTATCAACAATTGCTCTCATTGCTCGGTTCAACAATGCTCGCCAACGCGCAAGCCTTCCACCGGTAGCCGACTTAATCACCTTCTTCTGCTGTGAGATAATCAGTATTTCTGCCACACCTGCATCGGGAAAGCGGAACGAAAGTACAGCATGGCTTCTGATCAACTGTTTAGAGCATATGCTAGAAATCCTGGGTGGATCAAACGGAAGTCAATGGGTTCGCTCACCCGAAGATGAGGCCAGTACGGACATTCGCATTCAGGCCCTTCATACACTCTCGCGAGCGTACGCTTACCCGTTCCCAACGCCGATCGAGCTCGACCGGAGAGATGCCGTGTTTCTCGCGCGCATGCTTCTCCTCTCCAGTCTGTCTCGCACAAGTTTGGAGACGCCACTTCACGTTGTACGCACCTGCCTTCGCTTCACCATGGTACAACCCAACCTTGCTATCACACGAACATGGCCGGCCAAGGCAGTCGCCGGCGCATTTGTCTTACTGAGAAACAGTAAAACTCGACCGTCCTCGCTGACATGGGATAACACATGGGGGTTCATCTTCCGCACACTCATGCATCAGATTGCCCAGTTGTCTACATCAGATGACTACCAACGTCAGCTTGCTATTAGGGGTTGCCTCCAACTACTGGTTATGACGCGCGCACCGTCCTGCACCGGTATCGCGTCCGCCCTGTGGTCTCGAGCGGACTTGAATGCAGCTGAACATCACAGCAGAGCAACCTTACTTGATGCGGAAGGTTCTGTCGTCTCGTTCTGGAGGGTGGCGTGGGAGATCAGCGACACTGCACAGCTCGACCTCTTGGCAGAGCTGTGCGAGGAGTTAATTGTCTCTTTATGCCAGCTCAAGAGGGCTGGCGCCAATGTCAGCGTACGGTTGCAGGAGTTGTTGGCAATGCTTAAACCGTCACAGTTTCTACACGGCTACCCTGCCTGGACTGCGTTGTCTATCGCGCGACATGCGCGGGAACTGTCGCCACACTGGTGGGAGACAGCCTCGACCGAAATTATCCTACAATACAATGCTGAGCAGAGCAATGTCCGCTGGACACCTGTGGAGTTTGTTGAGCTGGTCAAGACGTGCGGGACTTGTACTGAATGTCCACCTTCAACTCTAGCACCGCCAAAGTCCTGAAACTGCCTGTGACCATACATTACGACCCCGTGTCTCTGTATCAACAGTTGAAGTTGAAAGTGTCATCTGCGCTCTATCTATCTGAGAACTGATTTTCCGAAGTGTAATGCCATTGACCAGAGCTAGCATTGTTCCACAATTACTGCTGCATTGACGAGGTCCGTTGGACAAGGGACGAACCTCCCGTCCGCTCTCCTCAGTGGACTTCTCATGCACGAAAGGTACAACTCAGGTTAGAGGCTTGATCGCCTCGATTGCACAATGGTGTCTTTGCCCGGATACAATGACGACGCGAGTCCAGTCATAGTCAAACCTCTGACATGCACTGGGTTGGAGTGAAACCCTGATGGCACGAGGCACAGTCGTACGTATCGCATTCTCGGCTCAGCCCAGAGGCAGCCCAGAGTATTTCGGACTAGAACAATTCGGGTCAGTGTGAGCTATCGCCTGTGCGAACCGATCATCACATACCAAATCTGAGGTGCAATGGCAGCTCAGCTCCGACTACAAATCTATCCTGGTTGAAAGTCTAGACGTCAACCTGGAATGTGGCGCCATAGCCATGATGTCCGATCAACCAACTTCGGCTGCCTTCAGCTCAAGGATAACGCTCTTTTCGCGCGCGCGAGTCCACTGGGGCAAGATTTGTCTTCCCTGTATTGATAAATCGCCCTCTCAGCTCGCCAGACCCGCGCCTCATACTGCAAATCATGCTCGACAAAGAACTGGCTTCCATCACAGTATCCGGGTAGCATCTCCTAAGTCACGACTCGGAGGGCTGCACACTCGATATCATAACGACAAACGAGCTCCCCACGCGTCCGAAACCCCTACGGTACAACTCAGTAGCTAGGGACAATGCCACGCGCGAATTTTCATATGATAGTGTCGCAGTTCTAGACATGAAAAGAAAAGTTTTAGTTGCCACAGTATTAAACAATCGAACAGCCGCCCCGAAGCCAACGGGATTTACTCCTCTCCTCTTTCTTGCGTCCACAGCATCTTCCTCAAGTCTAATAGGGTCTCTCGCACTCGTCTTGGACTCAACTAGTATATTCGTCTCGAGGACATGCAGGTACATACTTGTTAGACACCAGTGCCGCTCACGCGCACCCTCCTCGTTCCTGCTACCTACGATAACTAGATAATATGGCAATGAAGATACTAGCGAGGGCACCTTATCGCGGTCACTGCCGTATACTAGAGAGCTTTTGCAGCTCGCACTCGCACTCAGCTGCCTCTCGCTCGCGGCCAATTCGCCTGTAGCTATTCAGCGCATCGCCGAATTGACACACAGCCTCCTGAACCCGCATTTGGTCCACACGGAGCAAGCCCACAAAGTAAGACAGCCGAGCGAACCCAAGCGTCTCTGAACCGAACTTCCCCGATTGTATGCGCGACTTGTCATAGAGCGCATCTGCGCGATCAAGCTGGCCCCGCATATGGCAGATTCGACCAAGATACTTGTTGCACCTCGCAACGACCTGTCTTCCCACAGCTCCCATCGGCTCTACCTCACTGATCGCGGCCAATAGATACTGCTCTGCCTCCTCCGGAGAGTCCAGGGACAAGGCAATCTGACCCAAATTTCGAATGCACTGCGCGGCCTGCAAACGTCGTCCCAAGCGCTCAAACTCGCACCTCGCCGCTTCGGTTTGAGTTTTCGCCAAGGGAAATTCGCCTTTGCTGTATGCTAGGTAGCCAAGGTCACGCAGCGCGGTTGCTGCGCCGAAATCCTGTCGATAGAGCTTTCGAAACCTTTCAAGAGCTGATGTGGTTTCTTTCTCAGCCTTCTCGTACTGCCCCATCCAGCAGTACGTTTGCCCATCTACGCATTGTCGCCACACGATGTCGTAGATAGCGTCGTCTCCGACCCTTTCGTAAAGTTCACACGCACGTTTGGATTCCTCGATCGATTCAGAGTACTTCCCGAACATCTGCAGAGCGTTTGCTCGGCGATTCAAACAGTCTGCTGCGTCGCGTTGTCGGTGAGGATACTTGGCAAGCTGTGGAATAAGCTCATTCAGAAGTACTGGGTTCTCACCGATCAACAGCAGTGATTTCGAGAGTTTGTCGACAGCAGTGACAAGCTGTTTCGCTGGTTCCTCTGTCAGAATCCGAATTTGGTGTAACAACACAGCATTGGTGTTGCCCTGTTCCGGTGCAAAGGCATCTCTGAGGGCTCGATAGTTCTCATCCACGGTGATTGGTGTCGATAGCGCGATTTGGATATAGCTCTGCACCAGCACTTTATATTGTGCTTCCTCAATCGGAAGGCAGTCCTGGCTTTGGACATACACCCGAATTGGGTTCAGGATCTTGACCACTTGGTCCGGCCCGAGACCGATGACTTGAACGATGGCAAGGCGCCGCAAAGTTTCGATTGGCAATGATATGTCGGGGAAGCAAACGTGCAGCCTGTCTCTCACCAAAGAACTCAGGCCATCTGGTAGCAGGCTGCACAGTGCCAGAAGCTGGCGGGCTTCCGGAGGCTGCTGTGGCAGGCAATCCAACGAAAGCTGAATTGAGACTTCAACGTTGCTTAGTCTTCCTGTCTCTTGCACCTGCAGCATGCGGGTCTGAACGACTCGCCAACGCTGAAGAAGTTTGGACGGAGCTTGACCGCCGTCGGCAAGCTGTGACAAGATGCAGACGGCCAAAGGCATACAATCGACGACGCGGAGCAACTCGTCAAGCTGGATCGCCTCGTCGGCATCTAAGCCAACCCTGGTGACTGCGGAGAAAAGCCTGCGAGCATCCCCGAGCGTTAAAGGTGCGAGTTGTTCTTCCTTTTCGTTCGCCCAATCCACAGCCGAAGGGGGTCTGTCACCCCTTGCCGTGATCACGAGACTCAACAACGAAACCTGCAGGACTGCAAGAATATTATCGACTTTTCCACGCAGTATCGAGTCCTCAGTGTTCCAGATCGTGTCCAGGTTGTCGATGACCAGCAGAGTCGCAGCGCTGGACGATTCTAGATGGCGCACCACAGCGGTAAGAGGGTCCCTGGTGGGCTCCAAATTGAATAGCGTGGCCAAACCTGCAGCGAGACCCTCTGCACTAGTGATCGCCTCACAAGAGACAAAGAATCGGTGTTTTCCGAAGTGCTGCTTCGTCGCCTTATGATGTAACAGATACAGGGCAAGCGCTGTCTTGCCAATACCACCGGAACCGAGAATGGCGAGAGGCACTGAATGAGGTTTGATCAAAAGAGCGATATAGTCCTCGACAATCTTCTCTCGCCCAAAAAAGAAGCGCGGCGGTGGTGGCGGCGTGGCGGAGAAGTGAAGGCTGCTAGTTCAAAAGTCAGTTGGTCACCGCAGCTTGTGGATGCTCGCGTACCCAGGCGTAGGTGAGAGAGCATCGATCTTATCCGCAATCGAGTTCGCATTGACAGTAAGCTCCCGCACTGAGACTTCTAGCCGTTGCACACCGGCAGAAGTAGACGCCGTGAAAGAAAGCTACAGCGAACACGTAGTAAGTATAAGCCAATAAACTTAGCATATGCAGACCATCACAGCTTTTGTGTTATTTTGAAGATCGATCAATGTTGATCTAATAGATGCGTCGACGCTATGAGCAGCAGCAAATCGCTTCAAGCGACTCGAGGATCGAATGAGAGAGATCTTGATGGCTGATTGTAGGAGGCCTCTGCAGCAGTAATAGTGTTGGTATAAAGACACGCCGGAACACAAATACCTGAGATAATTCTGTACAGCCGCGTCGAGATTGCCACTGTTGCCAGGTTGAGGGGCATGGTGGAGACCGACCGCCGTCCACAAAGCGTCAATGGCAGTGAGAAGATCTGCTAGTTCATCATCGTAGGCCTGAAGGTTCTGAATGTATATCAGTACCAAAAATACTGAGCGCGAACGTATGACTTACAACACAGAACATCCATAACAAAAGAGTTGTCTGGGAAATGGCTTTCAGAGGCATTGGTAGTCCGGCGATACCGATCCCGTCACTGGCTGCAGCCGTTGCACTCAAAACTTTCTTGAAACCATCAGAGATGGCGCTCCAGGTGGAAATGCCTTCGCTTCCTTGGTCGTGAGTGTCTAAGCTTGTGGTATACTCAAGCCGCGGCGCACCAGAAGCGCAAACCCGTTTGACGGTCGCCTATGTCAGGTAATAACTGGCATCGATTCGGGTCATCAAGTAGCCCGCAACTCTCAGTATCCACCTAAAATATGGTCAAGGCCAGGCTGTTGCTACGGATGCGCAAAGCCACTTGCTCTAAGGATTTGACTGAGACTGATAGCAGCAGCCAGATGGTCTCCGATTCTGTTACGAGTGGAAACAGCCAAGATAAACCGTAAAATACTACGCATTCTTGCGCGGCGTTGGAGAAAGCGAGTGATCTCCGTAAAGATGCTGTGACTGCTTGAGAGTTTGTTCAAAGTCTTGTCACTAACGCACACTGTAGCTGTCTCTAGAGCGGGCTTTGCGATAAAAGGCAGTTCTCCGAGCCGATTGCGCGTGCAACTCGTTACAACGGCCGTGCTGATGGCCTCGGCGGCCTCATGTAACCGACTGACCCTCCGCGAGCAGAACATCTGAGTATCATAGTCAAGAAGGTTACTGCGTATTTCATTGGTGCCTACCGCACGTGGAGCCAGTTGAAGGTCATTCACGGCAGCGGAAAGAGCCCTGACTGTATCTGGCAACTGGTAAGGGCTTTGTCGCAGATCTTCCGCAATAGTTTGGTTTGGCGAGCTAATGCTCGTCACTGGGGCGGACATCGGGCTTGGATACAGCTCGCGGGAGAAGGAGGACAAGGGACGGGCTGGATATAAGCGGGTTCACGTAATTACAGCCGTGTTTTGCCCTTCAGAAGCTGTCGAGGTGTGGCGGCGTCGTAGTTTCTGGGGTGGTCTGCAGCAGCAAACAATCTGAGAGGCAAAACACATGACAACTGCCGGTTTGAGTTGGGGTCTACGTAATTGGGCTCAGCGAGCGGAGGGTCTTCATAAATCGGTGAAACGCGTTGCAGTGGTTGCAGCGAGACGAATGCAGCGAGATCATGAAGTTGATGCTGGTCGGTATAAGGAGAGGGCCGCTGAGGAAGAATGCTTCACCGCGCAACTGTGCGCCGTGTGGCGGTAATGGCAGAATCCTGACTATGGCGACCTCCCCTCTCCGTAGCGACCTATCACGTGACACAGAACACGGTAGCTCAACGGTGCATATCTCAAGCTCTACTCCCAAGTTGCTACATGACTGAGGTTTCGCAACTAATCCTATTTACGCTTGTTAGACCAGCCCAATCGTCGATTCTTTGCTGTAGTGCAGACCTGAGGGTACGGCAGTCGCAACCGCCCCGCAAAAATTGCAGGCGGCCCGAAGATGGATGTGGCATTTGGGGCATCGTAAATGTACAAATGGTGAGAGTTACACAATGATCAGAGAGTACAGGGTAGTGATGGGTGGGAAAGCGAGAGATATGCCGTCTGCGAGACCGCGCAAGTGAGCATACAAGCCAGCGGTAAGCCGGGGGTAGTCGCCTGCGAGGAGCGCGGAGGGCAAGCGGTCAATGGCCCAAGCTGCATGAGCTCCCGCAGGTGAGTCCGCACGGATCTAGCGGTGATAGTCACATGAGTGCGAGACCCGCATATCGCGTGGTTGGAATCTAGATGTCAACTTCGTCGACCATGATCTACAGGTGCCACAGCCATTATCTTCGAAGCCAACTTCAGCTATTTATACCAGCTGACATCACCCATCCGGCAATGAGCTTCGTGAGGCGTAAAACCGGTGGATATAATATCAAGCAGCCTACGGCGTAACTTCGGGTGTGAGATGAAATGGCTATTTAACTGACGTCAGCCTCTCTCTCTCTCTCTCTCTCTCCCTCCCCTCCAGCTTTGCGCTCCTACCGACTTCCAGCATGGACAGCGTCTCAATGAACCTGGAACGGAGAGTCTCGATCTTTGAAGCGCAGCACGCCGCATTGACACGCGAGTTGGACGAGCTGGAGCCGGCAGGGCAAGACCTACGCAATTCGAAGAGTGCGCACGACCTCATCTGCAAGAACATTGCGGCCGCGGAAAGGCATATTTTCGAAGGCTGCGACAAGCTTAAGCGAGACTGGCGAGCGCGCTCAGCCGACCTGCTGCACCACATTAAGCGCGGTCCAGAGGCGCAAGCCGCATATCAGCGGGAAACAAAGCAAGTACCTGATCGTCCTCTTGAAGTCCTCACACTAATATCAAATTCAGCGACTACCAGCAAGCTCTGGCTCAATGGGAAGAAGCAGAACAGCAGCTGGTTGAAGCAAAGCACGAGAGACTCGGCGCCAGGAAAGAGGTAATTGATGAGCAATACTCGAGCGCACTAAATCAGTACTTACGGTCTCTCAGGTGTCTGAAGCGCAGAGACGAGTGGCTCGGCACACCCATCTGGTTGAGCACCTCGACCATCTGCATGACGTGGTCTTTGAGGGCATCAAGATTGTTGGTACGCATTCCGCATGAACGATTTGTTCTGGTCATCACCAATATATCATAGATCGCCCCGAATCGAAAGTTTTGGAATGGGAGACGCGCTGCGCACTCTCAGATCAGGAGAAGGTCAACAAAACCCTCAATTCAAACATGACCACTTTACAACTCATCAACGTTGTATACTCGCTCCTGGATCAAATAGAGCGCCACTACATTCGCATCTCAGAGCACGCTCTAGAGTTTCGTATGTCCCAATAGGTTGACGCCCAAGCTCGTTGTTGACTTTGCATGATTAAGCACAGGTCTGGACACATCTTCATCATGCAGTAAAAAAGGAGTCGAAGTAGGTGTTCTATGCCAAAGAACGCATTTATGCTTAATGTAATTCAGGGAGAGTGCTATGTTCGTTGGTGGAAGCCTCGGATGTGTCGATCTGCTCGCATCTCAAGTCCACGCCGAGTTCGGGCCCCTTAAGCAGGAATTAGGACGATGTGGAATGATGGACATCCCCGAGCCTGTGCTCTTCCCGACGCGGCCGCTCGAAGCCACCACGATACTCAACGGTGTGAGCGTCGCCATTTGCATCCCGAAGTTCTTCTACGCCGAAGGACCTGAGCCAGAGATCAGGACTGCCATTAACAGCGTGCACGAGGTGAAGCTTCTGGTATCGTACATTATTAAAATGGAGGAGAACTGCCGCAGCACTAACAGACTATATATGTAGATAGAGGTTGAGCGCGATGAGCTGCAGTCTCGTGTGGATGGTCTTGTGGACGACGCCGAGAAGATCCGCACCACTTTATCAGTGGCGGGAGAGAGAAAGGCGGCGCTCAGGCTTGCGCGGCGCCAGATGTTTGAGCGTATCTTGTCAGGTTCAGTGCGACAGGCGGTCCCAGACGGTCGTGAACTTCAGCATCAGAGTGCACCAGGCTTGATTATCCCACCACCGGCGGCTCCATCTCAGTTTTTCGACGGTTTCGAGGAGCCTCCTGCATATGCCGTCCAACCATGATGTCGTCTCTGGTGTGTACAGAAGTCAAGCGTTGTAGATAGACCGTATAGAGTCGTTGTACCGATTGTATTCGCATCAAATAGTTAGAGGCAAATACCTCTCGTTCTCCGAAGGGTGCCTGCCGAAGAACAATTAGCTGACCTACATACTAGCCCGTCAGGTAGATATGTATGCTCGGCAGTCCATTCAAAGAGTGGTCGACTTGATCGCGTGGATAAAAACAAAGTTGAGGACGTTCAAAGATTTTTAATATTGCCTTTACTACCCAATCGCACAAAAGACGACAGGCGACGCCGACCTACGCCAGGTTTCTCCCACCAGAGATACTCTTGATCGTCCATACATGCGAAACCTATGAATGTCTCGTTTTCCTAGAGGGGCATGATTAATTGTTTAGTCTCTAATAGGTAGGGTAATGGCCGCGAACTAAGGACGCGGAGACTCAGATGGGTGCAGAAGAGCACAAAGTCGAGGTTTCTCGCCGCGTCTTCTCGTCTACGTACCGAGTGGGAGCGGAAGGCGGAGCACCGGACGTGAGATTCCCACTTCCGCAGAGTATTTTTCCAATCAAAAGCATATGCGTGTGGCATGTGAGCCGGAAGGTGCCACAGTAAAGAACGGTGCCCATTTGATCTTTCAGGCATCGGCTGCCCGTCAGCACATTTTCATATCGTCTATTAGTGCACTAGCGCGATGAAAAGAAGGCTGCCTCTCAGAGCACTTAATAGAATGCTGCGTTGATGAACTGTCAGGGTTCCGATGTCCGAACTGTTAATGAGGTTCTGTCTGTTGCAGCCGAACGTCGAGAAGTTTAGGAACTCAGGAGACATGTTGTCAAGAGTCACAAGGCTGTCAAGAAGAATCCTTCTCTGTTCGGATCTGAGTTCCTAGATAAGATACATTTGCAGCAGCTTCGGAGCGCAGATGGCCGCACACGGATGGACCCCAAGGATGTTTTATGAGTCAATGTTGACCACCGAAGACCCTTCGGGAAGATGCAGGGGATCGAAACCGCAAACTTGCTTCGGACCGATATTGGGACACGAGTTCAAATGTTCGGAAGACGTTTGTCTTGGGAAATATTTCCCGTGCACACAGGGCGTGTCTACAGGCGCTTGCAGGGATCATCCCGAACGTTTGACTCGTGCAGCTGAAACTAGCTTAGGATTTCGGTGGTGGCAGTGTTCTTGCAGCATTTTGGCGGGATATCGGTGCTAGGCCGATTTGCATGTTGGTTCTTGCTCGTCCCTGACGGAAATGGCTGCTTAGATTCCTTATGGGAAGATGCATGCAGCCAACAACGTGCGTCGCTTTCAATCTCCGTGTTGATAGGCTTGGGTCATACCTGACGCGGGCTTGCTGAAATTCATCTGTATTAGCGCTTCGCGGGTTTGACAGTGATACGAGCAGATCGAAATGTTCTGCTTGCACTGGCCACGTTCGCCAGATCGTTTGTTTGGAGAGTCAATGTACATATTGCTAGGTCTAGCGTGGGATTTGCAAGCGTGCGTAGAATGAAACGTTGGACATGATGGAAGAGTCGTTGTCCACGTTCTGGGTCGCTGGCACTACTTATCTACTGAACGATAACTTTGAACTAGACGTGGAGCTTCCGCAACATAGTTGCCGCGCCGACGAGGCCAAACAGCCGGCGGAGAAGTTCTAATGCATACACACCGGCAAGGGCGTTATTGCTACATGCATGCAGTGCAACTCTCGAAGACGGTGCTGGACCAATACTCAGTCGCAATGTCAAAATAAAGCGCGACGGTCGGAACTTGTCCTGATGGATGAAACACAGACGCGTTGGAAGGTGTTGCTGTTGCTGGATAACGCATCCCGCGGCGCGGTGGTAGCGTTATCATTTCCACGCGGAATCGCAAGCGATCTAGTTGTAGAGTACCTGAAACTGGACAAAGTAATTACGGGTCCTTGCGGTGTGTGAGAAGCTGCAGCGGACTGTCCACGTGCCTGAGTTTGACCGTGATCTACGGATAGCGACTGTTGCATTTGTGCTGGGCATGATGCCCCTGCAGCCGCCATTGTTCAGTGTGCCGCGCGTGGATGCATGCACAAAAGATACGCAAACGGGTCACGAGAATGCTATGTGTGCGTTTGATTCGTCAGCGAAGGTGCGACGATCGCGCCGTCTAATTGGACCGCACTTCTGATGCGAGCTCCACCTACCGCTCTGGGCGAGCCACGGGCGCGGTCCTTTTGGGCTCCTCCGTGCGGCCGCTAAACTCCCCCCTATTTGCTGTCACGAGCTCCACTCAGGTCTCCGTGTTTGCTCCCAGGGGCTCGCCGCCGTCCGTTAGACAGGACATGGAATGCAGCGAAGCGAGGAGACGCAGGAGCGGCGGAACGGGAGCGGTGTGGTAGCTGCATCGCCTCGCGAGCATACCTGCCGGAAGAAACGTCAGGCGGGGCCGGACCGGCGTCGGGTGGTGTAGCTGTCGGCGATGGGTGGTACAGGTCGGCGATTGTTGGGCGTTCCCCTGGCGGTGCGGTGCGGTGCGCGATAGGCTCGGCCTCGGCTGCCACAACCAACCGGACAATAGCGTATCGGGCGGTCAGGTGAGCTCAGGCTCCTGCCCGCGGGAGATGCTCCGAGATGAGGTGTCAGTTTTTGCGTGGAAACTAGCGAAGTTTGGAACTCGAAAGCGACCACGCCGTAGTTGCGTATCTAGCGCGAGGTACCTCAGCAGTTACCGAGATGAAACTTGCCACACCGGAACAATTGTCCTCAATGTCGCTGTTATAGCCTCAATCAGGCTCCGGATTGGCGCGATCTCGTGAGCGCCAACAGATGTGCAAAGGAGCGTGGGCAACAAAAATCGTGTTCACAGCGGTCCGCGGTGCACAACAGCACGCCCCACCACATCCAATGACAACCAGGATGCGGGCCTGATCAACCGATACATTTGCAGCCATCATCGGCAACTACGGCTCCGTCCAGGTCCCATGCTCGATTGATCCCGCGAAGCACGATAACCAAGGTGGGAGATGGGTCTGATGCCGCGATCCGCGGCGCGGACTCAGCGGAGCCGCGGCTGTCTGCTGACCCGCTATGGCTCTCCACCACGTCTCAAAACGCGTCAGATCGATGTCGCAGGTGGATGCAGTGTTTAGTATGGTTATGTACTCCTACGGATCAGGCAGGACTAGGCGAGTTGCTAGGTTTTCATTGTTTTGACGCCGCGCTGCGGCATCAGCGAGGCTCGTGAAATCATTCCGCTGTTATCGCATCCCATCCTGGACATAACGTGCTCGAATGGCAGCTTGCATGTGACCGCAAGGCGTCGTTCCTGGCTCAGCAGGAGAAAGCGTTTTGGTCCCGCGAGCCTTGGAGGACGAAAGAGCACCTCTGCCTCTGGAGAGATGTCTCTGTTGGCATGCGCAACGAGCAGAACCTGTCAGATCCATGAATAGGAGGAATAAGCAGTAAGTTACGTGAGTTATACGCGTAGAAGGCTGCCATCGGGATCCTTACGGGCGCGAGCTGGGACCTTCCGGATGCAACCTTCTGGATGTGTCGTCAAGGCCAAAACAGAATTCTGTTACCATCACGTCCCATCCCATAACGCGCTTGCGTAAGAGCCGGTGGACTGTCGACTAACACCGTCCCTTTCGGTTCCAACTTCAGCGGAGCGACAGAACGTCGGGTCCGATAAAAGCACCAACGTCCCCGCCCTGACGCGTGTGATGATCGCATGACTCTCAGATTGGTGTCTTGAGACGTGCCAGGTCCGGTTCCACAACTCTCAAAGAGCATATCATGTGGTCCATGCACGTTGGCGAGGTCACACGGGATTTCCAACAACTGGAGTCGTGCGAAATGGGATTCCGAAATTCATCGTGATGGCCAAGCGCAACGTGGGATTCATCTGCGGCTATCGCGTCCCATCGTGGCTTAGAGAGATCCACACCCGCATCGTGCACCCGTCTGACACCGTCGTTCTCGGTTGTACGGATTCTGAACTCAAGTGCTACGAAGCGCGCTGACTGTGTACACCCTTTGCCGTGTACGTGGAGAAGACGACGAATGGCCGGCGGATCATGTGAGACATACGCTTTCAGACTCGCATACGGACCCAGACGGCCCACTAGGTTCATGATTGGTGTTCATTCGGAGGATCGCGCGCGTAATATGGATCAGTCCGCCGCCATCGAGTTCCTGCATCGCAGCAGAACAGCTCGGCATGCATTTTGCACCATTCATGGCTCGGCGGGAGGACGTTCAAGCGTATTCTTTAGTTCCGCGAGCTGAATTCGGATGTTGCCCTCCGGCGGGCGAGTCAGTTCAAGAAGACGGAGACAGCGAACTCTCTTGCAACCGCCACGTCCGTTAACGATTGCGTCTGCTGACTTTGTGCGCTCCTAGCCATGTCCGTGTGCAAGAAGAATGATCGGCAGATCATGAGAGTCGTGTACTTTTTCGGCTCGCTTAGGAACCGAGACGGCGGGCTAGGTCGTGTTCATTCGGGCTACTGTCGACCACAACGCACTGGGCAGGTGGAAAAGTCCGCCGCTGGAGAGTTCCATCGCAGTAGAACCGGCTCTAATTCCATCTGACACCATGGTTCTTTGCCCAGCGAGAGTAATCACCAATTTCGGTTCCGCCAGTCCGCGGACTGGCGACGTCGTGCCTCCGCAGGATTCCGAGCAAATAGTTGCACTGGGCGCTACTGCGTCTAATATTGGCTCTAGACGAGTTCTACACGTTTGGCACATGCCTGAAACCGTTGGTCTGGGTCTAGAAGGAAGAGAGAGTTTCGCCTTTCGTGCTGCGAACCACAAACTCCTGTATCCACAGAGCCGTGCAGCTGACTTGTGCGCTCGTTGCCGTTTAGAAGCAGCAATGTCCGATAGGCCGTGCGGGCCACAGAGTTGGACGACTCCCACGCGAATTGAGATGTGGACATACGTTCGTCATTTGTAGGGCCGCGACTGTGACATGCTCCTGACCGTCTCCGGGGAGAAGACCCATGTCCGGCGGATCATTCTGAACCACACACTTGGCTTCGCACGTGAATTCAAATGGCGGCGGGCTAGGTCGAAATAAGTGTGTTAATTCGGAGGACCGTGAAATGCTGGGAACATGGATCAGTCCACCGTTATAACGGTTCCATCATAGTATGATATCATAAAGCACCGCCAAGCTTCGCCGAGGAAGCCACTGGGGACGTAAGTTGATGTTCCGAATTGAATTGGCAATAACAAGTAATCGGCGGATAATGTAGGCCGTCTACTTGGCGGACTGGCACGGGAAATCCAGGTTGCAACCCCGAGTTCATCGTCCGCTGTTCATTTGGAGGACCGTGACTCAGACGCGATCGGTGTTCCACCGGCAGCGAGTCCTATCGCAGCTAGAATATAACCCGATGACATCTGACACCGTTCATTTTCCAGTTCGGGGAGGCAACTTTGGTCGTGTGAATTGAATGTGCGATTGTCACGCTCCGTAGGGTCCCCCAGCTAGTTGTTGGTTTAGAGATACTGGACGCTGGTGCTTTGAAGCCCCCTGCGTCCAGGTCTGCCGGCATTGTACGCTCCTGGGGGTGATTGCGTAATAAGCGAATCGCCGGCCAACGCTCACGGGGGGACCCAGACGTAGAGATAGCGTCGTCACTCGCGTTCATTGAGAAGAACGCGAACGCGAATGCAATCGCGACGCGATTGGCCGGTAGATCAGCCCACCGCCAGCAAGTCCTATCTGAAAATGGCGCGTTGTCCGGTGTAGGTCCTGTGGGGTTCGCGCGCACGCGCGAACTATCGCACACTTCTCCATCTCACCGAAATGACCCAATGAACGTTTATTGTGGCGTCTGATCTTGACCCCCGTCCGTCCACCCTTCCACGCTCTCAAACGCGGTCCGCTGCTACTACTACTGCAAGTAGCGCTTGTTCGGAGCGGAGTCTCTGTCTCGTTCCCGCGAACCCTCAATCATCAACGGGCTTTTTTTTTTGGCGTCCGCTGAGTGTAAACGCGTCGGCTGACCCAGTGGCGGCGGCGCGCTGTTCGCTGTTCGCCGTGTTTTCGTTTCTTTCGTTCTCGCGCGTAGTCACGAGACACGCGACGGGTCGGTTATTAGTCGTTAGCCGTTACAGCTTTGCCGGTCGGAAAAAAAAAAGATCAAGAAGAAGCGGCGGCCCTGCGTTGCCTTGCCCTTGCCGTGGGATTAGTTGCGGATCAGCTGAGCGTGTGTGTGTGTGAGTGTCGGGTGTGTCTCACCCGTCTGAATCTGTCACTTTCAGAATTCGTGATTGTTTCTGTTTTCACTGAATGGAGATTGGCGAGCAGAAGGTGTCGTCAGTTTATGTGGGAACGATAGACCCAAAAAGGTGGTTGTGCTGTAGTGGGCGATTGGGTGGTGGTGTGTCGGATTCCAATCTGATGCGAGGAATCAAGGGGCAACAATCAAGGCAAAGGCGTTAGGAGGGAATCGATATGGAATATGGAGCAGGGCAATGACAGGGCGGACAGAGCGCATGGGATCTGCGGAGTCGTGTGGACACGGTGGCGGGGAAACGCATGATCTGGCTGCCGTTGTGTAGCGTAGTCACTTGCGGCGGGGGACGGGCACAAGCACAAGCACAAGCACAAGGCGCAAGCGTAAGCAAGAAATCCACTGTCGTGCTGTCATGCTAGCGTTTCGTGGTGAACCTAATGCGGGCGACGGGAATATCACTAGGCGGAAGGAACGACTGCCCTCGGTATCTCCGTATCGACGTCGAGGACGGCAAGAGAATAAGCTAGCATCGATTGGTGCGTTCTCGCGTCGGGGAGGGCGGGACGAAGTCTAAGGGCGCGGCGAACTGAAATTTGTTGGACGGGAATGTCGGATGAGGTACATCGTGAATGTGAGCACAACAGAAGTGGACGGGACGACGGTGAGTTCCGAACGCAGCTGATTTCAACGAGGTCGTCTTTCTCCGGTAGCGCGGTAGCGGTAGCGGCGGCCGTGACGGGCGGCGTCGCAGGTGGAGCTCGCAGAGGCTCCGTGGGGGGGTGTCCGTGCACACGATCGGACGTATTCGATCGCGGACCGCATCGCACCAGCCACCCGATCGGGCAAAGGGCGCTATGATCATCAAGCCCCCGTGATGGGCTAATATATCAGATGAGGAGACGGATTGATGCCGATTGACCTGGCCTCTCCCCCACCGCCGTTCCGAAGTGGCGAACGCGGATGTCCGAATCGGGAGGCGCGCTCGAGTTTCCCGCGCGCGCCGCACGCACGCACGCACGCGCCACGGTACCACAACAGGCACGACCCGGTGGCAGGTTGGTTCCGAGGAATGCGCGTGGTTCGGGGTATGGCCACAGAGGTTCGGAGGGCGGGGCGTAGAATCACACGGGACACGACGATAGGCAGGCTCGGACACGGGCGAGAGAGAGATGGTCGATGGCGGGGAGAGAGCGGGACATGAGGCAGCAGCGAGGATGAGGGGCGCACGGGACAAGCGTAATGGGATTAGACTAGGATTAGAAGAAGAAGAAGAAGAGCGTGAATTTTTAATTTCTGAAATGGTGAAGCGTTTCCGAGTGTGGTTCCTGGAAAAAGGAGTGAGCGAGTTCGGGGGGGGGCGAGTGAGCATGTGTTCGGACGGTGCCGAAAAGCGACAGCCGTGCTCTCGTCCTCCTGTTCGCCCCCTTTTGACATTGACACGCACTCCTTTTCCCCTTATTACCGCGCGACCACTCATCGCGACTACGCGCATTCACAACGACACCACGACTTGAAATTACGCCAAGGCGGAGAGGCGACCTGGCAGACGGACGCGAGCACGATCCATTCGCGGCGATGATGGCTGTCGACCATCCGCCGCCGTCACTCCAACAACCACCAATCGGTGCCACTTTACTCGGTGGTCCCACTCAGATGGATGTCGATTCAATGATCAACGGGTGCGTCGCCCTCGTCGCTTCGCGCGCGCACTCTCCTCTTTAGTTGGCTTGCGTCGCTGACCGCTTATTGCATTTCAATTCTATTGCCTCATTTTTCCAATATCTCTCCAATTTGCGCACGGTTTTCTCGCATCGCGTCTTGCAAATCCGGGATGCCATGGCTGTGGCTTATTGTTGCATGCGACCTGCATTTCCGCTCTCGGCTGCGGTGGCTGGATTATTCTGCGGCGGCGGCGTGGTTTCCGGTCACCGGCACACATCCACCACGCGCCAACTCACACGTCTCTGAATTGCCTACTGCGCTCGTAATTCATCTTGCCCTGTACCTGAATTGCAAACCCGTCCAAACGCTAATTCCCTCCGTCAATGCGCACGATCTAATCGTCGTCCTCTTGATGCGACTTGAAATTGTGCTATTCATCACACGCGTCTCGACCTGTGCTATTGCATTTTTTCCAATCTGTGCTCTGTCGCATCCCTGCCTTTTCACGCATCGCCCCGCTTCTTTTCCTTGCACCTCTGCACGCCCTCTGCTCCCGCCCGCCCCCCCTTCCCTTTCTTATCACCATCGCTATGCCCGTCAACTCTCTTTTCCCTGGATATCATGCTTCTCGCCCCCTACCTGCACCCACCGTCACACACACAACCGTCGGCCGCCGATCTACGGGCGGGCGACCCCCCTTCCCACGCGCGCGTGACGGTTGGCGCCCTTCCATCGATATCTCTCATCACACACGTCCCCTCCCCTCTCTCTCCGGCGTCCGCACACCTGGGCCTGGTCTCTGTCCCGACTCGGTCGCGAATCGATCGTGCAAAATATTGTCGTGACTGGGAGCAATTTCTTTTTTCTTTTTTGGGCTCTTGAACTCTGCGGTGGCTCTCCGCTGTCGCCGCGGTCTTCTCACGCCGTCGTCGTGTTCATGTCGCCCGCCCTCAACCCATTTCCCGCGTTCCTCTGTCTCACACCCGAACACGCGACTTGACACTTTGCTTGTTGTTTCTTTTTGTCTGTGGCATGTTGCTTCGGGATTCTCAACGTCGTCGGATTGTCATATGCAACTTGCTCCACCGCTCTGCATCTTCCGCACTCGTTCCGCCGTTCGTGTTCTTATTGCCTGTCTCTGCTGTCTCCTGCCCAAATACGTGTTTTTGCATCACGTTTATGTGTGGCATTTCTCGTGCTCGCGCGCGTATTGCTTCGCGTCATGATCTACGGCATATGCTTGATCACCGTGTCCGGACCTCTCCGACGGCATGCAATCTGTCCAAATCCTTGATCCTCGATCCATGGCTCCATGTACATGGCGTCAACGTCACACAAACTCGTACCGCCGTGGCGACGTTTATGTTCCTGCTTCGCGGCACTCTGTTGTGTGTGCGCGCCCTCGCTTCCCCCGGACCTCTCCATACGCCACCCATACACTATACGCCACCCATACAAACCCTTGGCTCCGTGGCTCTGTGACATCGTGGTTCTATGGATGTGCCGTATGTGCCGTTCAAAACTACCTGTAACTTCGATGCGCCACTCTGTTACCGCTTGGGTTTTACGGATTACTCTGAACGATCTTCGGATTTTGACGTCGCCGTCCTCTGGGCTTCTTCGGACCTCTCCGTTCGCCATACATCCCCGATCTCTCTGTCATTACGTTGGGGCATCAATTGCGGCCTTGTATATTCGCCATTTGATTTATTTTTCTCTCTCGTCACGCATCTTTCCGCCCCCCCCCACGTCCTCCGTCTGTGTGTGTGTCTGTACTACTTTTATTCCCCTTGACGGCCGCACGGCTCTCTGCGGTTATCGTCATCACTCACTCACTCTTCCCACCCTTCTCTCAAAACCCCACACCCGAAAATGGCACATACGATCGTGCTCGAAATGGACACGGACGTCCTGGTATATGCGCATGTACACAGAGCGGAGACTTCGCTGCACGCGGCCCGCAGCATGCTCCAGAGCGCGCAGGCGCCGCGGTGCATCTCGGCACTATACGAGGCACGGGAGAAGCTCGAGTCGGTACGTCCCCTCCCCCCCCCCCCCTGGCTGGGCTCCCTGTCTCTTTCCTTTGGGTCTTTGCTTGCACCCTCCCTTTTCCGCCGGTCCCGTGTCCGTGGCTCCCTTACCCTCTCTCTTCCACACACACATTCACACACATACAACAACATTCTCTCTCTCCCACACACTCGAACATCCCGCGTTTCACATACATTCGAAACTGACACATACACACGCCTATGCAGGCCATACGCGCGATGGAGAGCGCGCCCGTGCGCGCGTCGCCGACGCAGGGCATCACAGCCGACGGCTTCCTCGCGGGCACAGGGCTCGCGAGCAGAGCCGGCACGACCAGCCGCAGCAACTCGCACAGTCCCCCGCGGCCGGCGGCGGCGGCAGCGGGCATGGGTCCAGCACGAGCCCACGACCCAGCGCGAGCTCGCCGCACGCACCGCTCATCACGTCGCCGCTCGCCAGCAGTAGCAGCCCAGGCCCCGCGTTCAACAGTCCGCCGGCGGCGACGCAGTTTGGTGGGAGTCCTGGACAGTATCATGCGACACCTGTCAGTCCTGTGGTGGCGACGACGACCGCGGCTGCTGTGGCATCTGCTGGTGCAGGCGGGAGTGGCAGCGGGGCGCCATTGCGTAGGACGAATCCGCTGTCGCGGTCTTTGACGAGTTTGACGGACTTGGGACGGTTCCGCGGGCCTGCAGCAACGGCGGCGATGACTATGACGTCGGGCTGGTCGGCACACGGTATGAGCAGCACCGGTAACGCCAACAGCAACATGTACATGTCACAGGCGCCAGTGGGCGGGTTCAGCTTTACGCACCCGATGGGGATGCCGATGCCGACGACGACTTCGAGTGGGTCGTCGGACCCGGACGATGGTGTCGACTGGGACTACGGCGTATATGGTCGAGGTGCGGGGTATTGGCAGGAAGATGCGGAGCCTGAGGCAGACCATGACGACGAGGGCGACGATGGCGAGGACGACGGCGGTGGTGGCGGCGAGTCGAGCGACGACGACGAACACGAAGCCGAGAGCCCCGTGCGACTCGAGATGGGCCGCCGGCACGAACGCTGGAGCGGTGCACGGGCGAGCATGGACGGCGGGCGCGCGGGCTTGCGGCTCGGCGTGCAGCCGCCGAGCACTTTGTCGTTCTCGCAGTTCGGGTACCCTAATGGCGGTGCAGGACCGAGCAGCCCGACCAAGTCGTCGTTGGCACCCGCGTTAACGGCGCCAACGCGCAAGAGGCGGTTGGGCGAGGATACAGACGTCGGTGCGCCGCCGGAGGCCAAGGACAGCGCGTCGGTCAAGAGCCACAAGCTCAACTCGTACAGCGGCAGCGACGCGAGCGCGGCGTTTGTGATTGGCGCGGACGAGCGTATCCAGGAGGGCGTCGATACGGTGAGCGCGATGACGGAGGCGGCGTCGGGCAGTACGCCGGAAGACTCGACGGGCGTTGCGATGGTCGGTGTCGCGATCCCTGCCCAGACGCAGCCGCTTAGCGCTTTCGTGACGCCCACGGCGAGTGCGAGCACGATTCAGCTCACGCTGCCTAACCCGCCTATGCGCTCGTACCCGGACCCGGCTGCGGTGGGCCCCACAATGATGCAGGTTCAGCAGCAACAGCAGCAACAACAGCAGCAGCAGCAGCAACAGCAACAGCAACAGCAGCAACAGCAACAGCAGCAGCAGCAGCAGCAGCAGCAGCAGCAGCAGCAGCAGCAACATCAGCAGCAGCGGCAACAGCAACAACAGCAGCACCAGCAACAACAGCAGGCCATGCACCACCACCAGCATCAACAGCACCAACAGATGATGGCGAACTTGGCTCGGTATGGGCATGCCGTTCAGCGCGCCTGCCGGGCCAGCGATGCACCTCACCAACATGCACGGGTTCAACATGCTCACCACCGCGCCTGCTCTACTCTCCGGTGCTGGCGGGGGCGGGTACGAGCCGTTTGGCGCGCCACCACCATCGTCTGGAGGCACCGACGCCTTTGGCCAACCCGTGCAAGGACCGTCGCCGCCGCAGGTCTCGCCACAGTCGAATACGCAGCAGCAGCATGCAAGCTTCGCCATGTCCGCCGGGCTGCAAGTGAGCCCGTCATATGGCGACATGTTGCCCTCGCTTTCGCCCGGCGTCAACATGCACCCGGGGTCGATGATGGGCCCACCGATGCACCCGACGGTCGCGGGGCTCGGCGTTGGCGTGCAGATGAACACGCACGCGATGCAGGTCCAGGGCATGTTCCCGCAGGCGTCGAGCGGCATCCCCGTGTACGCGGCAGGCCAGGCGACGGCGTATCTCCCTCCCCAGGCCATTCAGGCCGCCAACAGCAACAACAACAGGGGAGGGCGCGGCCGTGCGGCGAGCATGTCGGCGTTCCCGTCTGGCTCGGGCGCTGGTGAGTTTTTTTTCTTGCTGTTTTCGTTGAGAACTTGTGGGCTGACGATGAGATGTTAGGCTTTGGCGCGAACGTAGGCTTTGGACCGCCGGCCGCGGGTCCTGGTGCGGCTGCCAACGTCGGTGGCGCGCGTGCTGGCGCGTTGCCTATTACAGGTTCGATGCATCTCCCGACTGCTGGTCAGGCCAACGCAAACGAGCTAGGGCCGGAGCTTCGCAATGTAGGATTTGACTCTGCTCCGGTGTTTGTGTTTTGCTCACCTAGGTCCTCTTCACAGACTATCGACGAGCTGTTCTTTGAATACCTCGGAGAGGTGTGCAGCGATCTCCACATTCAAGACGCCAAGGGTGAACCAATTCACCAGACACTCATGGCGAAGAAGGTGTGTGCTGTCTTGGAGTCTTAGCTTCCCAGGGTGTGTGATGCTGACTTGGTTATTGCGTTTTCCAGATGCAACGCCTCGACGAGTCTCCCGACTACAGACCGTTCCGCTTCCGCATTCAGGCGTTCACGAACAAGTTCATTGACTTGGTGCGTCACTTCACGCCATGCGTCACTTTGGCAAGTGGTGGCTCATTTGCTTTGTTCTTTTTACTTTGTGCGGTTCTTCGATTCATTTATTGTCGGTATTGGTATGTTCTTTCTGATCTTCTTCACGTTCTCTCGCACCCCACAACGCGTCATTCGAATGTGTTGACGTCTGTTCTTTTGGTTCGCCCGGTCTGTGCTTCGATGAGTTTCGTACCCCCGACCGCTCGTTGCGCGCATGTTTTGCCGCCCACGCTCCTGTTCTTATCGAATCTTCTCCGTGCTGCCTTTTGCGTCTCATTGGACGATTTCATCTCCACGCGCTTTTCATTGCCGTTCGCCGCCATGTTCCTTTTGCCACATCGCGCCGCCCTCCGCCATCGTATCATTGCTCGCCCTCATCTGGACGCTGTCCGTGACCCAATCCCGTTTCGTAATCCTCCTGTGCTTCTTCGGCGTGGCGTGCCTTCATATTCCTGTCCGGGTATACGCGGGGTGCATGTTTTCGGCTGGTTTGGTCTCACGGTCGTTCGCCACCGATCGGTCTTCAACCATCCCTGTTTGTTTTTTTTTGTCTCTGCTCTCGCGCACCGCCTTGATCGATGTTTGCTGCTGCTGCGTATATTGGGTTGCGCTCCTTCCTGCTGTTTGCTTTGGTCGGATTGCTGGCACCGCGGTGGTTCCGCAAAGCGCGCTTGCTCCTCTGCGCCCTTCTCTGCCGCTGTTATCGTTTCTCTGTGTCCCGTCCAATCGCTTCTCCCCATTCATCGCCGCTTCTTTCGCGATCTTGTTTAACGCACTCCCATGCTTCCCATGCTTCTCTTTATCCGTGCTGACGCATTCGTGACTCTCAACTGGCTAAACCGTCCCATCCCTGCCGAATGCAATTCGCCCTCCGCGTTCCGCCCTGGATGTCGCTACCCTGGTGTGATGGCGCGCCGGCGCACCCTGCATTGTTTTTTTTTCTGCTGTCCCTGACTTGTGCACGTCGACATCCATGGCCTCGCTTTCTCGCTGCCTTCCGCGCGCTTTCCGTGCGGTTCCTGCTGCCCGATCTTCTCCTCGTGCCCTTTCTACGGCAACCCTGGGCTGCGCTCTTATCGATTACTCTATGGATGTGCGTTGGACATCGTGCTGGCGCGTGGCCGACCCTCACGCTGGCGGGCTCTTGTTGGCCGCACGTCGTCTCGCACAAACATGTCTCCCATGTCTGGCCAAACACGCCACGCGGTTCGCGGTGCTTTTCGGGTGCTATCCCGCATGCGGAACGGTCGTCCGTGTTCGCACGGCCTGCGGTCGCGCTTCCTACATGACTTTACGGTCCCCCTACTACTCCGAATCCTGTGCCCGCTCTGATCTGGCCTGATCTGACCTTCTGCTGCGGTGTACGGGCCGACTTGTTTGCCGCCATGGTCTGGTCGCAACACGTCCCGTACTAATGCACTTTCCATCTCATCTGCCCGTGCGGTTAGCATCTACTATGAACAGCTTGCGACACGAGGATTTCCGGAAGACAAGCTGCCAACCAAGAAGGTTCGCCACTACCTCTGGACGCATCCTTACATTGCTCGGTACAACGAGGTGGGGAAGAAATCCAAGGTCTGTCATATTGCATTCAGTTGCGCGTCCAACCTGGACTTATCATGATTCATATCGTGTGCTCACCCAAACTCGACTTGAATGACACGGCTCCACGCCATTGTATTGGTCCACCCGCACCATCGTTTCGACCGACAGTCCAAAGGCAACCACATTTGGTCGGTCGATGCCCGCAAGGTGCCGCAGGAGGAGCGTGTGCCCGGCGGTGCCGTTTGGGTGTTTAGGCACTTCGAGCGTCGTATTGCGGGCACACCAAGCACTGTCGCGTACGTCGGTGTCAAGTAAGTCGAATACATTCGTAGTGCGCCTGCAACGCTGCTCAGTCCTGTAATCTTCTACCAGATGGTCTTTCGCTCCGCGCGTCTGGGACCCGCAAGCCCCCCGCGTCGGCGCCGACATCAATTGGAGCAGCACCGATGGCGGACTCCCGAGCTGGATGCGATGGGAGCGCCACGAGCTCGTGGGTACGCCTGCAGTGGGAGACGAAGGGGGCGAAGTCCACATCACCGCCAGCGTAAGTTGCATTTTGCCGTGCTTTGAACGTATTTAACGATGGTTCCACTCACCTTCTGCTAGTTCGAGGAGAACAGCGCCCAGGTCACACTGCAACACAAATTCAACATCACCGTTGCGCCAGTGGGTGCCGAGGTCCAACCAACCAGTCCTACTCGCTCGCGACGTCCAACTGTCGATGGTGCAGGTGGTCCAGCGAGACGCGGTTCGATTGAGAGCCACATGGCATCAACCAGTCGGCGGAATACCGAGCACACTGTCGAAGGATCTTCCAGTGCGTCTTCCAGCGCGAAACCAAAGCGTGGTCGTCGAGACTCGTTGCTTGGGGGAGGGACACCTGTCATGCAAACCTTGGTCCCGGCTTCGAACATGCCACAGCTCAGTCCAGTCGCCTCCGGCTCAGTCGAACAGCCACTTGCGCTCGGCACACAGGTCAAGCAAGTTCTTGACGTTGTAACCCGGACGGTAAACCAACTACAGAACGACCCAACCGTTTCCGACAGCGCGCGCGCGATGCTGCATCGCCAGGAGCTGGTCCTTCTCGCATCCAATGATCCGGATGCCGCTCCGCCCCTTGTCCAAGCAGCTCAAAGCACCGTCCTGAAAGCCGCTCAACATCTTCAGGCTGAGGGTGCTAGCGTCGTCGTTCAAACAGTTGCGCTTGCAACACAGGCAGCCGTTGCCAATGCCGTTCTTCTGACCGGCGGCGCCGCAACTGAGGTCGAGGTGATGCAGACTGCAGATCGACTACAAGGTCATGTACCTCCAGGAACCTTCGGTGTATCTGTTATTGGCATGCCCCAGCAGGTCGACGGACTAGGTGTTCCAGTTGACGTTATGCAATCTGCACAGCCTGTTCCTGGAAATTCGCTCATGGATTCATCGGGAATGCTTGTAGACCAAGGCATGTTGTCTGATACTGGTCCACCGCCGCCCCTTACAGGACAGCCCGCTCCGATGCTGGTTCCAGCCGTTCCAATGCCCCACCGAGTTCAAGAGCTCTCAATGCAAGACGCATCCGCGCATTCTGGCCTTCTGCAGCAACAACAGCAAATGGCGGCGCAGATGGCCGCAATGCAGGAACAGCACATGGCTATGATGGACGCAGCAAGGAGCGCAATGCCTCCGCCGCAGGACATCGTCATGACGCAAGGTACACCTATGCCTACATTCCTTCCTCCCACGGGTGCGCCGCCAGACTTTGGTATGAGAAGCTCGCACATGCCATTGCTCTAATCCCCGCGGCCCACATCCTTCGATCCACATCCTGGATCACCATTGCGCATTCATATTGCATGCATCATCCTTCACCCCTTATGCGCACCGCCATCAATCACTTCTTACGGGTCACATGTTGTTCTCAAGTCTCCAACTCTCTTGGGTTTATGTTATCGGTCACCGTCTTTCGCCGCCCCCCGTGACGTCTCGTTCCGGATCCCCAATCATCGCTCGTCGCTGCTCTCCTACACTTGCCCGCCCTTGCAATCTCCCCTTGTGCCATACATGTGTTCCGTCGTCTCTGCATGCCATCGTCGATCTGTCAAGTCGTAGTGTCGAGCGGCGCGGTCTCATTGAAACTGCGAAAAAATATGCAGTGTCGCGGTGTCGTCGCTGCAATCGGAAACCTCCTTTTGCATCTCATCGATTGTTCATTGTTCACTCGTCGTGCGCGTCTATCGCTGATGTAGCCTACTTCTGTTCGTCCCCCAACCTTGCTCTCGCGTCGTCATGATGTACGAATGTGCCTCGCCCAGCTGTACTCCACACTGTACCCCCATCCCTGTTGCATGGTCTCCCCTCCTCATTCACTGCGGCCCTGCCTGTCCAAATCATCCCTCGCTCTCTTTGAACGATACCCGGACGAGACGGATTTGCGTCCTTCGCGCACGAACCTACCTGTGCTGCTCAATGTCTGCCTTTCGACATACCCTTCGTTCTCCTCTGCTCATGTCCAAGTACTTTCCGCCCTCTTCGTCGGCTCACCTTCCCGTGTACCTGTTATTTCCTTCCCCGTGCCGTCCCATTTTTTCCCCGAATATCATCCACAACTCCAGCACGCCGCACTCTTCCCAATATGACGAACCAATTCTCGATCACGGTCCTCAGTGCATCCATCCTGAACGCTTTGAATGAATGAATCCCCTCCGACTGTTGAACACTTGCTTCTCCTGCCCTAACCAACTCACTCTGCTTCCACATGTTGTCTTTTTTGCCCATGTCTGTTTCCTGTGGTGCTTGAATAAACCCTCAGTCTTGGTCATCGTCGATGGTGGTGTCTGAAAATTACGGCGTTGCACCTGTTCGTCCATGAGCGTGGCGTTCGGGCAGTGCACGGGCGCGACAGCACTAAACTGTATGCGATCGCTGCGGAGTACAGGTCGAGGCTACTTACTTGTGGCATGCCTGAAACACAACAGTTACCAGTGCTTGTAGGGTTTGACCGGGACTTAGAATACATGTGCTTCTCCTGCAGGGACTGCATCGGTTCAGGTCCAAGGTACAGCTTCGAGCACAGTCAGCTGCTGTTTCGAGTAGGTGAGCGTCGATTCGGCGCAGGGATGGTTAGCTCACTTCTCTGCCTTCGGTGGTCTCGCTCGTCTTAGATCCTCAACGAAGATGGGATTTCCGCTGCGCCTCACGCTCGAGCTGCAGCGCCATGTCCCGCCGTATGTCGTCTGCGGGCATTTCGGGTCGATGCACACGTAGTTGTAGCAAGCAGGCAATGTTCGTAATGTCATTGGTGAGCGTAGGAGATCCATCGCCTCGAGGGTACTCCCAAACTATCAAATATTAGTCTTTGATCGAAGAAACTATTCGGGAGTGAATGATCACGCTCAGCCAATCATATCCCCGGGGCTCGCATCGAGATTTTATTCTGCGACGAGCCGTTGAGAGGCTTTGATTTCGCTTGATGTTGCGCTTGATGGCAATACAAAAGCTACACTCTATCCTTGTTCCCGAACAAGACCGAGAACAAGTGTGCGCAATCCGGACGCCGGGCCACCGAGGGCCGCGCATACCCTCCTCCGATGTGCCATGTCAGCCGCGACGCTGATCCCGCCCTAATGAACGGTAACGAGAAACACATCTGCTTCATACGGTATCTCCCCGAAATAACTCGCTCTAGCCGCGCTCACGACATGCAATGTTTCCTGCCCCAGTTTGGTAGTGTGCAATGCCCGGATCCTGCCTGTATATAATGGGGCGCGCCTCAACGAGGATGAGAGTCTCATCTTGTCTATCACGACCCGTTCTTTCTACCCGGCAGACCTCATCGAAGCACCAACCCAATGCAGTCGCGATCTCGCCAACAGCATACAACTCTTCCCCGTTTCAATGAAGCTTTTCCAGGTTCGTTCAATATTGTGCTATACCCGCTCTCCAGACCGAGAACTTCCTCGATGTTAGAGTTCGCCAATCGTCAGGGCCATCAAGAACTGCCTTTGCCTCCTCGTGCGGAGTACTACTACCCACCATCCCATCATCGTGTGTTTTCTTTATCTCTGCAGGTGAAATGCTTTCATTCTCATATTCCTGCCAGCTGCACCCAGCTCCCCCGCATCATCCACTGACACTGCCCCGTATTTCCCGTCCATCCCAGAATGTGATACATCAGAGGCGAGCGGCACACAGCAACCAGATAGACGTACGTTCAATCTCCACCAGCGGCTGCATGCCCACAATGCCACATTAAGAAGCTGATTTTCCCGGTGTCGGTAGCATTCATCAGGTGCCCTTTCCCTGACTGCAAGAGGACCTACTCTTGCATCGGTAATCTCAATAGACATCTCAAGATTGGCCACAACGCCGCGCCCGTGGGCGGCGACCCGAGGAGAAGAGCAAACTGAAACATTGCCTCCTGTTTATTTGCAAGCATTGCACTGCCTCCCGACACATGGACTTTTCTCGCATTCTGCTTGAACGCTTCAGTTATTGTATTTGCGCATTTTCATTGCGCACATTCACTTCTCGCCCGTGCTCGTGGAACAGTTATTCCCGCGCATGTGTTCGACTGTCTAATTACCTTACCTTCCGTGGATTCTGTCACTTCGCAGTGCCCTTCATTATTGTACCTTAAGTAGTTTGCACCATGGTGCCATTCAGAAACAAAGCAAGCCCTTCAGGCACGATCGTCACTTCAGTCCAATCTTCGCGCAGAATGCTGACGGCACATTCTCTCTAATACAAACATGCTTCATTTATATGTTCCAAGCGTTGTGCTTGTGGGAGGAATCTCAGTTGATAGCAAAGAAGCGTATTTTTGTGATGCCCTCGTTCTTAGCCAGAATCGGCGTGGCAAATGCGTAGAATCAGACCCTGCGATGCCGCATCAACATGACCCGGGAAATAATGTGATTTGCGTTCAAATGAGCACCGAAAGCAAAATCTGGGGTGCACAAATTCCCCAAGCGAGCGTACAGGACGTCTTTCTGCTGTTGCTCAAGACAACTGGGTAATGGCCAGCATAGTGATGAGGATGGCATAGATAGCATCATTCCCAAACGAGTTTGCAGATTGCCAGAACCACCAAGCGTGTCGCGTGGCGTAAGAGTTGGGCGAATCCGTCGCGGTGGTGCCACGCTCGGACGCCTCCAGAGCGAACGCCAATACAGCCTAGCAATGATCCTGTAGCGTCAAAACCTTGAGTATATCTCTAATAAAACGCACCTTGACATAGATAGTCGCCTTGCCCATATCAATTTTGTCGAGTGTATCATTGATAGAATGATAATACGGGTTCAGCCCGCTGTACAGTGAGTAAGCGGGTTTAGCCATCGAATGTTGCACATGAACACAAACGTACTTGCTAGAGTTACCTTCTATAATCAGACCGGCTGGACGTCATACCCGATCCAAGAAACTGGCATGGTGGGGATCCGCGTGAGATATATGATTCATGACATACGAACGTTGCCTACAATGATCGGAGCACGAGTACCCACACGTGCCAGTGCGAACTGTCGCCTCGGGAATGTATGCGCTTATAATACCTTTTGTGAATGTGACCCAGCCAGCGTCTACAGCGGTGTCGTTCATAATCCAAATCTCTGGCGTTGTGGCCGTGATGTATCCAACCTACCAAGTGAGTGTTGGTCTCGTTGACCGTAGCTATGGCAAATCCGCACGCACCATGTCAAGTTGCATCATTGCACGCACGACCTTTCCGCCAGCTTGTACCGCGATGCGGTGCGGAAGCTGCCAAGGAGACCGCCTTCTTCTCCCTGAACATAGATAAGAGAGTGTCAGCTGGCAGTGAGACAAACTGACTGCATATGCATGGAACTCAATGCGCCGCTGCCCTTTGTACCCAGAAGCTTGGAGAATCTGTAGCGCTTGTAGAATTATGGCGATGCCGGAGGCGTCTGCCAGCGCACAAATGTGAGAGTCACTAGGTGTAATTCCTGGGCGGAGTGCAGCTTACGGACCATCATCGGCACCAGGCGCACGACCTGTCGTGTTGCTTTGATTGATCGAGTCGAGATGGGCGCCGAAAACTACGACCTCTTCATTTGTACTGCCAACTGCAGCTGGGATGGCGGCAATAACTGCGTGGATGAAACACAGATATGTCAGCGAGGATACCGTGACGTTGGACCTCAGCTACTCAGACACACCGTTGGGCTGATCGAACGAATTCTCCACCAGAACAACATTGTCCATGCCGACGGCTGTGGCGAACTGGTCCTGTATCCAAAGCGCGCTATTTCTTCCGACCGTACTTCTGTAGTACCGCGTGGTGAAATTGTTGCTGAGGGTACTGACCGTTGCTATGAGTCCCGCACCATCCACTTGGGCAAACATGTTTGTCAGCTCGGGGTAGTCAGCAGGGTTCGGGGTCGGAAATGTCGTAGCGACCCCGACGTTGCCAGTTCCCATCGCGAGCTCGAGGGGAACAACCGGGCCGGGCTCGTTTATTGCTGGCATGACTGCCTCGCTCAGGTCCATGTACCCCGGTCCACATCCCAAGTGCTCGCCAAACGCAAGGGCTTCAATAAAGCGCGCATCGGTTCCAACAAGAAGTGGATGGCTTGCGAGTGTGAGAAGGTTGGCTCTTGAGTGTGTCTCGCTTGCATGCAGCACGTCGTGCAGCAAGTCGAGTGCGGCAATATGAACCCATGCCGTATCGTTCGCACCCGGACCGAATTTAATCATGTGGACGTCGCCAGAACTCACAGGGTGTAGCTCACGATACATGTGAGCCGAAGTGATGGGTAAGAGAAGCGACAGTGGGCGAATGCGTGCATGATGCTAAGAGCGCGAGTTATCTAGTTATGGACTTAAATAGCATGTCGAGCTTGAACATGAGCGTTTACGGCTGTCTCCCTCCAAAATTTACAAGAATGGAGGGGTTACAGGTTACCTTGCGCAGTTATTGAGGGGCTACAAGTTACCTTGCGAAGCAAATACGCCGACGATCGGGCCGCAGCGGAGAACCCGTCGGCGGAATCGGCTGCCCTCACTGCTTTAATCTCTTCTCCTTCGCAGCGCTCACGGCACTTCTTTCAGGTGTTTCCGCGACATGCTGCGCAGCTCTACTCCTGGAAAATGAAACTCACTTTATTATCCGCGCCGGCTGTCGGAGAAATTGTCAAACTCCGTACATGCACCGACAACCCATTCACTCCACCATTTTACGTCTGATGCACTCCTAACTTTGAAAAAATAACTAGGGTAAAGTCATTACCATAGTGTAGACCTGAAGGGAAATGGGTTCAATGCGAAATTGTCAAACTCTGGCAAAGTGATACTAGTTAGTTGTATGCAGATAGACTTCTGTGATACTTGGTAGGCGCGCAAGATGATCTGCCGCTTTTCAGCCCTTCTAGCTGAGAAGGAGACTCGGAAAATGTCGCGGTTTTAGCCACCATCGGATCGAACTGTACATGGTGTTCAATTCATCATACTACATCTAAATTGAAGGTGCTCATTCTCCAAATACTTGCTGATATGTGTGGGTTTATCACTAGTCTGTCAACCTGACGGAAAGTTCACTGGTATGAGTCCAGCGCGCGTACGCTTTTTGCCTTACCTCGCGGCTCGAGTGTGGGTTTTTACAAGAATCGAGGGGTTGCAAGTTTAGATGGCACCAAGTTTGAAGGGAGACGGCTGTATTTGATTTAGGACTCGGATTCGTTGGTGTGGCCTATTCTCGACGTGACCGCCCCATCCGGGTCTCCAATAGAATGCTGCAGTCACGGCGGTGTCTGGAATTTTGGACTACACAGAGAAAAGTTGGTCTTCATCTTGACAAAAACGCTCCCGTAGATGCAGACAGAGGGGTTGAAGGATTTACAGGGAATGCATCAAGTTGTAACAGCTTTCAAGCCCGCTTGACATCGGAAGCAATCATGATTCTAATTTCTTTACAGCGAGCAAGCCGTCAATGAAACAGCTCAATGGCCTGCTGAATTTCCGCCGATCATAGCAGGCTGACCCTGGCGATACAGCAGGGATTCGAACGAGAGTGTACCGATAGCTACGGACTCGGCAAACTGGAATCGCATGCACTTGCAAACGGCATTATAGGTCCCCCATGAAACGCTACACATGCGGCTCAAAGGCGAATGACACGCGATCGGGGTAAGTCAATCCTCGGCCGCGTCCGTGGACGTTTGGTTCAGGGTGTCGCACGGTCGCTTCGAAAACAACGAATCCAGCATTTCATCTGCGCTGGCGGCGCCGCTGTCACAATTTGATTCAAAAAATATTGCTCGACTGTGAGTCTCACAAGCATCGGTTTCACATCTGCGTGGTGCTCGCATGCCCAACACGTGCTGCACCGGAAACTCCCAGCTTAATTCTTAAGAACCCCGATGGCGCTGCAATGTGAAAATAATGCATGAGGCCACGCTCAAGGCTACATAGCGATGCAAGCACTGTTTTCTGCACATCGGCCATCGCCTAAAATCAGGCAGTGGCACCCACTTCCCTGCTGGACTATGTCGGACAACAAGACCGGTTGTAAAACGATATTTGAGACTCATGAATCGGATGCAGCAATTCATTGATTACAGGAGCATTTCAAGCTGGACGCGGGCGTACTTCCGAGCCCGGCTAGTGCCCCCCTCACCTGTCTGGGCGTCGACCGAATACAGTTTTCAGCAACGGAGGACGTTCATCCAAGCCACCGGGCGACTTTTTTTGAGTCACGGAAATACATCTGAGCGATTAAATTTGCCACTGCGCATATAAAAGTCGGTTGGGGGAAGCGTGGGTCTTGAACAACAATCTATCTCACTAGGTCGCTCTTTAGAGACAAAGTTTATTTCGAATACCAACCTTCAGATAACACCTACGATGGCCGCACCATATCGCACCTGGCCGATTCAACGCATCGGACCTCTCGAGGTGGGTGGGACTATATACTTTCCTGTATTCTGTCTTAGAGCTATTTTGCAGATAACAGGCTATGTGGACCTTGCTCCTGCTGCTCAACAGCTGCGGCTGGACATTTACTTCCGTCCGGACGGCTGGAACGCTACACAACAGCTCCATGACCACTACTTCCAGCCGGTCTGGACCCGCGTCGTTCCCCTCAGACACCCGGACAATGGCATGAGCGTTTTTGCGCAGTTTAATTCGCATCATCTTGCGGGTCATGTGTCATGCGGAGTTGTCCAAGCGATTACAATCACTGGCAATGTCCCGAATGTGCAGCACCGGCTTGTGCTCAACCACAACTTCGCTTGGGCATCTCCACTTGATGGCGACGCTGTGATGACAGCTCATTCGCCCGGCCAGGCGACTCTTCTAAACTTGGTGAGACCTACTCGGTCCGTGTGAATACATGTGCAGAACGCTAACCGGAGTTGGAGCAACAGGCGTGAGAAGTACTGAGATCCTCGCCCGTCACAATCTTCCTACTTTCATCGAAGAATTCGGCTCGACCCTCCATTTGTCAATCACCATCTTTTGATGTCCGGTCTTGCTCATGTATACCCTCCTTTGGTCGACTCCCGTCTTTTGATTTCCGCTCTTGCTCATCCATTTGTCGACCCCGTCTTTTGATAACCGCTCTTGCTCGTGTATATCCTCCTTTTGTCGACTCCCGTCTATTGATTTCCGCTCTTGCTCATGCATACCCTCCTTTTTTTGACCACTGTCTTTTGATGTCCGCTCTTGCTCATGTATACCTTCTGCTTATGACCATAACGATGCTTCTCTTCACCAAAACTACTGAAAGTGGGGCAGAGCATATGGTACTCGTTTCTAGAGTCTAATATGCCAAGGGAGCGCGCGGGAGAAAGGCGAGGACTTACAACATTGACCCCTTCCATGCCCGAGTTAAGGGGCTCTGCGATATGAGGGGTATGCCCGGGCACCACCCTGCCTCGGGGATCCTTCAACCGAGCCCGGCATTCATCTGACTAGTAAGACAGTTGCCCCGAGCGGAAATAGGTCCGTAAATATCGCATATTGATCCCTGCTCGGCCGCTACGACGATTTCGCCGTTCCATCGCTAACATTACCTAGAAAGTTGGACAGTATGGCTACTAAAGCACCCACTCACGACGTAGTCATGCGCCATGATTCATTGCATCACAAATAAGTATTTCATGGCAGAAATAATTTTGAATTCAGGTCTCTCGACAGATAGTTGGACTGCCTTGCGTGGGTTAGCCGAACGTTCTCAAGTTCGGCCTTCGCCCGCCGCGTCAATTTGCCGTACTTCGTCTGGGGAGAGCTCTGGTACAGAATCAGTAAGTGTAGCGGCAATCTCACGCATCCGTTGCGTCTTCGAAGTAGTACTATCCTCGTACCTCAATGTCAGCTTTTGGTAAGTTAAGCTCGCTCAGCCTGGACTCACGTCACGGCAACGATCCCCTTTGCGTGTGCCCATTTGATCAAAATTTGAGTATCGGAAATTTTTGACCATTTGGCCTGCTCCTTCAATGTCGCCAGCGCACCAGTGAGACCGCCGCCTGGATACCGGATCGGTGCCAGTCCGCCGTACGATGCAATCCTGATTCCTTTGGAGGTACAGAGCTCCACCGTCTCGTGTGACGAAGACAAGAGGTTGGCGTTATACCGAATCTAAATACTCGGTAGTGCTCAATTGACAAAAAAAAATTGGTTTGCAGCATGCCGTACCTGATTCAGGCTGGGGACAACCGTTGCCTCTGCTAGAATAATATCGAGATCGGTCTTTGTGAAGTTGCTGACACCAATGCTGCGCGTGAGACCTGCCTCACGCACACCCTCCATCTGCTTCCACACGCTCCTGAGTGCAGTACCCTTTGTTCCGCCATAATTGTGGTCGTTACGATGCCCCTCGGGTGAATGTATAAGGAACATGTCGACGTAGGCAACATCGAGTTTTCTCAAACTCTCCTCCAAGGTCGTGCGTACATTGCTCCCCGCCGGAATGCGATTGAGCTTTGTGGTAATATACACGGCTGAGCGTGGGATTCCGCTGGATTTCAGAGCAACCCCAAGCGATTGCTCATTGCTGTAGGCCTGTGCGCCGTCGATGTGGAAGATACCTGCCTGCAGGGCCTCCTGCGCCAACACTGACACATCGGAGCCGAACTGCGCTCCGCCACAGCCCCAGGCCGTCTTCGGGATGTGTGTACCGTCATTCAGTTTGAAAGACGCCACTGATGCTTTCACGGGCATGGTAGCGAGGCCGCGTACGCGGAAGTGTGTTGGCAAGCGGGTGCTGGTCGCGCGACAGATGGCGCGAAGCGACATGGTCAATATCAATCCGCGAATGCTGCGTATTTATAAATGGCTGCCGGATGGCGTCATCATGCTTCTGGCCGGAGTCTTGCATAAGCAGTATTTGAGCTTCGGTTACTGACACATCACGATCATCGTATGTAAGCAATGGTGACTTGCGGCGGCCTGTACGCAAATTTCAATTGGACAGCACCACAGACAGTGGCAGGCATCAGGTGGTACTCCATAATTGAGACATCCCTAGAAGGTAGTTCATACCGTGAGACTAGGGTATGCAAATCGCTAACACGGGAGTGACACAAGTGGCAACTTGCGTAGGTTTAGCTCTCGTGGTGTGCTCGGAGCATGCAGATCACATGAGATTCACGCATAGGAAGCTCTCACGCTACCCAATTTCGGTATTTCCTGATGAGAGGACCATGATCGGACGGCAGCACCAACATCGCGCAGAAGTTGGCGGCCATCAACTCGGCCACCCACGAGAGGTGGTGCATAGTAGCCGCCGTACTCGAGATTCTACAAGCGACGATCAGGTAGGGATTAGGTGAGAGTCGCAGGGCTCGGCTAGATGCGGTCACGCGCATGCGTTCCTTTGCGACGGCCGCCTTGGCTTTTGTCAATGTCGTTGTTATAGTCCGCTTCAAATGTGGCCATCATGTTGGGGGCATGACTCCCTAAAGTAATGGCACGAGCAGAAATTCACAGTGGTCGACACACCCTACGAGAACGGCTTACGCGCCGGTAATTCAAGAAGACGTCAACGAATGCCAAACGATGTCACTACCGGACTGCTGTCACCATATCTGGGGCTAAAACGATCAATTTTCAGCCTCTACGAGATCTACGGCCAGGAAGAGATGAATAACCTATCACTCTCGGTAACCTAGAAGTCTATAACCTGCGAGCAATACAGAAGCTCACAGGCCCGATCAAACAGTACTGAAGGACTCGTTGAGCATGTGGCACGACGGCACCTCGATCAAGCGTATCTTCAAGGCTTTTTCATCTCAGAGACCGGTTGAAAAAAACAAGCAATAACAGCCCGCATTGTCTTCTAGTAAGCAGACAAACGAGAAACAACCGTTACTGGCTAGTCTTTTCGCTTATGGCCGTTAGACATGGACATGTTGCATACGGGGACCGACGGGCTTTTCGAAGCAACTTCAATTCTCACAATCAACTCGGAGGAAGGTGTCCAAGACTAGACGTAATCTGCCTACTCGATTACATCGGAAAGGGCCAGCTCCCCAGAATATATTGCAATTACAGCATTTTTTTGTTTGTCAGTTAGCGGAGGTGGCGCTTATGGTCCTTCAAGCCTCCTAATCAACAGAAGAGGTTCGGAGGTATGAAGACTCTCGTGCAAGTGCGTAAAACAAGAGCACGCGGTTTGGGCATCTGGTCAACGCCTCGAAAGGTATCCGCAAAACATATCCTAAGCTTTACTCATTATGTCAATGAAACTGTACGCGCAGGGCCTTGGGCGCTAGGTGAAGCGCAGACGTCGGCCCGATTTTGACCATGGCAAGTACAACAGGCTTTGTTTTGACTCCAGTCGAGATTCCAAACCCGACACGCTCCCCATCGAGCTGTGCCCCCGAACAGGAAGATCGCTCACTGACCGGCTGCCGCAGACAATATATTTACCCTGAAGCCACGTTGTCAGGTCGGCCGCCGCACGACTGCAGGGACAGGAGCCAGGGGGTACTTTTGTGCGTGGGAGGGAGAAGCAGAGCTTGTTTAACATCTGGAATTGGGAAACACGTGTCAACTCCCTCCGACGACTTCTTCGCATTCGCAGCGGGCGGATCGAGTGGTAGATCTCAGGCAATTATGTGAGCGATACTTCATCAAATATGATATATGGGTCGCTTTCCCACACCATAGGTCAGCTATTTGCTGTCGATTGGTCGTTTGTTCAGACGTCAAGCAAGACCACCTCCTGATCCGCAGAACCAAGGGTACGAAAATCAGTGCCTTTGCAGTGCGCTGGGATCAGCGTCGAGCTTCGCTATAACGGGCTTTGCAATGAACGAGACTCAGTTGAAATGCTGTGAATTGAAATGGGAATGTGATTATGGCGGGTAATTACAGATCGAACACTCTATTACTCAACACGCGCGCCGTGTTCCGCAGTTAGACTTGGCTTTTGTATGACTGCGGACCTAGCGGCCGCCGTTGAATAGAGGGGTCGGGGTCACGGCGGCGTCCTGTCAAGTCGGCGGCCGAACGCCCGCGGATCCTTACGCCCTCTTCCTCCTGCTACCACGCCAATGTCCGCTCAGCAGGAGGACGACCTGTCTGAGTTCAGGATACGACCCTCCAAACGAGAGACACAGCGTGCATGCGATGAGTGCCGTGGCAGGAAAGGTGCGCCAGCATGCTCTTGTCATACGTGCAGAAACTAAGCAGGAGTTTAGTTCGCTGTGCGTTCAGCCTATTCAAAGTTCCCGCGCTCGTTTCTAACGCCTTTTCGCGCAGGCGATGGTGCCGGACAGCAAGATCGCGTCTGCTCGCCGTGTAAACGAAGTAGGCTTCAGTGCACTTACGTCGAACAATCTGCACGACGGGCACCGCCGAAGGCGTGAGTTGCATGCGACTAAGACCATAGGTTCTAAAACTTCCTATAGCTATGTTCAAACTCTGGAAGCAAAGCTCTGGCGAACTGAGGGCATCTTGCGACGGGCAAGTCAACCGCTTTCTGATTACTCTCCGCTAAATCCATGCCGTGAAGCTGATACCCGATATCGACTTCAGCAAGGACTTGGAAGGGATTAACCTGGACCAACTTCCGCCAATAACTCTTCCTCGCGCCCAGAATATACCGCCAAAATCTGCACTTCCATGGACCGCTTCCGCTGCGCTCACTGAACCAGCGTCGAGAGTTTCCCATCATCACCAAGACGCTGCGAAGCACCCTCAGGGTATTCCTGCAGACTTCTTTGAGCCGGGATATATGAGCGACGATGAGAGAGTGGTTGTGCCGCTCACCGAGACCGAGGAACATCAGGGCTGCAGTAGACAAAACCGGACCAAAATTTTCGCGGCTGCTGGGATACTGCGCACAAACTTCATCGGAAAGAGTACAGTCAACTCTCTTGTTGAGGACGTCGTCATGGAGAAACACCGGGACACGAAGTGGTCCACTATCGTCAACTCCATGCCGACGAATTGGAAGCGCGGCCAGTTTTGGAAATTTCCTGCAGTGCGTCTTATGCCTGCTTGGCCAGCCCGCAGTGCCCTGACGAGCAAAGTGATGGCAGTATGAGCATCGACACGATCGGCTCCTTCACGCCCCTTCGCCAGACGTCATTCTCCCTCCGCCTGACCTACTACACAAGCTCATCGATGCATACTTTGAGGACTATAATCTCTTCGTGCCGCTACTTCATCGGAAGCTGCTGCTCCGCCAATTGAACGCTGGACTGCATGAGTCGGACCCCGAGTTTCTCGCCGTCGTTCTGCTCATGTGCGCGCTCGGCAGTCGCAGCTTGTGTCTCAAAGACGACCGCGTGCTTACCGAGCCGCGTGAGCCGTGTAGCGCCGGATGGCAGTACTTTGAAATGGCTGAGCCGATGAACCGGCTGCACCTCTGGAGGAGTACCAGACTCTTCGACCTTCAGATAAAAGTGGTAGGCGATGTCACTCCGCTGCTGCGACAAATCGCTGATTCATACTTGGGCACGTCTAGCTCACCGTTTTCTTCCTCTGGGGCTCTTCTGCTCCGACAGCTTGTTGGATACCGTTGGGTGTCGCGATACGGTCAGTGCTGGAAGTTGGCGCCCATCGGCGCAAGCTCTACCGAGACACACCAAATCTCATCGACGAACTTTGGAAGCGAACTTTCTGGTATTCACCACATTATGAGTTACGCTGGATTGATAGCTCACATTCGGCCAGGACCGTTGTTGGGCTTGATCGTTCGCTCAGCGCCGCATTTGGACGGGCGTGTGCACTGCAGGACGAGTCCATTGACGCAGAGCTCCCGCTCGAGGTCGACGACGACTGCTGGGATGTCTCAGATGAGGGTGCGCAGCATTACTTTCCTTTGATGCATACACAACCTGTGGATACACCCTCGTACATGTCTTTCTTCGTCGCCGCAACGAAGCTGCGGCAAATTCTGACATTTGCAAAGAAGACTCTCGTGAGTGTTGATGCGTAGGAGATCACAGACGGTTCGCTGATACCCTAACGAGCAGTACTCTATCAATACGTCTCGCACAATCCTCGGGCTCGTTGGCGACGACTGGGAGCAGCGGGTGTTGTCAGAGTTGAATGCTCGTATGATTGAGTGGGCTACAAGTGTCCCCGAACACCGTGCGTTTCTTGTTTCCAGACTGTACTTGGTCTTACATTTCGGTCCAAGTGCAGTGGCAACGCGACCGCACCGACATGCGGTGGTTCCGCCAGAGTGCAATGCTCTGGAGTCTGTACCACCACATCCAGTTAATAGTGCACGGTCCATCCATATCGTACTTCCGCCGTACGCAGGGGGCACGGCGAGTGCAGGACCACCAGATTTCCGTTTCAGTGTGTCTTAAGGCAGCCGACGCCGCCATCGACATCATCAGCGTATACCTCCACCGCCTACGCCCGCCATATGACGGGCTTATTCCATATCAGTCAGCCATCCTATTGATGTCGTGCCTCGTCCTGCTGCTAGCCGCGTGGACTCAAGATGCGAGCGTTGGTAGGAGTGGTGAAGCAGCGGATGAAGCGAGATCGTCCGGTGGCGAGCCGAGCGAGTGGGCCAAGGAGGTCTTGCGGCGAGTGAACGAAGGGATGGACGTTCTGAAACTCAGCGAAGATTGGTGGCTCCCGTCTGGGAAGGCGTGGTGAGTAGCTCAGTCCTCAACCGTCTCAACCATTCTGTTCCGACTTTCGTCTGATGCATCGATGTTTCAGGGACATTCTCAATGAGCTTTCTAGTGGTTCGCACAGTACCCCACCGAGCGCGTCGTCGTCCGCTTTCTTCCCGAAGGAGGCAGGGCCGTTAGACTTTATCACAGCACGAAACGGGACGCGCTTGAGCCCGGGCGTCGTCGCGCCGCACATCTCATCAATGCGCTCGACGTCTACGGAATTGCACACGTCGGAAGCAACGTCGCCCTCAACCTTGGACGGCGCCCATCTCTTTTCAGCTGCTGCCTCGCCATCTGCATGGGATCCTGAACTCGGCGGGGCGTTCGAAGAGCTGGCCTTTGACTGGCTGTCCACGGAACCTGAGCCTTCACTCGGAGGAGACGGCGGGTATCTAGGGCAGCTGGATGACATCGGCGACTCACGCGTGCGTAATAAAAGCTGGCGTGTGTTGTGATCAATCAATTAGTCGCCAGAATCGTATTCTCAAATCTCTCGTCACATCAATCGCTGCTCTACCTCGCGTACAATCTTTCTTGTGACTCGCCACATTGCCAGTGTATTTCTAGAGCGCGCGTCCTCTCTGCCATAGATTTGCAGATGCATTTCCAATCATTAGTCCCAAAACTGTCGCATGTGTTAACTGTTCATCTGGTCAAACACGCACCTGGACTGCAGATAACATATCGAGAGCGCAGTCATGTATGACGGAAATGCCTACGTACGAGGAGCACAGTGTCTCGGATTGGCAAATCAAACGTCGATTTATGATTCTTGGTTCACATGTGTTTAAACTGAGCCCTTCCATCTCGATACGCAGTCTCCGGAGGCCATGCGGCAACGAGATGACTAACGGAACGTCTTCGACATTGAGTTCCCACGCCGCCTGGATTTCGAGAACAAATTCATGGGCGTTCAGAAACAAAGACGGAAAGGCTACCTGTCGGCTTCATCCTGGGTCGGGGCACAAAGCCTCAGCGCGCGTGGAAACGACTACGGACGCCTTGGAAGGTTGCGCACGTCGCAAGTGGCAGTCTCGCAGTCGTGGCGCCGATTCCCTTTGCCTGCATCTGGTTTCCCGTGCAGTTGTGTATCTCTTGTTGCCGCACCAAATGACCCCAAATAGACATATATTGCATCAACCAGATCATAGCGTGGCTATGTGGCTATAACAGCACGCTCAAGTCCATTGTCGCTCATAATTCATGAGCAGTTTCAGCGAGGGGATTTAGGTGAGCATGGGGTTCACGGTGAGATACGCCCGTATGAATTGAGATGACAATGTCGAGAGCACGGGTGGTCAATAGGTGACAGTCTGTCGACCAACGCAATCAATTCAAGTGGTGTTGAAATGTAAGATGGTTGCTATGTTTAAGAATAACGTATCAGGCCAGATCAAATCGTAATCGCCCATGTCGGCGGAAGGAGTGGGGTTGAAGGAGCGCAGACTCGACGCTGGCAGATGACTTAGTTATTGAAGATGCGCTCGTTTGAATCTCAAACGTAGCGATGAACAGGTGATTGACGAGGGGATACTAGCGTTACTTTAAAGTGATCAAGAACCTGTTCCAGGTAGAGGGATGTACCCTTGTGCGACTTAAAATGTCGATATCGAGGTAAAGGAAGTATCCGCGTTCGGCCGCCACGTCCAGGCGCAATGACAACGCAAATATGTCCCAGTCGGTTCCCAGAAATGCTCAATTTGCATTTCACGAGGTGAAAGTAATCTTCTTGAGGAGTGCATGCTAACCGCCACAACCGTGAGGTCTGAGATACCGCAATGAGATCGCTTGTGGCTAAGTTCTGTAAAACGACATCCTTCAACTCAAGTGGAAGGTGTGATTTGAAGTCAGACATTCTTCCGCTCCCTCTTATGCCAGGGGTCAAAGTGAGGGCCACTAAGACAGACTTGGGGTGGTATCTGGAGTGGAAGAGGCCAAGACTGAAACCTGGACTATGGCACGCCGAAAGGTTCCTATCCTCCCGAGCACACGCTGACCCGATCCATCCAGTTGTATTCAATGCAAAGACATGGCCGGGAGGTTACAGGGGTTATGATACAACGCTTCCTTTCAACGATTCCGCGCTAGAAACACACGACAAGGCAGACGACGCACTGCAGACACGACTCAAAGTAACAAACAGAGTTAGATCGGCCTCTCTTGTACAAACTGAACAATTCAATTCTATCGGTGCGGCTGGGTTTGAGGCTGGTAGGCTCCGCCCTGCGCACCCGCGGGCGAGGCGAATTCCTCGACAAATCGATTCCATGTCGTGTCGAGTGACGCGGGCAGTGGCGGCGGAGGCGCTGCCTGCTGCCCTTGGGCGGCTGCGCTCGTATCTAGATACTGTTTCTGTTGCATATGATGCGGGTGCTGCTGTGGGTGCTGTGGGGCGTAAAGCTGATGCGGCTGTTGCTGTTGCTGCGAAGTGTCGTAGTAAATCCCGTACTGCTGCTGCTGCTGCTGCTGCTGCTGCTGCTGCTGCTGGGGTTCTGCCATTGTGACGCTGGGGGTGGTTGAACCTGAACAGACGGATGTTGAGGCTGCCCCGCGTACTGCTGCGAGAGTTGTGTTTGCTCGTGGCCAGCCGGGCGAAGGAACTGCGATGAGTCGACGAAGTGGTCTGGGACCGACATTATCGGTTGCTGACTCTGCTGTTGGTGGCCTGGCGAGTACCATCCTTGATTGTTTGCAACCTCATACTGCTGGGCCGAAAAGTTGGGGTCATAGCTTGAGTCGTAAGCGACAGAATTGAATGGTGGGAGTTGGTTGCTCCCTCCGAATGCGTGTGAGTTGGTGCTCGTCCCTGCATCGGGAGTAGATGGAGGCAGGGGACTGGGCAGGAGGTGCATGCCCGCAGATCCGGGTCTCACAGAACCTAGTGACGGTTGAGACCGCAAAAAGGACTGTTGTGGCTGCTGGTGCTGACGCGACGCCGCCTCAAACTCCATCGACATTTGTGAGCGAAGAATGCGCTGGTGCGGACCGCGAGTGACGGCGTCCAGCTCCATCGACGCCTGACTTGGCTGTGTTCGCAACCTATGTTGAGTCACGGGAGGGAGAGAACTTGGACTTGCTTGCATTGCGGGCGGTGACGGCATTGGACCAGGTAATGATGGCGGGCTCATACTGCCGGCCAGGCTGCTCCCACTTCCGGCGACGCTGCTGGGTCCATTCGCGTGGCCGCCGTTGTTCATATTCGGTAGAGGAGTGAGGCCTTCCACGGGAGAAGACTTGCTCATACTACGGTGTATGTTTGCAAAAGGCGAGGTGCCGTGGACAGACAGGGTATCACCCATTTCTTCGATGGTGCGCGTGTGACCCCACAGGAATCCCAGGTGGGTAGCTTCGGCTTCGGTGCATACAAGACGCGACTGGCCCATCGCTTCGAACTGCTGCCATGCATGGCGCGCCTTATGCAGGAGCGAGGTCATAGCGGACTGCGATGCGATCAGTTTCGCCTCTATGTATGTTACTGTAGCACAAACCATGACACCGTCGACACGCTTAGACTCGCTTCGAGCACCGTCAAACGTTGCATAGCAAAGCTCCAGTTCCTTGAACGCTGGAGGGGCTAGCCCGCTGCCTGGGCTGCGGATAACGATCGAACAAAGCACGACCTGCATGAACGTAGCCGTGGTCAGGTATCCGTCACTGGCGTATAGCTAGAAAACTGACGAATGCGGAGTATGCATATGTCCAGAAGGCCCAGGTCTTGACGCAAATGGGTAGCTGCGCTCTCAGAGCTCGGACGCATGCACTGATGTAGAATGCGCTTCTGTACGCGGCAAGCACATTGCCCGCATATTTGCTCTTAAGCGGGTCGTCTGGATGTTCGATGATTGCCTGAGCCAGGTACGCTCTGTGCAGGTACAGCAGGACTGCAAGAGGCAAGCAAATGTATCAGACCGCCGCTCACACAGGAGAAGTTCAAACGCACCCTTGTGCGTCAGGATGAAACAGATGTGCCGCTGCATGATCTGCCCCGTTGTGAAGTTCGTATCGTCTGGACGCCCAATGTGCACGAGCCGCACGGGGTCCGAGATGGGTTGGTCCTTGATATACTTGTCCAAGCGCATGACCGTCGCGTGCGTCAATGGCGTGATTCCAAATGCTTGATCCATGACCTTCATCAGCCGAGTCTGCGTGAATGTCATTACCCACATCCGGACTGCAGACGAGGGAGTGTAAGGTCGAGACCAATGATAGGGGCACAAAAGGACCTACAGGATGCATGACCGACACCGTCTTCGGTCGGGAACCTGTCAACGTCTATCGGCAGCTTTGCATCCACCTGAGAAGGTGACCACGAGCTAGGACGGCCGAAGGACAAGGCAGAGAAATACTCGAATGTTGCTACATCCCACTGGAAGGAGCGTCAGTGCTGCTTAGAAACGATGAAACAGACAATTCACAAAAATATTACGCCTGATCTGCTGCTCCTGCTCCGACAATTGCCAACGACTGTCGTCACGATGAAGACCTAGCTGGAGAAGCAGACGAGATGTTAGAGAGAACGGCCAAACTGAGGCTAGAGATTGCTCACACTTCTCGCCAACTGGGCGGCGAGTCCAATTAACACGTAGCACGCAGTACCGCTGTTGGGGGTATCTGTATACTGCACAAATGTTGACATCAGGTGCTGGTGGAAAGCAATCATCATTAAGCATTGTGTTGATGAAGGAGAATCACACAGCCCCTTGTTGCAACTCACCAGAGCACGAACCGCGGCGATAGTCGGATGGTCGTCGATCGGATCCAGGCCGAGCGCAACGCGGGCAAGTTGGTAGCAATTCTGCGCCTCAACGTTATACGGCGGTTTCGTCTGCTCAAAGTGATAGCCTTGGGCGATAACCACTGTGCGGTGCGACGCAACCAATCAGAATTGACAAGTGTGAGGGCTCAAAATTCACGTACTGAGCAGAACAGCGAGTTCATGCGGAGACACTGCTGTCGAGTCCGCTGCCTCTGGATCGTACTGTGGTGGACTGTCACCATCCATCTGACCAGCATAAACCCGATTGAATAGGGTGCGCAAAAGCTCGTCGCGAGGTATGACTCGGAACATCCAGTCGGCATCAGTGTAGTAGTTCTCAACCAGGCCCCTCGCCTCATCTAAATCAAGCGTGCCCGTCAGATGTGGTTTGCTGGTACGCATGCGGTGCTTACGTCGAGGTGGCATCCATTCGCCGATCCTGCGCTGGTACTCTGAGCGAACGTCGTGCAACCGTGTGAACGGAAATGTGGACGAAAGTAAGAGGATGTCGAGGGGTAATGACGTATCGGGCTCGGGCTGATATGGCCGCTGAGTGAGGTACTGTGCGCCGTCAGCCATATTCAAAGGGCCAGAATTGTGCAGCACATACATCTGCGCCGGCCGTAGGTCCAAAGAATTCCGGTCGGTCGCCAATCTTTAGCGTCCCGAAGAATTCTGCGAGAGCAGCGCCATCCGTGCCATTTGTTTCTTGCTGTTGAATGGCCGCGGTGACGTTTTCGGTATTTGGGAGGGCCTTGATTCGCAAAAGGTCGTCCGAGAGCAACGGGTGGACGTCTCCGGGCGGCGCGAGAGAGGCCAGCGCATCCTCAAGCTCGGCGATACGCTTGGCCATCTGCCACAAACCCCTGGTCAGCGGCTGATGTCCCGTGAAAACCGTTGACGATGCATGCGTTCACAGGCCTGTGTATTGGTGCACAGACCGCCGAGCGACGACAGCGTGCATTCGGGACGAGCTATGCCCCGGCTGGAGGACAGCAGATCCCGCACATTCGCTGCCAGCTATCGGAAGTATGCACACAAATGCACAGAACCTGTACATGCGGCAAGAGCGGCATAGTGGCGTGCTTACCGAGTCGATCTTGTCATGGAGGTGTTGGGTGTCTGCGAGGACAAACCTGGTCGTGTCTCCAGTTTAGCTGACACATCTCCGCGGAGCGGGTTTACGAACCTGTTCCCAGGTCCAGCAGCGAGAGTCCCTAATGAAATAAATGTATTGAGTCGGAGAATTTCAAGCTTTGGTGAATTTGTCGCGCACCATTCGGGCAGATGGCTGCGCAGCCACGCTTGGCTACCGCGTCGTCAGCAACGGCCAAATCGTTTAATTATAACTCACAGCAAGAGGTGCATGGAAGCCTTCTGTCGCACTTGAGCTTCAGACGTCTGCACTCTAAGAAGAAATAAGTAAAAGTATGAAGAAAATCCGTGATTCGTAGATGAGTTGAACGCACCTGCGCAAGAGACCGGCCCGCGCCTCTTGTTGCCTTTGCTATCATCCGCAGAGGCGGAGTGCATCGAGCCAGAGCTACCGACGGGGCGCGAAGGACGTTCTAGAGCCGTGTCGATGGTTGTCGTTGCGCGTCTCAGGAGTCCAAGGAGGATCGCGGGGACCTCCGACGGGTTGCCGAATACAGCTCTGATCAGCGGCCGTGATCATTCCGAAGCCGACGTGGCTGCCAGAAGACGAAAACCTTCCATAATCGTCTGGGAGCCATTCTCGGTGTAATTCAAGTGAGATGGCATAATCAATGGTGAGAGCTCTCCTCAGTCACATCGCCGCATAAACATTCAACGTATGGTTGAATCAGCGAAAACTGACACTGACAAGCGCCGCAACTCAGCCGTATTGTCCGCATTTGGGCAGCCGCAGCAGCTGTAGTAAATGCGAGTGAGTACATAGCTTGCGGCAGCAAAAGTCTATATCTGTGGTCTTCGAATCTTCGGCCCACAACACGGCAGTGTAAAATATCAACCTCCACGTAACTTCAACCAACAGTTCATGTTTAGATGAGCAGTTTCTGATGAAATTGCTGCCCATGGGAGAAAACAGGTCTAGGACGCAGTCACTTGATCAGCTCCCATCGACCATTGCCCGTGGATTAGCGCGCCAACTGAGTTGACACTACCCTCTATACATCCAAAGTGAAGTCTTTACTGTTTATAGTGACCCTTCTAGTCATTTCTCTCTCTCTCGATGCTGTTATACATAGCCTTAGCAACGGAATTCAAGCCATGTAGATTATATACGGACCGCAATCATTCATAAACTCCTCACCATAAAGCTGACAATACAGGCCCTTCTCGTCGGAATAATCTTCTCGCTTCTAAATTCCTTCTGCGAGACCAGCCGCCTTCCAAATCCAGCGTAGTACTACTCCCGGTCGGATTCTCAGGTTTCGTAAAAGACACTGCTGGACCGCGCCGTCGTTGATGTAGTCCTTACAACCCTGTAGATAATAACTCAGCTTTCGGAGCTCAGGATACAAAGATCGACGTACTTTGCGACTCATACCCCTGTACGTATAGCACACCTGCACGCATTTCTGGGAGCACGATTGTTGCAGTAGTATAACGAACTGTTTCTGCTGTCTCTCCTACAATCGTCCCTTGCCCAGAGTTTAGCAGCCTCGTCTGCCCACCAGCAGCCCCTCTCTGAGCTCTGCTACCCCTTCCTGTAGCTGGAGACTTGCTTGGAACGCGCTAGATTCTCTTTGCCGTACGGTGTGTTTTGATCTATGCTTCCCCATTCTGAATGTACATACATCCATGTCTCGATGCAAGCACCAAAGAGAGGCGTTTCAATCCAACCCTGTGAGATCGATAATTTCCCCCGATTTCCACGAGACAGGATGTTTGATTGGGGGCGGCTTTCTCTTCCTGTCACGCCACTCCGGAGAGGACGACCTCTTAGCGGGTGCAATGATTCCTATCACCTGGGTTTCGAGTTTGGGCGATTTTCTGTCCTCTCTTGCTGTCTTCTCTTCGATTGTTTCGTGCAGTTCTTCTACTTTACACTGAGTGCGCAAATGTCAGCTTGACAACGGCGGAAGTGTAACATGACTCTTTGCCCAGCAGCCGTCGACTCACCCCTTGTTGCGCTTGTGCCCGTTTAGCTCCGATATCACCTTCTCGAAGCCGCTTCTTTCTTGGAGGAGCAGAGTGCGCTGACGAAACTTGTCGATAAAATGGCTGAGGTTGTGGACGTACCCAATGTATCGTGAGACGGAATGATACCCTTCGCCTTCAGAAATGCTTCGGAGCGGTAGTAAAACTCAAAGACAACCCATGGCTCGCCAACCGTCGCGCCAGGCGGATACGGCATTGTATCGAACTTGCAACCCAAAGACCTCTTCGCGACAGGATTGCCGAGACTAGATCACAGGGGCAGGTGTAAGATGTGATCCCATTGCGAAAACCATTGCACACCTACCCGACGCTCTGGCTGCCCAACTTCTTGTCGCGCTCGTGGAGTGTTCGCGGTGCCAGTCTGGCGGCGGCTTTACCAACGTATGGTCCTGCTCGCATGGAGGACCCTTTGATCACAACTCGCTCAACTTCGAGCCGGATGGTGCCAAGCTCATTTGGTCCCTGGCCTGGCCGTGCGACAGAATCGTCATCTGAAGAACAATAGGTATAGTTCAGTGTCAAAGCGCGGTTCCTTTTGTGCGGTAACACTGACCGGTGGTGTTGACTTGGTGAAATACCAACGGTTGCACTTCATCTTTGCTCGTCCGATACGCCTGACGCGACATGACCTCGCCAGGGCATCTAGTTGTCCGCTTCGCAATATGCAGCCCATCCACAGTAAACCGAGTGCGTGCTGATGACTCGTTCGACAGGTCTTGTACGTTGACGCTAAAAGACTGTTCCACCAGTTGACGAGGCTCGTTAGTCGCACCATGTACGCTATACCATGTCGTACCTGACCGGGTTCACTCGCAATCCATCCAGTCATCAGGCGGTCATTCGGTCGAGAGCAATAGATGGCAGACTCGACATTATTACTAATAACCCAGGCACGAAAGCCATGGTGCTCCATCCGGTACCGACCGCTTCACCAGCGACTCTACCAAACGCAAATCTTCGGGGGCACAGGTCGAGCGGACGGAGGATACAGAATGTTGACAGGTGATACGTTGTCGAAAGGCAAGATGTGCGCGCGAGTCTGAATCAAGTTGTTGCTGTTCAGAGGAAAGGGTCAATCACGGCTGATCCCTGCTATTTACAACACCCGCTGTAAATAAGCATGGGCTACTTAAAGGTATTCCCACAAAGAGGGTGTGTGAGAGTGCTCTTACAGGGGAAACTGGGTCGTCACTGATTAGTGTTGGTGAGCGGCTGGAGCGGCGGAAGGGTGGCTGCTGACCGTGGCCTGTGTCGCGGAAAACAATGGACAGCTGGAAAGGTTAACATGCGTAATTGAGAGAGTGTGTGTCTACAAGCAAAACGTCCATAAATGTCGCAAAACAGAAGCAAAAAAGGTCATAGAGTCAGTATAGTCCATCGCGACTGTTCATCGTCTAAGGAGTTACGTCTGCATTCGCGCTAATTCTCAATACCCGCGCCATCTCGCCGATATTTGTGGGGCGTGCAGTCGAGTCCCAGCAAATCATTAACCTCTCTCGCTCGTCAGGAGTCAGGACGCCGTCTCTTGAACAGTCCTTGCGCAGTAGCTCAACAAATCGCTGTGAGGTGCCATGGTCCTCTTTTGTTGTGTTGGATGGAAGTTCCAGGACAAGCTTCATGCTGTTATTGCGCACGATGAGCGCGACGACGTTCGCACCCTGGCGCGCTATGCTGTCACTGTCGGATAAATGATTTAACGGCGTCGACGTTTCTGGCGACCATTCCACCCATGCACGCAGGGTAAGCCTAATTGGGTCTACAATGTGCGGCCAGCCGAAGAAGTCGCGGTCAAGTCGTGAGAGTAATGGGCTCGCGTCTTTTGGCAACCGCAGCGGTCCCAGTACGATTTCGCCAAATCCTGCCGCGTTGCTCGTCCAAGAAATAACCCGTGGGTGATTCAGTGGGAGCCTTAGAACTGACAAAATTTCGTCGTGAAAGTACGTCGGGAACCGCAGCGAGTCGAATTGCAGCGTGCCGCGTATGCAGAGTCGCGTGAGCAGATTCGTGAATGGATGCTCGAAGGTGACGCTTTGAACCCTCCAAATACCCAATGCCATCAAGGGTAAGACCGCATTCTCCTGGTTCCGCGGGTCGCCGATGAAAAAAAGGTGGCGTACGTTTTCGCGGGGCATTGCGATCGGGTTGGTGAGGAGATGAGCAAATAAAGCCCATGACCGCGAGTCGCAGCCAAGCGGCTGTGTGGGTCCGGGAAGATGAACGACCAAGACGCGATATATGGTGCGAATAAGCCATGTCCGGGCCGACCGGGATACAAGCTGTAATCGCGCCGCGCTATATACGTGATCTTGATCTAATAGTTCGACTGCCGCATCCTCGAGAACACGCTCTATCAACTCCATTGGGAGCGCCATCATGTGGCTCTTGCTCAGAGGCTCAGCCGGAACATAGCCTACCAAAGCCATGTTTCGCGACCCAGGACTGGTCGTCACGGGAGGAAGAGTGGAACAGCGGATAAGGTAAAGCTCCGACGTAGCTTCGCGCCGGCCATAGCGGTGTCGCACTGAACTTTCAACTAAGATCAATATCGCGTTCACAATGTAATGGTGATCAGCACATATCAAATAGTAATCAAAAGAGGAGCAGTTTGATTCTAAATAAACTACAGCTGCACTTGCCATTTACAGTAACTTGTTTAGCAGCTCGTGTGTGCGGACTGAGTGCCCAATCTATTTTTCCTAAAAAGGAGAGATGCGGGAGTGATACAAGAATGAACCCAATCGGGAATTGCAACTGCCCTCAGCAGGGGTGATTTCATCTCAACTCCAAACCATGACCGCATTGCCGGACACCTGGCCCTTCGGGGAATCCAGCCCGTCGTTTCACTCCGCAAACCTTCTGGCCACTGCGACAGCACACTCCGCTCAAGCCCGTGACTTTCCACTAGAAGGAAGAACAGCACTGCCGCCGGTGATGGCTGTGCCTCCTCCTTTCTGTCGCCAGAGTTACGAGTATAAGAGGGGCATCGAAGTTGATGCTAGAAGTCGCATCTTCTTTTCTCCTTTCAATTCCACGCGCGGACGATTCAGTCTCACGTCTTTAACTTTATCTTTTCTTCGCGACACAATGAAGTTCTTTTTCTCAACTCTCTTAGTGTTCGTCGCATCCTCTTCCTTGGTCCAAGGGCATGGCTGGGTGTCTTGTATGTCGGAACTAAGTCGCAAAACGGTACGATTGGACCTGATTTGTTTTCAGCTGTCATGGCCAATGGCAAGATTTACAAAGCACCAGTACCAAACGGCGAGAAGATCAGTTCTCCGCATCGTCAGATCAACTCCATCAACCCCATCAGGGACCTCAACTCTGTTCACCTTACCTGCGGATATTCTGCAAAGGCTGCTCCTCTAACTATGGAGGTCACGGCTGGCACCAATATTTTGTACAAATGGGTTCGTATCTTTGTTTCTGTACATTCAAGACATGGGCTGACGATGGTAAAAGTGGGCAGGCAACCAGAACTGGCCCCACAAGTATGGGTAGGTTCCTGAGGCCAAGCCGCCTAGGAGCATTCCTACTAATCGCACTGCCAGCCCGGTGATGCTTTATGCGTACAAGTGCCCCGGCGCAGCTAAGGATTGCATGCCAGGCCATAAGAAAGGGTGGGCCCTGATTGATGCTGCCGGCTTCGAAGCCAATGGGGTCGATTGGATACAAAACCGCTTCTACAAGGGTCAAGGTGTTGCTGCACACGTCCCTGCGGGTATGCCGGACGGTGTTTATCTCTTCCGTCACGAGATCATTGCGCTGCACATTGCCGACACAGTTGGTCCGAGTTCTACCCAAGCTGCACGCAGGTGCGCGTCATTGGCGGCAGGAAAAATGCAACAATGGAGACACTAGGCGCAGAGCTGGTCTCCCTTCCGGGTGCCTACAAGAAAGGCAACCCAAGCCTGTTCAAGAGCATTTTCAATGGCACCAATAAGAAAAACTATCGCATGCCTGGCCCCAAGTTGTTCAACCCATCCAATAACCACCGCAGAGCCGAGACTGGCATCAGGAACAACACCCACAATGCGACAGCTTCTTCATCATGATAACCACACCAAGTATTGCCTCGCGGCTAGGCCATGGATGATGGGGTCTGCAAGCGCACAATGCGGACGACAATGCTTGAAATACATTACTCGGCCGCTTGTCACTTGTGCTTTTTTTCAATTACACACTTTGACATCTAAGTTGCTATGTACACAGCTGCGAGTTAACGAAGTCATTGGGGGAACCCGGCATGAGATCATCAGCAAAGAGAAACAGTGAGACGGAAGATGACCACCGTTGAATAAGTCCATCTCACGCCGGGGTGTGGTAGAAGCAACCGGCGGAGGCACGTGTAACCAAGTCAAAAGCACGATTGAATGGAGAACTGTATTAGGGTGATTATGCTCGATTCCAATCATCGTAAGATATGTGACACTGTGTGAATACGTAGCATCACAAACGGGAATGCGGGACAGGATTGCTAGCAATTGTAGCGTGCATGCAATATCTATATATTGTAGCGTGCATGCAATTCAAGTCTGACGGAAGCCAAATGATTTGTTATATCTGACCTTGTCTTCCACTTTGAGTCAGAAATGACGAGGCACTAGAGGTAGGTACCGCTTGTTGGTGAGAATCCTCACCCCAGCCAACGGCAGGCGTCGTCAAAAACGATGAAAGGTCCACCCCCAGGCCAGTGCTCCCTTCAACGAAGCTGCCCAGTATCCCCGTGTTGTCGAACATCGGGTCTACCGTCATATCGCTCATTCCGATGTCTTGATGAAGCGCTCCCACGTCGCATCTATGTGTCCGCCTGGCAAAACGCCGCCATCGACGCTCCCGAGCATGTTGTTTACAGCACGAAGGTTCGCAGCTTGCTCAGCCTGCATCGCGTCTTGTGTGGCACTGGAGCCGGAGGGATGACCAGAGCCAGAGATGAACGTGCTGAGGTTGCTGCCAAGGGCAGAGTATTGGGGCTGAGGCTGGGAGCCATAACCGTTGGGAGCACCAAAGTCGCTTGTCGGTGCCTGGGCTGGCTGCTGAGATGCGAAATGGTCAAGGTTGAAGGTTGTGGGTATGCCTGCATTCAATGGGACCGGAGGAGGCGAGGGAATCACGTCGTACGAGTTGAACGTCCACGCCGACCTCGACTCCTGCTGTTGCTGAACAGGTTGAGACTGCTGTAGCGACTGTACTTGGGACGTCATAGCAGGTTGAGCGGACGTCTCCGACTGTTGGAGAAGATTGGAGGATGATTGTTGAGACTGGGTCTGATTTGACTGCTTTGGCTGTTCTTGGCGGAACGAGCTGACACTGCGCAGGTATTCTTCGAGCATGCCCGATATGCCAGACGCTTGCGCAGCAGTAGAAGAACCAGAGGCCGTGTCGGCGCTCTTGATTGGCGGTGCTGGAACAGTGAAAATTGCACGATTGAGAGGTGCACTGCTGAAATTGCAGTTTTCCTTCACCTGCGCGCCGGTGTCGCTCTCTATCACGAGCCTCGAACCTCCGTAGAGAAATCTAAGTTCCGCCGAATCGGCACCATTGCAGGAGAAGCTGATCGGAGGGGCGCCGTTCGCAGCTGTGTACTTGGAATAAGCCTCCATAGCGCGTGCGCGAACAAGCTCGATCTTGGGCTACAGCATTCACATATTCAGGTTATCTTCTGAGCAAAGGAGCTGAAGTTTGCTCACCATGACTTGCTGCATCACCTTCGACCTGGCTTTGAGCGATTGCATGAGTTCGTACGCACGATCCACCTCGACCCAAGCTGCTGGAGCGAGACCACACCCGGGGCTTCGAACGACAATCGAGCCGAGAATGATCTAAGCGCAGAGGGCGAGCGTGAGAAGGAGTGCAGCTCCTGAGGGTATCGGAGACGTACAGTAGCACCGAACCACGTGCTGGTGAACATCCAATACTTGAGCGCTATCGGGCACGTGGAAAAGAGCCCGCGGACGCTGGCGCTGATGTATACCGCAGCTCTAAACGCAGAAAGCACGCTCTGAGCGTATTTGCTTTTCAGGGGATCTATAGGGTGTTCAAGCATTGCATCTGCGAAGAAGCTACGATGTAGATGGAGAATGACTGCGTGGGCGTGTTAGAGCTATCGCGCCACAAGAATACAACACATACGCTTCTGCGTCAGCATGAAAGCTGCATGCCGTTGGATCATCAATGACTGAGGAACCTCTGCACTTGAAGGTGTCGCCATCGAAGGGGGGACGCCCCACTGCTCCGCATTTCCAGACCCTTCTGTGCTCTTTTCGGTACCGTAACCTGCCGCGATGGCGAGGTCGAGGCGAAGTGCTTCCGGGACATGGTGTTCTCGCACGAGTCGGTCGAGTCGGAGGACAGTGCCGTACGTAATGGGCCGTACACCGAACGCCTCGTCCATGAAGTGCAGGAGGCAATTACGCGTGAAAGAGTGGTTCCATATGCGGACTGTAGCCCAAGCCCACAAGAACCGGTTAGACGGAGTTTATCAGATAATGACAGACGCCACGAACAGAGAGAACCTGGGTCATCGTGTTCCGAGGGTTCTGAGGGAAGCTTGGCGTCAATCTGAGCGAGCGACCACGCAGGCGGCCGACCGTACGAGTAGCTCGTCCAGCAGTTGGAAGAGACAACTTCCCACTATATGAAGTGAGGTCAAGCGCGGTGACGTTGAAGACCTGAAGCTCACAAACAGGTGCCTTCTGTACTGCCTGTCTTCATCAACAAGACCCCAGTGCAGGTCGAGCCGGTGCAAGCCAAACTATTGTAACGAGGTTAGCACCAGGTATGAAGGCCCTTTTGAAGAGCGCTCACAGATCCAGCCAGCTGAGAGTGCAAGCCGGCCATCATGTAGCAGGCAGACCGGCCCAAGGTCTGATCACCCATTTGCAGCCACTGGACCATCAGGTGCTGAACGAAAAGTTCAAAAGTCAAACGAATGCTGTTTTTGCACGACACTGAAGCGTACGATTGCGACAATGGCGTCCATCGTAGGGTGGTCGACTATAGAGTCCAACGCGAGCGATGCTCTCGCAAGCTGAAAATACTTGAGTCCATCCTTGGTAGGATTAGTGCGCTCCAGATCAATGGCACAACCCATCGCGAAGACCACTGCATCCGTGGTTAGCTGCCAGTTGCTTTACGACAAGGGAACGCACTAAAGATAGTTGCCAATGCATGCGGTTCGACGCTCATAACCAATGGCTTCGCTCCGCATCGCCATACAACGGCGCGAAAAGCATTTTCATAAAGTTCTCCTGCGGCATCGGGCTGAAAAGGGTCGTGCCTAGGGTGTAGTAGAGCTCTACAAGCTTCCATGCCACGGGTAGTGTGGGTAGGTACTCCCCGATACGTAGTCTTAGATTGTCCTGCGCCTCCCGAAGGTTTGTTGGCGTCGTAAGGACCGAGGTACTAGACGGAGAGACGGGGAAAGATGTGGCAGAGAGCAGTATGTCCACCGGTAGAACATCTGCGGCCGTGGCGTCGATCTGTTCGAGTTTGCCTTCCTGCGAGGCAGTTTGAAAAGCAGTTTCAAAGTCCGTTGATCCGACTCACAAGCAAAAGATACTGTTACGAAGGAATCAGTATCCATAGTCAGATGTGACTAGGCAGGCGTACATCTGGGGCTGCATTGGGACCAAAGAACACAGCTCGGTCGCCAACGACGAGTGTGCCCATCTGGACGACCAGCGGCCCTGTTGCTTCTTCATGTTTTCTCCTAATGTCTTCTTCACGTTTGTCTGGATTCTCAAGAGGTATCTTGATCGCAAGTAACTGTTCGGTGAGCAGTGGATGGCTCTCGCTGGACAGCTGTGACTGCAACGTCGCAAGAGCATCTTCCAGCTCCGAGATGCGGGAGCTCATCTGGATCGAAGTGAGCTAAGCAATCTAGCAACAGCTGAGCAACATACTTGACCGATTTTCTCGTGCAAGTGTTCAGTATTGGACAACACAAATCTGATGACCAAGCCAAACGTGAGCACGTTGACAGAACCAAAGTTGTTTCTTGCCTATTGCCTGGCCCTGCGCTCAAGGTTCCTAGAGGTGGATCAGCATATGCTAGAGATAGCTCACGTAGTGAATGTACCATTTGGGCAGATGGCCGCGCAGCCGCGCTTCGCTGAGAATCGACGAAATCGCGTCAGATTTTGTCTCAGTGCCCAACACGAAACTCGCGTGTTGAACGTATTATGCAGTGAACATCTCACTGCAGGATGAACATGGAGTCTTGCGATCGCACTTGAGCTTGAGTCGCCGGCATTCTGTGAAAGTAGCAGTCATCAGCATGACGTCCGCGCCGCCGGCTCACAGAACACACCAGCACACGCCATCTGGCCGCGCCTTCGCTTGAAGTCTTCAGCAGCACTGGACACATTGTTACTCGAGATTGGTGCGGAGGGTTCAGAAGCATTAGAGTCGCCCGGCATCGCAAGGCAGAAGGAAGAGATGGATTCGCACGCCGCCCTTGGCGCGGTGATATCCAAAGGATTCACAGCGGCAATTGTATCCGAAATATCTTGTTGACTACTCCTCACTAGTTACGGGGATTCTCAGCCGATCAAGTGACACATGTGAAAGACCATTGGCTAAGGCTCTTTGTAAACATGGGCACATGCGATATCTCGTCAAGGGGACTGTGTTATGTATGTATCAGCACCTACTGAGAGTTTGACATTGGCTCCAACCAACACGGATCAAGAGTCCTGAAACTCCTCCGGTCCCTAACTGCGGTCTTCTACCTTCTTATATGTTTCGGTTCTTGGACTTGGAGCAAATGCATGGCCCGTTTGGGTTTATCCGGCCGGAAGCCGACCGAGCACCCGTCGCTGGTGTCGGTTCGAGCGCGCCGCGTTCGTTCCATGGCGGCGTTGTCGCCGCAAGTGTATTCGCCGCTTGGTCGGGGAATAGTCGAAGACTTGTTCAGCGACGGTCGCACGCACAGCGCATACGGTGGCCCAAATCGTCAAGCTCGTCTCCCTGACATCGTCAAGGCTGGCTGGTTGGCTCGCAACGAGGATGGTACTTTCTGCGCCGTAGCGGGGCAGTCTTGTAAGCGTATTACACCTTCCAACTTGCTGCGGCTAACTTGTATTAGGTCTTAAAATCGTCACCGTATTGAACTCTACTGCGACGGGGACTCACGTCGAACAGACGACGAAGAACCTATGGTGGCCCAGCGGACTCACCAACGACAAGACCCCAAACAGTGTCGTGTGGTGCCATGGCAGTGGGTCTCTGTTATCGCTGTTGTTGAAGCGAAGCAAGGCTCAAGTGATTCGCAGGCTGGAGCGAGAAGATTATTACAGGCAGCCGACAAGGCGAACTCATCATGTGGGACCTCACCAGAGCATCATCATCTAAATACGGTCAGCTTGAAGCGTTTTGCATTGACACTTGTTCTAATCGGTGTTGCAGAGCAGATCCTCTCACCGAGTCAACCTCGACGTCGAGCTATTACCCGCTTAGCATATTCGCCCAAGTCTCTGAATCTCATCGCCGCCGGTGCAGCAGATGGCCAAGTCCATCTTTGGGTCTGTACAAACTCACGCATCTTCTCTTTGACTTTGTAATGAGTGTCTTTTAGGATCTACGTAGGGCCGACGCGCCGCCAGTCCGTTCCTTCCAGGCTAGCGGCTCCGGCTTCCCTGTTCGTGCCCTCATGCTGTCACCTACTGCTAGCGATGCCCACCTGGCAGTTGTAGGCGAGTAAATTCTCAATCATTGTAGGTGCCTAGTCTGACTGTTGCTGCGACATAGGTCTTGACAACGGAACGCTGCAGCGTTGGGATCTGCGCTCTCCCAACCGCCCACTTGATGTCGTTCGGGTTGCACACACGGCGCCCATTATGGACTTCGATTGGCTCGCCCCAGCTGGCCAGGGAGTAGGCAATGGGCTGATTGCATCCGCAAGCATGGATCGGACGGTCAAGGTGCGCCAAATGCCAGATAGTCTCCTGTCAGCCTAATAAGTTGTAGTTATGGGATCTTGCGAGTGGTCACATCAGCGCTCCAGCAACACGAACGCTTCATACCTCTTACCCTATTCGGCGGGTGTTCTTCCGGCAGGACCATGACACGGAGGTCAGCTACAGGCAAACTTACCCGTCGTCAAGTACTGACTTCTCTTCCCACAGCTGATTGTCGTTCCCTCAACCGAAACCGACCCAGTCGAGATCTGGGATATGCGGCGCGAATGGGTCAGCAAGTGGACTCTCCGCACTACAGGGGATGGAGGCATTCACGGTGAGCAACATCATATTGTCTACACTGGCACCAGCCTGATCGATGCAATCCAGATCTCGTGCAAGCCAAAGGACATCTGCTGTGGGCTATGCACCAGAGTGGCGCATTTGTTCAGCACGAGCTGCGGAAGCTCGACGTCGGACGTCCACGGCCCACGTCCTTCAGCTCGGGACGTGTCAACGCATCCGGGTCCGCAGGCAAGAGCCCCAGCGCGCTTTCGCGGCCAGAGCCTCTGCCTTCGCCACGCACAGTGATATACTCGCCGTCTCAATTGACCAGGGCCCTCCCGACCGACGCCACCACGCCGCCATCTGTGCTTCTACGCACTATAGATACACTTCCCCTCGCCACTCTCAGCTGGAGCCCGCAAGGCATGCTCGTTTTCGGTATTCATAAAGCATTACAGGCCCGGTTTGCAGTTCCGTACGACGATGTGCATCCAGACTTGCGTCCACAGCTCGCGGCCCGCGGCTTCAGGTACAAGCTCCCAACCGACTCCGCCATCGGACAAGTATTACCTTCTGGGGAAACACTGGGAGAGAGTGCAGTGCCAACGTCCGGTGATGGTGTTGGGCTAGCCGCAGGGGAGGGTAGAACAAAGGTCGAAGCTGTGCGCTATGTCATGGATCTCAGCGTCGGTCGCGAACGGGTGTGTGAGATCAACGCGCAGGTACGCGGCTATCTCTGCTAGAATGTCATGAGAAACTCAGACCTGCTTTCTCACGCGCCACTAGATTGCAGCCGAGGCAGAGCATTGGCGCGCCGCTCAGACCTGGGAGCTTATCCGCAGCCTGCTGGCCGACCTACACCCTCCTGAGACACCAATACCTTCTTCTCCTCCACCAGCACGACCACCATCTCCCGCTCACTCGGCTGCGCTACTGCCCCAGATTGCAACGACATCCGTACGACACGCCCCCATATCGCCGATTGCTTCTTCTCCGCAACAGCGATCCGTGTCCAAACTAAGATTTGGCTCTCATGGCGGAGCCAGGCCCATACCATCATCTACACCTCGTTCAATCTCTGTCCAGAGGACGTCGGTGAGCCCTCAGCTGAGCGAAGTCACTCTCGCGGAAGAATCACTGCCGCCGTCGCGGAGCTCACCGTATGCAACTAATCCAACGTTGATGGAAACGCCGGTCCTGCGCAAGGTTTCTCCTGCTATTCCAGTCACTAGCTCCAAACCTGTATCACCGGCCCTCACTCGCCACACCTCGTACGAGAAGCGCATAGAACTGATGCGCCCACCCCCGATCCCACTCCCAACCAACACCGCATCGTCCGCAACCATCCGTCCAGTCAAAAGAGGTGCCGCGGTCGATGAGTTGGAGGAGCAGCGGGACATGGTCCCGGTGCTCACGCATACAGTGCGCGAGCGCGGCAACAGTGCGACTAGCAGTATCACGGAAGCCGCCGCGATGCCATTCTACAGGGAGCTCGTCCGCGAGGCGAATCGAGTGGCATTCGGCCCAGTCTATCGCGGGTCGGCTCATCCAATTCAATATACCGCGACTCATTGGACGAGCCGCACACGCCAGGATTTGTGCCTCCGACGGCGGCGATGCTCGAGCGACGCGCAAGCACGATCAGTCTGAGTGTCATCAGCGATTCTAGCTCATCCAGGGGCAGCATTGCGCCCAGCCTGCGTTCACCCGGGTTCGGTGGTAGTGGCGGCCGGCCCTCAGGTCCTGCTCGCCGACCAAGTATGGTGGGCGCTCAGCCGCCCGCTCCACTGCCACCAGTCATCACGTCTACTCCGTCAGTCGACCATTCGTACTCGGCACCTATCGTAATGACGCTCTCTGGAACTACTGGTTCCACAGCGAGCGCCATATCGTCCAACAGCACGCTGATGAATACCATACCGAGCAGCCCGGCGGTCAGCTCGCTATTGAAGCATGCAGGTTCGAGCGGCGCGCGAGCAGTCAGCACGCCCTCCTTTTTGCGGCGGTCTGCCAGCGGGTACATCGGGAGACGGAGCGGCGCATCGACGCCCAGCTCGTCGGCTGCGGGCTCGCCATTGCGCAATGTGATAGAGCTCGTAGGTGAAGTTGACGAGCATCGGCCACCGCCAGTGCCGCTTCCGATCAGTGCTGGAGGTGTCTCTAAGAGCATCAGCGAGCCGCAGCTTGGATCAGGCAGTCTTTTTATTGGCACAAGCATATCCGACTCAGTGTTGGCAGTGTCTCCTCGCACACCGCTCCGGCCAGGAGGGACCCGATCTCGGCGAGTGTCGCTCCGTGGAACCATTAGGACGCCAGATACCGCGACATCGGCCGCGTACGAAAGCTCATCATCCTTCGCAGATGCAGAGGAATCGAACTCACCATCTGACTCAGAGCACCACTTGTTTCCCCGCTTTGAGACTGTCGACACCGACGAGCTGCCTCCTCGCTCACCGCTGTCTCCCATCGGGCCGCCTAGCGGTAGAAGGACTGGAAGCAACAGTCGCAGCCGCCCACCTAACAACAGACGGCGGTCGCGTTCGGGCACAGTGAACAGGCGGTCCGTCACCAAGCAGGACAGCACAACCAGCATCCGCACCGTCGTCGCGATGTCGTCGCCTGGTGGTAGAGCGCAGCCAAAGCTGTTCGAGGACGAGCAGGCTGCGGAGGCAGAAGCGGCAGAGGCAGGAGATGAGGCGGCATACGACAGCAGCAACTTCGCGTCTTCGTCGCGAGCGAGGGATATACGCGTTCACAAGGAACGGTCTCGCGAGCTCGAGAAGCTAGATAGGACGAACGAGTCGGGGAAGGGCAAGCAGCGCCGACTCACCAACTCGCCGGAAACTTCGATGCTAGCAGCGTCGGACTTCGGCTCTGAAGAAGGGACACCGCGACTGGACACTATCGATCCAGCGACTGTACTGCTTAGCGTCCCAGAGCGTGATGAGCCCGGTCAGGACCTCATTCCGGAGCCCGGTAGCTCGCTCGGACTTGCGCTTGGTCCTGTTGCTCACACGGACAGTCACAGTCGAGCACCACTGGGCAGACGAGCTGGCCCAGTGACGCCGCAGCTTCAGATCCAGCCCGATAACGCGGTTCCGGTCATCATCTCGCCTGGCGGTGTAGTCGATACGCCGAAGCCAATGGAAGTGGACGACTCGAGTGGAGACAGTCTGAACGAATACGCGAACGTTGCTCTGACGGACAGCGTGCGAGCAATTGTCAGATCGGACGAGGAGCGCTTCCGAGAGCTGGCGTGGGAGGCAGTAAGAGAAGAGCTCGAGTACTACGCTGAGAAGGCAAGTGCCTCGACACCTCTGCATTTCAACGCCGACTCATCCACTTTCGTGCAATGCAGGGGGACATTCAAATGTGTGCACATCTGGCGACTGTTGCTCCCGGCGAGCTGTCATTGAATTCCATGCGGCAAGAGCAGTTCGTCCGGGCATATGTTGGTGTGTGGTCGCGGTTGATCTGGTATCTGCTGTTATCTAACATACGATGCGTGTAGAACTCCTCGAGCGAAACCGTATGCACGCCCAGGCCGCCTACGTTCGCAAGTACTGCACGATTGAGGCTGTCCGGTCGCGCGCGCTCGTGCATACGGCCGTTAACCTCGCCTGTGGCCGATGCCGCAAGCCTATCGACATTGCTCTGGACTCTACCAGTTCAATGTCGACGAAGCGCGAGCTTCGCAGCCAAGCACTGTGCACCAACTGCCAACTGGGTGGTGCAAGATGCTCCATATGGTCCGTCATCATTCGCAGTCGCATTTCCTGATAAAACCTAACCTGCCTTTCTCTCTTTAGCCGACTGCCCATCGAGGGTCTCGTAATACAGTGCCCCGTCTGCACACACGGTGGGCATCAGGACTGCGTACGGCGGTACTACGGCTCGCAGCCCATGCGCTCGCTGCACGCGCACGAGGTTCCCGCACGACCATGGCACGAACGACTCGGGCTCTCTGGATCCGGCATATCGTCTGGTCCTAGCTCAGTCCGCCACGCGACCATGCCACCCGCCGCAGCGCGGCCGCCGGCGCATGGCATGTCGCTGTTGACGGCAAACGCGCCCTCGCGCGCCGCGTCGCTGCTCAGCACGATCAGCAGCGCGGTCCCGTCCCCTGCCATGACGTCCTCCGCTTCTGCTACTGTCTCGAGCTGTGCCGATGGGAGTAGTGGTCCGGTGGGCACTGGTGCAGCCACGGCCACGGCGACGCATACGGTTACTACGACGGAAAAGAACTCTAGTGTGGACGGCGGGCAGAACGGCGCAGCGGCGAGACGGACGCCAACTATGATGGGCCACCCGTGTGCGGCGGGGTGTGGGCACTATTGCTGGGTCGCGAGTATGGGACAAGGGCAGAGTGATGCCGCCGGCGGATTCTTGGGATTGCAGGTTGCGGGCGTTGCTGCTCACTGAAGTCTATCCTTGCGCAACATATAATTTGTACTACTAGCTGTATCAATAGTAAAAGGCTGCAATATGTATTCCTCCACCAAGAGGTGCAGAGGACCTATAATTGAAGTTTCACGGGAAATTTGGGCGGAGGTTCGCGTCAACTTGAACAGACCTTCGCATTTGCGTGATCTACCTCCCCTAAATGTAGTTGTATGTGGGATTTAAGAGCTATTAGAAAGCGGTGCGAGGACCAGCGCGGCTGGCCGCATTGGGCCGGTCGGCGTCCGCACCTCTGCCCTCACCCTCATGGCATACGCGTACAACAATAACGACTACTCGTCCCAAGGGCAGCCGCAACCATACGCGCCGTCCAGGGGAACAACCTTTCGCAATGACTCTTACGACCAACAGCCATACAGCGCTGGAAACTCTCGACAGAGATTGAACACAGTTACGCAGGATGATGATGCGGCGGGCGCCAGCGGTGGGCTGCGATATCGCGACGATGTGAATGCTGGCCATCGCGCACAACCATCTTACGATGCGGGTTACGAAAAGGGCCATGCACCTCGTGCGAGCAATGGATCGCACTTCAGCCCAGTCTCCGCCAGGTCTGCACTCCTCGAACTCTCGACATCCTCAACCACTAAACTCATTCGCTTAGATTTGGTCAAGGAGAAAAGTCTGGGTACGGAGACAAGGAGTCTTTCAAGCAATGGCGGTCGTCACATTACGGTGGTATCTGGACTAGGGTGAGACACGGTCATGACGCGGTGGCTGGTCGGGTGCTCACCTCGACCTGCAGGGTAACGGCTTCGCCTGCATCGGCAGGTTTTTCTGCTGTACATTCCTCCTCACGCTGTTGCTCATCTTCAGCATCGTCTTGACCATTGCTGTGGTTAGTCTGTGTGCTGTCCATCCTCGGTACCGAGATCCTCATCGCCTCCGCAGTATGTACGGCCGCCGGACGTCTCGATCGGCTCAGTCGCTCTCGATACGGATGCTAAAACGGGCGCAATTGAGCGCAACTCTACTGCACTCATCATCCACTTGAACGTGCCCATTACCGTCGTCAACCCAAACTTCTTCGATGCAGCAGTCACCAAAGTCACGGCCACAGCGCTCTATCCAATTGGCTCCAAGGAAATCCCAATCGGCGGAGGCGAGAAGAGCGGGATCGTGTTCAAGAAGGGGACAAACAGCACCATCAACTTTCCGCTCTCTTTCGCGTACTTGACCAGCATCGACCCGGACAAGTCAGTCATCACCGACATTGCTGCAAAGTGCGGGGCAGGCCAGCGGCTTCCCATCAAGTACGCGATCAAGGTATGGGCCAATATAGTCTGAGCGCATGGACTGGTGGTTGACGCTTCTGCCGCAGCTTGACCTCAAAATTGTCATTCCGACGATATCACCGACATTTAGCGGTAGTACGACCTTCCCGTGCCCTGTGTCGTCAGGTGACCTGAGCATTCTGACTGGGGCTCTTACCGGATAGCCTCGTATATCCATTTGTTGGTTCCCATCTCACGCATTACCAACGGACATCTCGCGGACTCTGCATCTCATGTATCGTATGACTTTTTTCCTGCAGCATATTGCTCGCTATCAATACCACACGGCCGGTTCTATTCACATCATCACCACGGTCTTGAGCACGAGCCTAAGCATAGCTCGTCGTCATCGTCGCGATTTAAGTTCCCTCTCATCTGGAGCCGTCCACATGACTAGGTATAATGGAGCGCGAAGGTTTAACTAATCTACGCTGCAGTGTACACAACACCAAGCTTCTGCAGGACAAAATCCAAATTTGCGGCAGTCTGAGACAGATGCGATTAGTTGTCAAGAGGTGAAACAAATATATAAGGTACTTACGCCTGGGATGAAGTATGCATACACGCGCAGCCGGAGGTGCTGCGAGCCGTTCGGCACGGCCGCCTTGAACCAGACCGTGTTGGCGCCGTTGAAAACCATCTCTGTCGAGTCCGGGACATTGACGGGCGCGCCGGGCGGAGCCTCGCCCGTATAGTCGAGGTCGAACGCCTGGCCGAACAGACTCTCGAGAAGGATGGTCCGGTCGGTGTACGGCTCGCACGTTTCCAGCTCCTGAAAGTGTTCTCCTTCAGCAATGCCAACTAATGTAGATAATGTAATGGGAGAAGGACGCACGACGATTGTGGCGGCGATCGTCTGGCCGGGCTCGGCAAGGCCGGTCAGGTTCTTTTGCACGAAGATGCTGCCGCCGCTGGTGGAGCCGTTGTCGAACGCGAGCGCGTCGCAGTCCCGCTTAACGTGTCGGCCCGTCGCAGCTGCGCTGACGAATGGGAGAGCGATGGCAAGCAAATTGACGAGAGCCAGGATTTGCATGACGGCAGAAGAAAAAGAGCGGAGTGAAGATATGGCAACTGGTGAAGGCGACGAAGCTCCCTCATTTCTGGCGCGAGTCGTTACTTATATACACCTGCAGATGGATGATCGTTGAGGCATACTACATGCGGGCCCCGCGTCCTGTACTGAATGTTCAAATGCAATATGAGTGCTTGGTTCTGTCGCGGCGATCCTTTTGACGCGGATGAAAGGCACCCGCCACAATTTCGGCCATATATGACCGTGTTTTGATCTTATGAGTTGATGAAGCGAGGTATCTAAGTGATGATCATCGAGGAGATAGCATCACGGCTAGCGCGTCCCGCCACAAATGGGGGGTGCGCTCTACGATGCCACGGAGGGGGTAAGCCTGAAAATGGCCTGCCAAGCCTTTATGGACCTACGAGTAAGTACTCTTCTCAACGCATTTGACAGCTACAAACTAATAAAACTGACCGGTGGGAATCGAATTTGCCCATGCTGCAGCGTTGTGCATGTACAATATTTCAACACGTTAAGATTTGTTGAAAGCGTCGCCGTGACTGAGGCGAGCAGCAAGCGTGCGGCATGACGCCGAACCATTTCAGATGAAATCACGCAATTCGGCATGACCTGATAGCCGCGGTAACTAGGTTCGATATTGGCATGCTCGTGCTAGCACAGTGACACGAGGCACAAATTCAGTACCCGTAGCTTGTTTCAGCTTTTTGCACTTGTTGGTCGCATCAAGTATGGCACTGCTTCGCTCGCACGGGACTTCACTAAACGTCCACTGTTCACGGCGAGGATTTTTACATTTATCATGGCACGGCGCACGTCGACTGCACATGCACGAACTAAAACTGCTAGAAATCCTATATCAGCTGTTTGAAGTGCCCACCTGGTTCAAGAGTCAGTAAGGTCCACGTCCAGGCCTATTGCTCCCAAGGTATCCACATCAGGTACCACCTCCGGGACTTCAGGTGCCACTTTTCGAAGCGATACACGCCCAAATTTACCTAGGGCTGGCTCAGACTGATTTCCATGCTCAGTGCAGCTCCGGATGGGGATGATACATCACTGTGTGTCGGACAGTCGCGGCCTTGTTCAGTTAGTTGCTGGATTTCTCTGCCCTCATTCTGTTCTGAAGTTCCATTCATGTGTTTTCATTACTCCTAGTTGATCAATTTTTGAACTTGCGCTTATTCTGATACATATACATCGTCCTTTGCAACAGTAGTATTCACACAGCGCGTCTCTATATGCAGCGAAAGTCGATGACATCAATAATGCCAGTATTATTTGAAACTTCTATTGAACGACGGTTGGTCAGTTGAATCGTATGGTTTGCAGCAGGTCACGTCCACCCAAGCACTGGGAAGTTGAACTCCACGCCCATGATTCGTTAGTTCCTTAAAAAGGACTTTGAATGGAATTGGAGATTTTCAAAAGGTCTTTGCACTTGCTAGCTGCAACTTAATAGTCGCAGACTCGTCGAATTTCCTGGCCGCGCCATGCAGAACGCGTAGCCTGAGAATGCGACACGTGAAATCGGAATTTCATATGTTGCATCTGACCAGATAAGTAATTTCCTACCTGATATCATTGCATGCTGTGGTCAATGGTGGTTCCTGGATACTATATTGGTTTATTTTGAGAACGTGGTTGTACTTGGTGGCTGAGCAGGTCGGCCTTTCGGGTGCTCTGGCTCGGTCCGAACCGTTGCCGGAGCCGGGTCAGCCTTCGCCTCACGCCACATCCACCGGCAGACACGCTCTCGCGGTGGTCTCGTACGCCAACTTGCTCAAGATGATCCATTGTATCCAGATTGGCACAAATTGGTCAGCCAGAGGTGACATAAAGCGGCCCGACCTCCGACGGGATGAGGTGCGCGGTCAGCCGCCTGACCGCCGCAACTCCAGCTTCACAGCTTTTCGCGGCTTAGTTTGGAAACACCTTACAGCCAGGAAGGTAATCCGCAGTAGCTTCGAAGAACAGCCGGACTGCCCTGGTGTTCGTGGCACTGTTTCCATCTGCAGGATCTAATCAGCGCGCCAGAGCTGGTTCGAGAACCACTGACCCTTTCCGGTGGACGTTTCGCCGCACACATCTTGCTCTGAGCTCATTATTGCCTAACTCCGAGGGAATGCTAATGATGGGCGCGTTGCGTGCCACTAAAATTTGGACAGAGCACCGGATTGGTACCGATGCACGACATTGTCGTGCGCCACCTGACAACCTACCGCTCATAAATGTCCACATCTACTCTCATTCGGTCTCAGCGCTGTCTTCCGGCGAAATACATGCAACGCAGATCTGGCCGAATACAGTGGCTGAGCGAAATTTCAAGACAACATTTTCGCATGTCTGCTGCCAGGTCTGCGTTGATCAAGTCTCAAGAGTATTACTAGGGGTCTGCTCGCATCGGTGCAGTAAATTTTGTCTCCAATGGGCAATTCGTGACAAGGAGCTGTCCCATACAACAAGAATACGGATATTCGAGACAGTGCCCAACGGAGATTTGCCTTTTCCGCAGGACTCGCGAACCGCCGGATTTGACCCCATAGAGATTTGATCCAGCATACAATCGACAAACACATATGTCCTGCTGCGGCTCGTTCCGCGGAACAGAATTTTGCAATTTCCAAGTCGGAGGACCTTGTGCTCAATTCTGTCGGAACTCCGAGCGCCTAGCGTGTGAGTCCCACATCGATACTGCACTCATCAACCGTCAATCTTGCCGAGGCTTCCTCGAGCGCAACGGCAAAGCAACCCGATTCGAGCTGTGGGAGCCTAATTTTGCAGGACGCGCGAATGCACCTACCAGGGGACACCGAACTGCCCAACGATCTGTCAATGCATGCCTGTGCTGACGTACAAAGTGACGAGCCCCTATCAATGACAAAGTGCTCGAGAGGCGGACTTTGTTTTGATTAGGGAACAGTGACCAGGCCGTTCTTTCACAACTTTAACGGCCAATGCGCCGTGTATCAGTGTTTGCGGGTTGGAGCCTGCCCGACGTCGATATTGGTGCTTAATTCCAAGCTTTGGCGTATTTGGCGGCTGCAATCGGTATTTGGCAAAGCACGTTTAGCCTGAATCGCGACCTAGAGATACCGGACCGGCATGTCGAGAAGCCGAAAGAGGCACTGCGCCGGAGAAGCGATCGCCGCACTTGATCTATGCCGTGCGGTTGTCACCTGTGGTGTGTGGCATTCAGAGCCACCGCAGCCGTGCGTCCCGGGCGCGAAGTTTGTCAAATAATCGGACGCTACGGGTCCAGCGAGCCAGCGAGCGGTCACGACCATTTCTCCGAGCACTGTTTGGCTGCTTCACGTCTGATTATCGTCTGGAAAGAGAGAAGGCCATGCGCATCATCCAACCGGACCGGCACAGAACAAAGCCCCTCATCTCCGCTGTATATAAACGGGGAGCAGCATCTGATGTTCTCAGTCCGACGTGTAGCAGTCTCTGCCTCTTTCGTTAAGCGTCGCGACAGTCTCAGCACTCGTTCGCCGCCCAAAGCTGCAACCCTGACGCTCCAGCTAGCCTAGACGTTCAATAGCCAGCTACCATCAACATGGTCGACGTACGCGATGAAGCGCTCTTTTCTCAAGCCGGCGATGTTTTTGGTCGCGTCGTTCTTGTCACAGGTTAGTCTTCGGATGTCCTCCACCGGTTTGCTGCTTCCCAACGCGGACTGACAACGGCCTGTGCACGTTGCAGGTGCCGGATCCGGCTTTGGCAAGGCCACAGCGATCCAGTTCGCCAAACACGGGTACGGCCTCGCATCCTGCAGCTTGAAAGTCGCGCTGATATCAAGTCTTTGCTCGCTCTTTGATTATGGTTGCGCAATCGTGACTCTCAACTATCGTCTACGCTCTCTACATCAGTGCCAAACTCGTCTTGGGAGACCTGAATGCCGACTCTGTGCGCGCGACGGCAGAGCAGATTGTAGACGCTGGCGGGTACGTGCCTTTCTGCAATTAGCAACTGTCCGGAGTGCCGACCTCGTGCTCCTGTCCGCCCTAATGGCTATGCGAACGTGACAATTGATCTTACCTTTGCGTGGCAGGCTCGCCGTGTGGCGCCAATGCGACGTTCGTCAATGGGATGACCAGGTTGCGCTTTTCGAGGAAGGTGTGACCGCTTTTGGCGGAATCGATGTGGTTATCGCCAATGCCGGCATTCGCGAGACGGGTACATTCATGGATATCACCAGCGATGAAACCGGTCGCCCAATGAAGCCGGTGATGGACACACTCGACGTCAACTTGACCGGGGTCCTGTACAGTGCGCAATCTAGACCTCTCTGTTTCCAGGATCCTGACGCCGCGACAGCTGTCCGTTTGGGAGTCTATCACCTCAAGCGCACGACCAATAATCGGGCACCACATAAGGCGATAATACTCGTTGGCTCAATGGGTACGTATGACCGCAAGTTGCGTTTGTAATGCACTCAAATGGGCTTTGGTAGCATCCATGGTCGGGATGCCCGGAGGCGTCATGTATACGGCAGCAAAGACAGCTCTGCTCGGGCTCATTCCTGGGCTCTACGCGTCTCTAAACGCTCAGGGTATCCGCACGGGAGTCATTTGTCCGTGGTTCGCCGGTAAGTGGTCCAACATCTGTAATAATTTATTTTTCTGACAAGGTTTCCCTTATTTGTGGCATTTTTGATACAGATACAGGCATCATGACCGAATCTGGCCGTAAGCTTTTACGCACCACTGGCATGCCTTTCGCGCCGATCGGAAGAATCGCGGGAGCCATCTTCAAAGCCGCCATGGACGACGATCCCGACAGCGACGGTTGCGTGTGGACTGTTCCCGATGGCGGAGAAGTTTGTCGCATCCCGCGCGAGCACATGCAGCTCATTGGAGGAGTCTACACTGTGCTCAATGAGCGCATCTCGCGCACCAGCCCTCACAAGAAGTGGTCTGACAGCCCGTCGCCTCCAGCGTCGCCCATCAGCCCAACCACGAACTGACCTCAGCTGAGCTTCTTCGCTGATCTCGGTCATGTGCTCAGTTTACGTGCCTTCCCGGAGAGGTTTATATCGGGGCCGGTTACCCGGTGCCCTGCGTGGGGGCAGGATTGATCACACTTCAGACACGAAGGATTGCAAATTGTCATTTGGCAGCAACGTAGTTTCACACGAGCACTTTTTGATGTCATATGTCATTGATGTTTCCTCCAGGCCCTTGGTCTAATGAAGCCCTGATACGGCCTCTTCTCCCAAGCCGGTAACGGGGATGGTGTTGTATTTTGTACCCGAGTTCGACGCCGGGGTATACGGCGTACAGAGATATCACGTGTCTATCCAAAAAAAGCTCGATTCTCGTGTGAAACTCTGACAAGAATGGCCTAGGCAACGCCTTTGTTCGCGGCGACTGCGGCATGCACCTGTTCGGCAAGGGAAAGCCGTGACGCTGCACATCAACTATAGCCCAAACAGCGTCCACAATGGGTCCACATCAACGCTCTTGACCTAGTGAAGTAATATCCCGGTGCGAGGCACGCGGAACTGGGGAATCTCAAAGGCTTGCCGTTCTGTGTGGCAACGGTCGGAGTGCAGCAGCTTCCCTCCGTTTCCGCGAGGATCGCTGCACGAAGGAGGCTGGTTTAGGACCAGAAGAATCGTAGCTCATACGTCAGAGCTAACATGGCACCAGCATGGCGTGCCCCACAGCTCGAATTTCAATTCGCGCCTAAGCCGCTGTCATCACTTCAGGTACATCAACATTTCATTTGAGACTGTGTACAGTAATGCACAGGAGAGAGACGTTATTGTGTGACATCATATCTACACTAAAAGCTGGCAGAATCGTGGGAGATGCGTTGGGCAAGGCGTGTGGGGAACACTATGTGCGAGAAGATGTGGGCAAGCGATGGAAACTTGGGAAGATGTGATGCACAAGTCATGGGAAGGCAGCTAAACCAATTTGGAGGTGCTGTCGAAGCAGAGGAACAAGCAAGAATATATGTATGGTCGGCGGACGGCGGAGAAAGATACCAGGGATGCGAAGACAGACTGGATGCAGATGCGTGAGGAGAGAAGGGAAGAGGGAGAAGGCAGACAGGAACGTTCTGACGAGAAAGATGTCCGATTGGGGAAAGTTACCGAGGCCCGGTGTGCGGCACAGGTAGTCGCGATCGTCAACAGCGGCCCAGAAGTGGGGTGAACACGTTGCAACTGAGTCCAGGTCGCTACACCAGCGTCAGAAGCTTCTGGGAAAGAACGACCTCAGTGATTATGGGGCGAGGAGCCTGCCGGAGATGAGGCATTGCTTGAGCCAAGTCGTGGTACTCGCGGACTCTGCGCCAAACTGCGTCTTGACGTCAGCCGTGAGCGTATGCAAGATCGCTTCGTCAACGACCACAACGTTAAAGGTGCGATTGCGAGGTGCAGCGGCAAAGCTGGGCACCGCATCAACCGTGGAGGCACCCATGGCGAGGCACAAGGGTGGGAAACATTTCTGCGAAGAGCCATGAGTTGACGTGTAACTGGACGTCAAAGGTCCTTACTGCTGAATTGAAGTCCCATGCGTCGTCTTTCAGGGAAGGAATCAGGCCCCCGCCCACACAGAGAACGCTCATCCTCGCAAAGGGTTGGCGCCGTTTGGCTAACTCCCCCTCCTCCGAGCCCTCGCCTGCTTCTTGCAGGATGCCGCGAAGAGTCGCTGGCGCGCCCGGCACGAGGTACTGCGAGATGAACTGATTGAGCCGCTTGGATTCGCCCGCACACAGCAGATAGGATGGCCAATCCTCCGGGTCGGCGTCCTGAAAACCTGCTTTCAGATCCCTGTGCAGACAGACAAACGAACAGAACCCTTCCACACGCACCTCTTCCAGAACATCGATTGCCCACTGCGCACACACGCACGGAACGCCCAAGGCAAGTGCAAAAAGATATTTCGGGGTCCCCGACGGTTGGTCGGACAGCAATAGGATCTTGCGACCGATCGCCGGCACAGCCGTATCCTCCTCCTCCGCATTCTCCTCCCCCTTGGCGCTTTGGAGAACGCGCAGCTGATCAGCACGGGCGCTCCACCGATGTTGCTTGTATCCTTTGCCCCGCCCGTTGCCTCCGAATGAGAGCACGTCCGTGAACTCGTCGAGAACGATCGCACCCGCATTGGTCAGAGCCTCTGGCAGACGGCGACGCCACCCCGAGGCTGAGTCTTTCGCGTCTAGCACACATGTGATGATGAACGTAAAGTCGCTCAGAACGCCAGTGGCCGGATAGTTGCGGACCACGAGCTGAGCCCTGGTCATGTTGTTGCCACTGCTGCTCACGCGGCGGCGCCTGACCGACAACGACGGCGCTGGAGAGCGCGATACGGACACTGGCCGGGCAGCGATAGTAGTCTGAGAGACCGCGTTACCGCGAGTGAGCTGGGCGATGAGCTCGTGAACCATATCCGCCGTGAGCAGCGAGTCCTGCACCATCGCCTTAGTCCGGCGCACGCTCGACCACGCCACCCGATCCTCCACATCCCGCCCGTCGTGGTCGTCGTCGCCCGTCCAACAAACATCCGCACCCTCCGCACCACACGCCACCAGCTTTCCCGACACCCACTTCTTGTTCCCACCACCGCAAACCTGCACGGGCGCCCCAGACGCAAGATGCGCCGGCCCGATACGCAACCCACCCACCGTCAGATCGTCATACGTATCGTCTGCAAACCGCACTATGAACTTCCGCCGCGCGCCCGTCCCACCAGACATCCCAATCACGTCCGCCGCGTAAAACATCTTGTCGCCCGTATACAGCGCAAACACCATCGGCGCCGCCACCCGTTCCGCCTGCGTGCCGCCGGGCTCGGTACGTTGCCGCTTCGCGCTGCGATGAGACTGCGACTGTTGCGTGTCGTTTGTCCGGCGACGTTTCACCGCTCCTCTTCCCCGTGAGATGGGTTGTTGTGGTGGTGGTGGCGGTGGCGGCATCGAGTACACCGAGCCGGAATCGGATAGGCCACCACTCGCAGCAGTTGCTTCGCGGCTCCGTCGTACTGCCATCCCCCGACGAGTGCGTGGAGCCGCCGCCACATCGTGCACAGACTCAACAGGCTGCGAGTCTTCGTACGCCCCGCCGTAGTCATCAGCCTCCTCCTCGCTGCTGCTGCTGCTGCTGTTCTCGACAAGAGCCTTTGGCTGACGTGTGGTGCGCTGCGGGCGATGTGGCCGAGAAGCGGTGTCGCTGGCGCTGTTCGTCGGCGCCTCGACCGATATCGTAGATTTTTGAACGTACAGTTTCGTTTTCGTCGTCGTCGTCGTAGGGGTTTTGGTTGTGTTGCGAGTGGTACGTTTGGCTGCTGCTGTCGACGGAACTGGCGCTTCGTCCTCAGCGTCCGAGTCGAGCTCCATTGGCGATTCGACCGTATCGACAGTCGGGCTACGTTCTCGTCCCATATCACGTGGCTGCGGTAGCGGGGGTGGCGAGGGCACACCATTCGACGGTGACGTGAGCTCGTCCTCTCCAGGAAACCTAAGCGACTCTCGCTCCTGTCCTGGCGTCGTAATAGCGGTAAAATCGGCAAGTCTGGCCTCCCTGATGTTATTCACTTGAGGTGTCGTCGGGTTAACCGAGAACGGCAACTTGCCCTGTCGCACCGGCCGCGAAGGTGATGGTGGTTTCGGTGTCTGAAGATCTTGCGGCGGGCCTTCATCCTCCTCCTCCTCCTCGTCTCGACGGACCAATGTAGGCGCCGACATCCCGCGCGTCACCCGCGCGCCCTGTCCGCGTCCAGCGCCAGCGCCAGAGCTGCCACGACCACGACCACCACGACCACGAGTAGTAGCCCCACTGCCGTACACCTTCCTCGACGTCTGTTGCCGTTTCACTCCAAACGACGATTGAGGCGTATCGATCGAGTCCAAACTATCGAGAAAGTCTTTCGACTGTGGCTGAGGCTGAGTCGTCGGCGTGGGCTTGGGCTTGGGCTTGGATGGTGACACCGCCGCACCATCCTCAACCATCGTAGTCGCAGGAGGCGCTGTACCTTTCTTCTTGCCGTTATCCTTGCCGCGTCCGAAAGCCTGGACAGACGCCTCCGCAACCGGCCTACCGTCCCCCGTAGCCATCACCTGCTCCCGCGACCTCGCAAGCACCTCACTCAGCGGAACCGGCTGCGAACTCTCCACTTCCCCTCCATCCTCGTCGTCGTCCTCTTGTTGTTTCAAAGGCCCCGAACTATTTTCCACGCTATCCGGAACCACTTCGAGAGGAAGAGGCGGCGCCGCAGCCGCAGCCGGAACAGCAGCACGAGGATGAGCAGGAGAATGAGCAGGAGGATGGAACGACCGTTCGCTCGTCACGCTCCCCGGTACGATGCTAGATAACGAGGCCTGGAACGTCGATTGTTGGGTATGCGGCTGCGTATGCTGCTGGGTGGCGTGTTGAGTTGGTGGGGTAGGAATCGGCACGGGAGGAGGCGGTGGTGCGGGGTCGGAGTCGGCAGCACCAAACGTGGCAGCAGGCGTGGCGGAATTGGCGCTCCTTTGCGAGGGCGGAGCGTGGGGAAGCTGTTGTCGACGGTGACGCGGACGTGGTGGAGACGCTAACTGGGTGTCGGTGGTGTCGGGTAAGACGATTGGCGGTGGAGTAAGTCCACGTAGGATGTTTCGAGTCGACGATGAGGCGTCACTTTGGAGTGAGTGGGTGTAGGGGTCGCCGTAGGGATAGTCCGGCGCGTCTGTGAGTATTTCATATATATGGTTTTTTTAGTATAAAAGGTTTCGGATGGGAATTTGGTGGACGTACTTCGTACGCGTTCCTCGTTGACGTATTTCTTGTACCTGGCAGGATTCGACGCGTGCAAAAACCTGTTCTGCTGGGCCGAAAGACCGGTGGCGTACGAGCTCAGTGATGCACCCGTCGAAGTTCCTAATGAACATAAACCAAAAATGTGTCAACCACGATTGTTGTGAGAGAAGGGGGCGGGCGGGCAGACTCACCGGTGGCCACGAAACTGTTTTCTTCTTGCGTCGTTTCTTGCGTCGGTTCAACTTGGTCCTGCGTGATGGCATAGTCGTCCAGGATCGGAGAACTGTAGTCTATTCCTGTGATCTGTGTGCCCATGGGCGGACTGGGCTCGCGAACGGGTTCTGCGATGTACTCCGAAGTGACTTGGGAGTCTTGGCCACCACCGGCGTCGACGAGCGAATCCTGAGTGCCCTCGACAAGCACCTCGTAGTCTTCGCTCTGCTGGGACGCATCTAAGTCGGGTTGTTCAGGCGCAGGTATCTCGCGTGATCGTTCGTTGCCGCTGGAGCTTTGTGTTTGCGAGCTTTCTTGCGACGCCATGGTCGCCTTGGTCTTGGTCTTGGTTTTGGTGGTGGTGGGCGGGTCGAGCGAGTCGTCCGTGGTCGACGCCTCGGCCACAAGACGCGCGAGATGGCCGCCGTGCTCGTTGAGGTACCTGGCACGGTCCTGAGACGCGGTGGTGATGCCGAACGAGTCCTGCGACTGCAAATTGGATGTGGCGCGGGTCGTTCGCACAGGCGCGCTGGTCTTTAACGGCCCACGTGACGACGATGCAGCGGTGGATATCTGTTGCCCGCGAGGCACCCTTGCCGTTGTGGACGTCGACGAGGTAGTGGTGGTGGTGGTAGTAGTGGTAGGGATGTTGGGGACTTTGAAAAGCGGTGGTGGTTCGGCAGTGGATGGTTTTGAACTGGGCCATGACGACAGGCCAGACAAAGGACCGAAAGTCGGGGACAATGGCGCGCGAGACAAACCAGGACCACGGCTCAGATCCAGTCGCGGTTGCGGGTGTGGCCCGAGTCCCGCCAATACAATGGCTGCAGCAGACTCGTCCGCGCTAATCTCTTGCGACATCCCCGTAATCGTACTTGTCTCGTCTCCGCCAGCCAGTCCGTACGAATGGAAAGCAGTCGGTGCGTTTCCCGCGGGCACGCTGTCCGGTAAAGCAGGAACCAACTGCGACCCGAGCGCAGACGAGTCAGTCGTTGTCGTCGTTACTGAGGTCGTCGATAGGTGCGCGTTAAGGTGTCCCCGTAAATGACTCCATATCGCATCGCCCTGCGACTCGTCCGCCGCCATTTTTGCGCGCGCGCAACTGCCCGGAGCCTAAGACGCGTTTCAACTCCGATGACTACCCGAATTGGGATGAGTACAACAGATAAACATTTAAAGCTAGTAGTCTAATTTGGCATACTGTTTGCAGCCTGGCCTTTGAGCTTACGAGCTGTAGCATGCGATTGAGAACCGGTATACATGCAGATAGTCCCATTGCTAAGGTAACGCTGGTTACAAGTAGGCGATCTACGTAAATATCCTTTGTTCACAAAGGGGCCTCTCGGAAGGCTTAATTCCTTTGTGGGAATCTAGGCAGGGGATCTTAATAAAATAAATTATGTAGCAACGACCCCCACTGCAAAATCGCAGGCGATTTTGCATGCCTGAAACGATAGGAAAATCGGAAAAGAAGGCAGCCATGTCAACTCCGGCGGAAGACTCAGCACTGCGTGCAGCCGTGAATATGACACGAGCGGCGAATGAATATTACTAGCTGCGATTCGGAAAAGTCGAATAAACATCATCTGAATATAAATATTCAGGTGCCAAATTGTGTGATATTTAAACAATATACTGAAAATGAGTTGAATATCGCAATTGGGTATATTCAAACAGTACTCATTCGACTTTTCCGAATCGCATCTGGTGATATTCATTCGCCGCTCGTTTCATATTCATGGTTGCACGCAGTGCAGCGGTAGCCGGCTTAGAACACGTGGGGGCTTCGCTTGTTGCTTCTACATCGCCGAATGGCTGCTGCTGCTGCTGCTGCTGCATCATCACCGCGAGATGTCATGCTCCTCATCTTCGACTTGTCAGACGACAAAGCCGTACCGCGCGCCGCACAAGTGAACCGACACTGGCGACAGTCAGCGCTGCCGCATCCCAAGTTCATCTGCCCATCAGCGTCACCCTGAAGAACATGAGCTCGACCTACTTGGAACTATGCACCCAACTCGAACGGCTGGTCGACATCCCGCCATACGCCCTGTGGCTCGGCGTGAAAACCAAACTCGATCTCGAACTTGAGGTCTACCGCGCGGAGGAAGAGCTGCGCGATGGCTGGAAAGCGTGGCTCCTAGATGACGAGCAGACGACGCAAACCTACGACGAGCTATTCGAGGAGTTCAATAATCGCTTTGCTGCGGCATTTCAGAAAGAAGAGTTGTGGCGGTGTATGCACACGCTCGTATTCGTATGAACGTGGAGGTTTCTCAGCGCGTCGTGGGATTCACGTGCAAGCATCCGGCGCCATATTTGCACTCCATGTCAATCTCTGTGGAGACGTACCCCGCGCGTGCGCTTTTTCTGCCGACGGTGTTGTTTCAGCATGAAGCACAATACTGCAGCAAGTCTGGTTACATCAAATCATCCTACCCCGCTCAGAAGCTGCCGACCGCCATTTCGAACGTCGTTCGACTGGTCGCATCGTGCGGCAACAAACGCGATATATCGCGACCGACGATCGACTCAAGCCAACTAGACGCACTCTGTCATCTGACCGAACTCTCTACAGATTATCAAATCCAACTGAACGCGAATGCCAGCTCTTCCGGTGGCTTCCTCAGCCGCGCAGAAGCACTCCACTAACAGCGAGCATATGAGCGGCCTTCAGGGCAGCGCTTTTGAGTAATTTATCTGCCAGGAATACCGTAGATTGGTATGCAATACAACTACGGTACAGGCGCGACTCGAAGTGGGGAACTTAAAGTAGTAGTCGAATTTGGCATACCGTCTGAACCACGCATAAATGTTGGGGCCGCCGTGAGATGCTTCGGCCATCCCTGCTTTTGTGCCCATTGTTGGGGCTTCTTGTGCTTTCTTGCTTCATCCGACCTCAACTGCGCTGACCTCCGCTTTGACCCCGGTGGCTTCACCCACCGTCCTGGTCGCAGCGAAACGAGCCACTTGCCAAAATTGTAAAGCACCACGCCGGCCGGACCATGTGTATTCCACGTTGCGCCGTATATAAAGCTGCGATAAAAGCACTTACTTTCCCCCATCCCACCAGCGTCCGCTCAATTACATCCTCTCGAGTTTCAAACAATGCCTCGTACTCCCGCATCCTCCACTGGCTCAATCTGTAGCTGTGTTAATTCGATTGACAGCTCGCCTTGGGGAGAAATGGACTCAGCGAAGAATGTTCAACATAATTGTTCACACCGACGTCCGCACTTGGTCGTGCCGAGCTCATCATCCATCAGCTCCAGCACCGACTCAGTCACTGCTACTGGACGTCCCGGGAACAGTTTCACCGAGTGTACCACCAAGCCTCACGGCAGCAAGAGTAGCAAGTCCGACTCGAAGCCCGACAGTGGCGCACAAGCCCTCGCCTCATTCGGGTTCTACGCGACCGAGCTCGACCGTGCTCAAGTCACCGGAACGCCCTTCCCTCACTCCGAGGGTTTGCGTCAGGTCGTGCCCGTCGCACGCCTCACGATTGTCCCGGCCAACCCACATGCCACGACCATGGCCGAATGGATGGACGGTGCCCCGCCCAAAAGTCACGCTCATCTACACGTGTCGGGAGATGCGGCACCACATTGGTTCTCTCGGATCAAAGAGGATGGGAGCACCGTTCCTATGCTGAAGGGGGAGATGGAGTGGGAGGAGTGCGATGCGGAGACTTTGGGCCGCGCAGAGTCAAAGTCGATGAAGAGCGCTCGGAGCTCGATCAGGACGTGCGACGAGCGTGTCGACGAATACTCAGAGGAGCGATTCAGTCGTATCCTGCGACTGCTCCGTCCGAGGTTTGAGCCACATCCCCCGGGCCGCGGGTTCGGATAACGAAGACAGGGCGAGCATGACCCTCACAGAACTTCTTCATCACATGCAGCACCATGAAACCGGTGACGCCGACGGTGCCAGCGTCGTGTCGTGCTGCAACTGCAGCGCGTTCAGCTATTGCCATTGAACAAGTCTCAAGTCTCAAGTCTCCAACGGGTCAACGAGTTAACGAAAAGAATGATCGTCCTACTCACACGTCCAGTTGTTATTCATTCCCTTTGTATATGTCGCACCTGCCCCGCCCCCTTCTCTGTTTTACATACATTGTACTCAGTTAATGCCAGTTGATGTGTTTGAAAAATCGAAATCTGGGATGGGACGGGGTTCTGAAGCACATGAAGCAAAAGCAGTGGTTGAACGTGGATGACATGATTGCTGATAGTAGAACTCATAATAGTATCACGTAGCTTGGAATCATAATAATAGCGTCATGAAGGTTTCAAATACATGTCTAAGAAGCGATGGTTTTGAGATTTAGCTGCCACAATGATCAATTCGTAATCCGCTCAACAAGTTGCCGGTGTCCTCATGCTGTTAACTAGTAGTCTCAGAGAAAGCTGATTCCGTGCACAGCGCGACCGACTCGCGTCTCTAGCGCAATCCGACGCTGGTGACAGAGCTGTAGCATGCTGACACGGAACCCCTCCTGATATTTCGCCATCCACTCATAGTTCCGCCAGCGATTCACCATGAAGCACACCCGGATAGCACGGAGCTGCCGCAAACACGAGAACGACTCCAGCACGCCCTCAATCTGCCCTCTGAACGCCTCAAACTCGACATCCCTGGTCTGATCTGGCGAGACGTCCTGCATGTGCACCTGAAGTTGCAAAACACGGAGCGCGACACTCTTCGGCAACCGACGCAGGAGGTCGTCACCATCGCTTCGCGCGTTCTTGAGGGGCTCGACCGGGTTGCGACTTAAACCCAACAGCAGGCTCGAGCGCAAGGTTGGCAATGCGCGGTGCGATAGGTCCGCGCGGAACGTAGTCCAGTTCAGCGCAAGGACGCGTAGCCGCTTGCACCCCTCGACCAGCCGGCCGGCGAACACGTTTTGCGCCAGCGGTTTCCAGCTGTGCGAAGACACGAGTGCCAGTCTTTGGAGGTGTTTCGCGTGTTTTGAGAGCATGCTCACAAATTCCACGGACGGGTCCATGCCGGGGTTTGCGTCGAGCTTGACGATGAGGTTCGTGAAGCAGCGCGTCGCGAGTGCAGTTTGTATCCAGCTCAAGCTGCCACCACCGGGGTTGAGTGAGCCGTGAGTGTCGATGGAGAGCGTGTCTCGCGGGTTGTGTGTTAGGGATCCGGGTGTCGTGATCTCAGAACGGAGGCTATGGCCTGAGGCAGTGTCACGGCCACTGTCGCACAACGGCAAGCTCAGAACTTCCGCGCTAGGAAAGATCCTATTTACGCTCTGGTGAATACCACGGAGCTCTGAGAGTGCAGTTTGATTGGTACCTGCCCAGGTGATGGCGACGATGCGGGGAGACGGTAGTGCTTCAGTGCGTGAGTACCGCATGAGATAAACCAACATCTCGTACACCGCAACAGGCGAACTGGACCGCGGGAGACGCAAAACCAGACGCTGAAGATTCGGGCTGCACTGTATAATCAGCGCAAGGCTTTTTCCAGCACGGGTCGATGAAGGTGGTCCACCGTTGGCTTCATTGACTTGAATTGCGACGCAGAGCTCGACAACGGATGACAACAGCCCTGGATATAGAAGAAGAAGATCATCTAGCTGGTCGTCGTATCCCGAACAATGAATAACAACTGATGATGGTGGTGATATTGCTCGTGACATGAGCTGACAGGAAGTCAAGAAGTGGAGCCGGAGGCACCGAAGAAACATCCGCGAACCTGCGCACCATCCGCTTAACTTCAGCGACTACATGCCTTTCATGCCTGACATGGTGGATTTATTCTGTGGACTGCGCGTGTGAGGTTAAAGTCTTAAATGAGTCGTCGTGTGAATACCTTTCCGTAAAGGCGATTTGTGTAGCTTCCCTTGGCCACGTGCATTATCAGAATGAATCGATAAGTTAGGAACGAAGACATTATATTGAGGGTGATCTGATGCGAGCAAGTAAAATCATCGTTCGAACCCAAGTGCAACATGTGGCAGGTGTGCTGCGTTTCTACTGAACAGCCCTAGCAGTCCCGGAATTGCCATTCACATCGGCTATTGCAGAGTCATTACGTGCGATACCAACCCTGCATGCCCTCTAAACAGAGGAAATGGAAATGATTGCCTGAGCGTGTGACATGCCACGGCCGATCCCGAATGACGCGTCGCAGTTGCCCTTTTCACATTTCTGTCAGCTTGCCATTCGTCGAATTATGGCTCCGATACGACTGAGGCATCCGAAGGGCGTCACGACTGTAGATGTTGCGGTCGATTCAGATTCGGCCACCGTTCAAGATCTCCAGAAAATTATCTTCTCCGATACAGAAATTCCTCCCAGCCAGCAAGAAGGTGTTGTGAAGTGTTCATTATGAACTTAAGTTCTTCCTTTCACTGATAAAGCGCTTATTCAGTCAAGCTCGGATATCCTCCACGCCCGCTCACCCTCATTTCTGAACTACCTATCTCTAGTCTTGGCTTGCAACGAGGTGACCAACTCGTCGTGACGGATAAAGGCGATGGTGGGCATCGCGTCTCGGCCGCTGGATCTGGCATAGGCCCAACTCTGGGCGGGGTGCCTATCTCTCCGACCAGAACGTCTGTCAAGCCACCGTCTGCCTCTGGCACTGCACCAAAACCCCAGCCTGCAGCAGTACCAGCTCCAAAGAAACCATCCACAACCTCCTCTGCGCCTCCCAAGCCGCAACCTGCCGCTCGTCCTGCCCCTCCACCTCAACCCGCACCTACTCTGTCACGGACGCAGTCGTCGTCGGGTGCGGTCGAGACGGTCCGCACCGATTCAGGCATTCTCGTCCACCGTGTCGTCCCGGACGACAACAGCTGCCTCTTCGCTTCTATTGGTATCATCTTCGAACAAGACCAAAGTGCCAGCCTGAAGTTGAGAAAGCTTGCCGCGGATACGATTCGACAGGACGAAATCCAGTATGACGAAGCTTTACTCGGGTATGACAGCAAGGGACCTGTGCAGCCTCTGTCGCTGATGCTTTGACCAGTCAGCCACGTGAGTCGTATATGACAGCCATACAGAACCCCTTGACATGGGGCGGCGGGATCGAGCTCTCCATTTTCAGCACGCACTACAAGACAGAGATAACGAGCATTGATGTCGAAAGTGGACGAACAGACCGCTTCGGAGAGGGGTCCGGTCATGCGAACCGCTGTTTCGTACTGTACAGCGGGGTGCACTACGATGCTGTCAGCCGTGCGCCTATGGCTGATGCCGTAGGCGTCCCCGAGTTCCATGAGACGCTTTTCTCGGTAGATGATGGTGCAGCGATGGCTGGTGCGCTCGAGCTCGCTACCAAGCTACGCGAACAAAGGAAGTTCACCAATACCTCGACATTCGACTTGCTCTGCGAGGTGGGTACAGTGTCGTCGCACGCTATAGTATTCACTAACAGCGTGCAGATTTGTAGGCAGGGTCTCAAAGGGGAAAAGGGGGCACGTGAGCACGCCAAGGAGACAGGCCACACGACCTTTGGCGAGTACCGAGTTTAGAATGTGCTTGAGTCTCAGCTGGTGCACGTGGTGTAACTTCTTGACCGGCATCCCCGAGTGCGCATACGCTGAACCAGCCTTCCATCCTGCCGACCCAAAATGCCTTCGAAATTTAGGAAGTGGTCCTCCTAAATTTCAGCATATCTTTCTTGCCGCGAGATACAAGCAAAGGTTCGGACTGATCATATGCTTCGATCTGTGCGTCTTCCGAACGCTTCTCACCGACACCATATGCGATCATTGCTTCCAGTGTGTACATTCGCCTGTGCTATATGTCAGCATAGCGGAGCGTTATCGGTTGCTGAGGCTCTTTACCCAGTGCTGTCACTTCACGACATGCACGATCTCGTGCTGTATTCTTCCGCCTGCCAGCATACACACCGTCAACGGCGTAACACGAGCGTCGGCTGAAACCCAAACTCTGCGTTGTAGATAGCTCCTTTTGAGCACATGCCTAACTCTTCTCACATCTGAACATGCATTGTGCAAGCCGCAGCACACCTTCGATTGCTTTTTCAGCATATATAGCACGCGGTCCGCGGATGTCAGAGGCATCGTCGCGCCCTTCCTGCAGCACGCCACTCTGACGCCGTCATCCATTGCCGCTATGCAGATTCTCACGCTGGCTAACCTGCTCGCCGTCGCACTCCCACTCGCCGCTGCCGCTCCGACGAACTCGCATGTTCAGCGGGCTTGCAATGCTGCCCGGTTCAACAGTGGGGTCTACTACTCGTTCTACGCAGAGGGCTCGGCATCCTTGAAAGCAACGGTTGGCCAAACCATCACAGCAACTATTGTGGTGAGTTCGTCGTCCATACCTTTATTCAAGCTCCCACTCGCTTGATATACATCTCTGATGTAGGAATACGCAGGACCTGGCAACGTGCACGCCGTACACGGACACGAGCATCTTCCTCGACACAGTGATCGGCTCAGCGTTTGATCTCGACTTTACATACGACCCCGCCCAGGGCATCCCAGCTTCGAGTGTACAGGCGAACAATGGCACCAACACCGTCTCGTTTGCCGCTGCCGTACCGAACGGCTCACAGCACCTCTCGCTCACGGTCACTGGTCGTTTTACCCCAGGTGTACGTTTGCAATTCCTTCTTGATGCGACTGAAACGCGGTATCCTAACAAGTACCACAGAATCTCGCTAACTTCCAGTTCGTGTTCAATAAGCTTGGTGTTGTGTACAGCGTTGCCTGAGCCGGATTTTTTCTTAACAAGAAATAAATTTTCTGCGCAACTTGAGGTGCAAACTCGATTCTGGGGCCGTTGGCAGGAAGCGGTAGATTAGTAGTGTATGATCAGAAGGACACGGTTGAAGCGGGGCCGTACTTTACACGGGTCTGTCGCAGGTGAAGGCCATAGCAGCCCTCAAGCAACATAGCATCATCCGGTTAGAACGAGTCCTAATCACTGAGGCGAGCCAGGGGAACACATTAGGCTTTCTCGTCAACGACACTACCGGTTTGATGCGTGAGAGCTTGCCATCCTTGTCCATGCAAACCATATCAAAGCTATGGTATGGGCCCAAGCAGCGCCAGGTGCTCAAACCATCTTACTGAATGTATGTACTAAGTGCATTGCGTGTACTGCGCGCGTCGCATCATATCAGAGTCTCAAACGCCTGCACGGTTCTTGGCGCCGGTCACAATAAAGTCTGCGGGTGCAAGGACAGCATTACGAACTTGGCCTAGGACATGAGGTTGACGCGCCGCCAGCGGCATAGACCGGCAACGTGACTTGACTTCTCACCGCAATGGCAGCAGCTGTGAAGCGCGACATTAACAAGGCCGGCTGGGAGCAGAGCGACTTCCCCATCCTTTGCGAAACATGTGCGCGCATCTTTCCTGCGGGTTTTTATGATATTGATGAGTACCTATTATCCTGTATTCAGGCTTAGGACCCAACCCGTACATTCGCATGGTCAGTGCGCTAAAGCCAGCTTTCCATGATATCATGAGCTCATCTGCTTCTTAGACGAAGCAAGAATACGGCAAGACGTGTGGAACATGCGCGCGTCCATACACCGTGTTCAGGTGGAATCCTGGCCAGGCTAGTGGCTCGCGCTTCAAGTCGACAGTCGTCTGTCAAACCTGCGCCAAGGTCAAAAACATTTGCCAAACGTGTCTGCTCGACCTTGAATATGGCCTGCCCACTCAAGTTCGTGATACCGCGCTTGGCCTTAAAAACAGCGCGCCCACGAGCGCGGTCAACCGAGAGTATTTCGCACAAAATCACGACGGCAAGGTGTGTGTGCCCTCTTCAATTTGTGTCTACCACGTTGACCTGGCTCCAGGACGTTGGCGCAGATGACTCGCGAAAAGCGGCGAGCGCGGGCAAAGAGATGCTCAAGCAACTTGCGCGAACAGACCCGTACTACAAGCGCAACCGGGCCCAAATATGCTCGTTCTTCGTGAAAGGAAACTGCACTCGTGGTGAAGAGTGTCCTTACAGGTACGCTACCAGGCTTATTTCGAGTTGGGTTGTTCTTAATCGTAATTCATCTGTAGGCATGAAATGCCTTCCGACGGCCCGATGGCGAAGCAGAACATTCAGGATCGCTATCACGGCACAAGCGACCCGGTAGCGCGGAAGATCTTGGGCCAGCATGCAGACTCCCAGGGCTTGAAACCCCCGGAAGACCAGAGCGTCGTTCGTATGGCTCCTCATTCTGTCCAAACGACACTGACGCAGCACCCGTGCAGATGTCGTTATTCCTGACGTCGCTGCCCGACAATGCGACGCAGGAGTCAGTACGGGTTGTCGCGGTTAACTCGCTGCCTTTCCTCGAACCATCCGCCATTCGCAATGTTGTCCATGTCGCCAAGACAAGGTCAGGCTGTGACATGCAAAACCCGTTGCAATGAGCTGACGCATGCCGTATTTCGAAGATGCGCCTTTGTAAACTTCACCTCGCGCATCTCGGCAGAGCGTGCGGCGGAAGCCTGGGCGAACGGACTAGATGTCGAGGGCACACGCCTTGGGGTTCGATGGGGAAAGCCTAAGAAGGCGGCGCCACCCAAACCTGCGGAGGAAATCGAGGTTTAAACGCTTCTGTTATGGACTGTATTCTATGCATCAGGTGTCGTACACCAACCTCAGCTCGTCTAGTACGTCATGCAGTAATCTAAAAGCCAGTTAGGCGGAGCCTTTGCTTCAGGTTGCAATGCACCTGCTAAAGCCATGATCGCAGGACGAGACAAGGCTTACTAGTACATGAAACTTTGAGCGCCTACTAATCACGGTTCATGGGGCTTACCGTTGTGCAATTGGCCTGCTCCAGGGACGCGCTAGGTGGACGTGAGGACGCATGCGATAAGGGTGTTCCACCTCAAACCTGTTGAAGCATTGGCGGTGCGACCGGCTTACTCAAGCCGCCCTCCCCATAGCGAAGGAACCATGTGCTGCAGAACCATTTGCTCGGCGTCTGAGATGAATAGCGTGAGGTAGCGGACATATTCCACCTTTTCTGGGCCTCTCGAAAGATGTTTATACGAAAGCTCGGGGCTGTTGAGACCCGAAAGAATTCAAAAGGCAGTCATGTGCGGTGTTTGTTGACGTAAAGTACCGGTGGCCACCGCTCTTCCTCTTTACATTCGACACCCTTACCACCCAATACACCGACATGGGAAGTGCACACTCCCTGCAGTTGATGCAATGCTCTATTATGCGTCGGGGCCGCAGCTTGACTCGACTATGCCATTCAAAATGAGCCTGTCGATTTTTATCCTTGATTCCAGCCAAACGTGTCCCCTCCGCCCCGCAACACCAATATGAGCACTGCAGGTACGTTAATAGCTTTTATGCATAGCTTAGAATCTGAGCTAGTATTTGGGTCCAGCCGTAGACGCGAACGTCGAGATCTGGAAGCTGAAGCGGTTGATCAAGAGTCTGGATGAGGCCCATGGGTCAGTACGACCTTTGTGACTCGGTTGCTTATAGCTTACACGCCCCATCAGAGCTGGAACGTCTATGATAAGTCTCATACTACCACCAAAGGTGTGACCCTACTTTGTTGTCAAGAAGATAGTTCTTACACTCGCGCCAGAGTCAAATTCAACGAGCGACCACCATGCTCGACCAAGAGTTGGGCATGGCAGCCAACATAAAATCTCACGTCAACAAGCTTTCTGTTCAGAAGTGAGCTGTACCTACTCTGCTGCGTCCGCGTTGCTCATGTAGTTCGCCAGTGCGATTAGGAGTACTCTCACGCGCCTCAAACTTTATAACCAAACCCCGCAAAATGGTCTGGGTATCTTTGTCGGCACTATATCAACAGCCGATGGCAAAACCAAAAGGGTCGCCTTGGACTTTGAGCCGCCAAAACCCTTTAGCCAGTGCGTTTGACGTGTCGTACGTGGGCGCCTTGGACTCACATAGTTTCGCAGATTCGTTTATTTCTGCGGAAGTAAATTTGCCACGGAAGAGCTGGCAAAGCTTATGAATGCAGACGACTCGCGCTTTGGCTTCATCATTGTCGACGGCGGAGGCGTTCTGCTTGGTGCAGTCTCTGGCTCGACGCGCACCGTCCTTCATCATCTTCGCGTCGACCTTCCAAAGAAGCACTCGCGTGGCGGGCAGAGTGCTGCACGGTTCAGTCGTCTCCGTGACGAGGCTCGACACAACTATGTTCGGAAGGTTGCCGAGCTCGCAGTGGCACACTTCATCGACAATCAGGGAGAGAAGGCCAACATCACAGGTTTAGTGCTTGCCGGCAGCGCTGACTTCAAAAACGAGCTTGCCCAAAGCGAGCTGCTTGACGCACGCCTGGCCAGCAAGATCGTTCGTGTCGTGGACATTAGCTATGGCGGCATGAGCGGGTTCAATCAGGTCTGAGCGAATGCAATCTTGACTACTTGTGCAGGGACTCACCTTTGATTTTAGGCGATAGAGCTCGCGGCGGATGCGCTCGCTTCGGTCAAGTTCATTCAGGAGAAACGGCTCATTCAAACCCTCTTTGATGAAATTAGCCGCGACTCGAGCAAGTACACTATCGGGGTTGCCGACACCATGCGGGCCCTCGAGATAGGAGCCGTCGACAGGCTCCTGCTCTGGGATAACCTTGATGTCGTTCGCCACGTCCTAAGTGATGGTGACGTGCAATTTGCCCGTCCCGGACAACTCGTTGAAGGGACTTCGGGAGACGACGAGCCGCAAAACCTGCTCGAGTGGCTCACAGAGCATTATGCGCAGTATGGCGCATCACTTGAAGTACGTCTTCGACCTCGGGTTTATATACATGGGTAGCTGCTAACGTTTTTGTTTCATTAGTTCGTGACCGACACCACGCCAGAAGGGGCACAATTTGTGCGCGGGTTCGGTGGCATCGCTGCATTGCTTCGCTACGCTGTTGATCCGACCTTGCTCTCTGGTGAGGCTGGAGTGGACGAAAATGAGGACGAATTTTACAGTGACGAAGAAAATGATCGCGACACCTGAAGGTTACAGGGCACGGTTTCCACAAATGGAAACTGTGTCAAAACTCAAACAGCGCTACGGGTTGAAGTCTCGAGGGAAAGTAAACCCGCAATCATTGGGCCCTCCGAGGTGTCTAGCGGAGGGGAGGAAGAAAGCACTTCCTTTAGGAGTGCACGCAACCACGACGTTCACACTGGTATGTTGCTTCATCATGTCGTCTTGCCACGTTGCTTATCTTACGTCCCTAGCGAGAGAACCCACAGTGTAAACCATTGGCTGACGTCAGATTACCACGTTTGTGGTTCGAGCTCAAGCCTGTGCAGAAAACTGCTCCTGCGGGAAGTTAGTCATTCAATGCGACCAACGCATTGTCTGCGTAACACTACTACAATAGATACTCTTCCAATTTTAATCACACAATTGCAGTCCTACGCTCTATTCTTGTTGGCGCGATGGGTCGCGCTTTGATCCCGCGGGTGGACCGAAGCACGGTTCAAGCATGCTTGATATTGAGGTGCTTCACCGCGTTCTCTATATAAACTCTCAAGTCCTGGGTGCTCTAATTCCCCCATCGCACTGACCATGCATTCCGCGACTCTTCATCGGTATCATCAATCCAGGAATGCCTGCGCAGTCCGCGCAAGGGATCCTTCAACATCTTGAGCACGGTCCAGAAACGTGCAAGATCGTTCTTCCAGCGCCACGAGCAGGTTCCACTCCCTTTGAAGGTGATTGCACTCATTGCACGGTACGACCTTGAACGACCTTCTACTTGCGAGACTACACCAGCCAAGCTCCGCGCATTGACCAAGTGGTCGTCTGTCTCCAAAGCTCTTAGAGATGAGCTGGCTCCCCTCCTCTTCGGCTCACTGGATGTCTCAACTCAACAAACGAGCCGTCTTGGACTATTCGGCCAGCTACCGGAGCGTTACCGCATTCTCGTTCATACAATTCGAGTGGTTCGTTGCAGTGCCACAGACGTTGAGGACCATTTCATCGTCGAAATGGAGCGCCTGATTAACGCAACATGTCTCCCCGAGCTCCGCAACTTTGCAGCACCGTTTGAGGTGCTGCTGCGCTTGAGCGAAAGTTGCGTCTCTCGGCTGCGCGTCTTCGTCCCGCACGCCGTCCATGCGGACCAGCTCGCTCCGAGTTTCAGACTCGTCAAGCAGCAACATCCACCCATCTACATCACGCATCTCTTCATTCACGCTGACGCGCGAATCGTGGAATTTCTCAGCAGCGTCGATTCTTCTGTCTTTCCCACCGTCACGCATTTGTGTCTTGCCTATGAGCCGGCTGCCTCCACCCGCGAAGAGCACGAAGACTTCGCTGGGCTTGTGGAAAAGATCGTCGACAATGCGAATGGGCTTCCTGCACTTACAAGGCTGCTCGTGTACCTGCTGTACCGTCGGTGCCGATGGGACGAAAGGACCATCGAGCTCAGAAACAGCGCCAACGACAAGATCCAGAAACGACGGGCAGCAGATGCACGAATTATCACCCGTCAAATGTGTTGGGACGACGAAGAGTCCAAGAGAGCTAATTTGGAGGTTGACAGTGGATGGCGGGAAGACTCGACGTCATTCGACGCTCTTTGGAACACTTTTGCCTGATTTCACAACAGTTCGATAAAAACTGTTTGTAAAACGTATGGATTCGCGTTATGATCTCATATGTTGTCCATTGATAATGTTACATACTTGCCAGACCTGTATATAATTGAATCGCCCGCGACAACGCTGTTTACAGTTTACTTGTATTCGGGAGTGCTGGCTGGTCAGGATGCAGTGGACCAGTGAGAAACTGTCCACCATCAGCGATGAGTGCATTCCCGGTTACATAAGATCTCGCCTAACTAAACATAATGATGCTCCGCCAAATGTTACCGCATGATCTACAGCAGGACAAGCGAACATATCAAGTGAGGCTCTGATGAGATACCTAACCATCGCATTGTTCGCTTCAATATTATTCATCTTGTATATTGTCGCACTCATGTTGGACGGGAGCATACGAGGGCACGTTGTGTTCACGCTTCTCTGGATAGTTCAGCTTAACTTAGGTCGGCGAAGCTATGAGCATTTTCGCAAGCTTAACTGCTAGCTGCTTGCTGAGATGTATGGATGTGGCCTCGCTTGTGCTATCTATGCAGTGGCAAGCCGTAAGGCAAACGCTACCACATAAAGCTTCATTGGCACTCTCTGCGTCAAACACATATCACCATTGCCACCAGCATGGGGAGAAATAGCAGCAACGGATGCAATGATGACAACACGATCTGGATCGAAGTTCGATGCATCCTGTTCAACTGCTGATACAGGTAGAGCAGCGGCCAAGAATCCTGTGCTCCACCTCACTGCAAGTTTACGCTGTTTTTTAAGGAGAAAGTGAGCCCGCTGGACAATAAGATGCGTAGGGCGAAACCAAGCCGCTATCTCGTTCAAGGGAGAGCGGACTATAGAAAAGAGATTCAACAACCACACAAGTCTCTGCGGGTTGACTAGCTTCAAAGCATCATTCAGTATCTGTACGCATGGCGCTCTTCGGGCATTCGCAAAGCGCAGATGTCGCCGCATCGGGAGAACGCGTGAGGCGGCAACTTCCGAACCTTGTTCCGCTCTCCCGACAATCAACACAAAACTTGGCCGGCGTGCCACTCTCTCCTCAAGACTCTCATGGCCAAGTTCAACGCTGGTGCGACATTCGGATCGCTCTAATGCGCATTTCTGATCTAAATTCCTCGATGATTAGACCTTTCTTCGTCGCGCCGCAAGTCGCGCAAGGCTCACTTCGCCGCGCCGTCGAGCGTGCGCCGCCAAATCATGAACTCTGCCCTGAGCAAGGAGCTCCGCACGAAACACTCTGTGCGCAGCGTGCCTGTGCGCAAGGACGACGAGGTCCGCATCGTGCGCGGCAAGTTGAAGGGGCGCGAGGGCAAGGTTACCCAGGTCCGTCTGTCGCAGGACCTGCTGATTAGACTGCGGTCTAATCGCAATCTATAATCAAACCAGGTGTACCGCAAGAAGTGGGTCATCCACGTTGACCGCGTACACAAGGACAAGTCCAATGGCGCAACCGCTCCCATTGGCATCCACCCGTCCAACGTCGTCATCACCTCCCTCAAGCTCGACAAGGTACGCATTTATTATCTGATGTATAGTTTCATCACTTAATTGGTTGAATAGGACCGGCACGCAATTCTTGACCGCAAGAGCCGCAAGAAGAAGACGGACGTTCAGTCGACCGACGTACGCCTGATCCATTTATTTCCCTTAACGAGTTACACTAATTCATTATCGATCAGTAATCTCTGAGTCGCTTCGTTCGCTTCGTCTTCGCATATCCTGCGTCCCGTCCAGGGACCACATGCACCACTCTCTCCCCTAGCATGCTGTCCTTGCTCTCTGGCATTGCCCGCCAACCCCCCGCCCATACAAAATTGTACCCCCTTCCATGATGCGTCTATGCGTATGCGACTTGCCAACCTGAGGAAATGAACCTGTGTCCGATCATCCTGTGCCAGCCACTGAAGTTGGACTTGGCATGCGATGAAACTTGAATTCATCTCAGTCGTCGAATTTGTGGCATTGCTACTAGGCAACGGTGGCTCTGACGATAGTTAGTAAGCAGTCACTAAGAAGTTTATAGCGCCAGCACCGATGTTGCGCTAATGAACAAGACGGAACTGGCCACGGTGGCGAAACCTCAAGACTAATGGACCTGCTGCTGCCATTGTAAGCTAATTTCTCCCCTTTGAGATATAATTGTGCGGTGGCGGTAGCCAGATAGATACAACTTGTGATGCTCGGAATTAGTATGGCGGGACATATGCGGTTCGAAGTCAACACAGCTGAACAAGACTTAGTTAAGCATTTTGTTGCGGTACAGCAGAAAAGACCCTCAATTGACGTTCAGTCGTGTCCACTGACCTGATGTACGGAGTTGATGTCTCTGGTCCCACCCACAATTGCGACAGCCGGCCACGTAAAAGACGAACTTTCTCTAGTTCACACGATCATGACAGGCGACTTGTGTCTTTGCATACGCACGGCTCTGAGTTTTCTTCTTGGTTCTGGGGCAAGAGATGCCCCTTCGATACAGGAGGCGCGAGGAGAGCGGAGCAGGTTCATCTTCTCAAGTCCTAACGTTCTCTCGAAACCTCGGTCATTCGAGCCTTGCGTGTAACTCGCAGCTTTTTTGAGCTCATGTTCTGCCTCATGTTCTGAGTTAGGTGGCATTTCGGTCCTGCACAACCTCCGTGGAGAGGTCGGTTGAAAAGTAGCCGTTTCACGTTCACCTTGCTTCCGTTACCGAAAGCAAATGTTTGTCATGTCTGGCACCGTCAACACCCGGCGTATTCTTGTATCCCCGACGGTTGCCATGGCACGTGAGCGTCTGGGCCAGGCGCTTGTAACTTGTCACAGCTTGATGCCCGAACAGTCGCGTGAGCCGCGAGTCCGACGATCCCATGTCAACCCTAAGCGTCCGTCACTTTATTGCGCTGGTCTCCCCACCCTCCTGAGCGAGCGGAACGGACCGAGCGGACCGGCTCAGGAGCCATTTTGAATCTGATTGAATCAAAACTCTGTCCTCAGCAGCCTTTCGAGTCTGATCGTAGATTCTTCAATTGTAGAAAGGTTTAATACGCTTCTAGACCTTCCTTTGAACTATTAGATCAGCTCTATACCGATTATATTCCGTACTCTCCCGAAGTTTTGCGTCATTGACGAACACGGGGTTTCTCGGGGAGGCAGTGCGGCAATGCTCATCCCTAATTCAGGATCAAGCAACAAATTACGCTCGCTCTTGGATACCTTACGGGCCAGCATGCAGAGAGGGGCTGCCATAGCAGCGCTTCAGGGACGTTCGCACCAGAGTCACGATGAACAGAGTGCGATCCGACGAGGAATTTCGTATACATGCACGCCGCGACTCCAGTCGGGCACATGCCTACGCTTCGGTGACTTTGCTTACCAGGCTATTCTCGTGGGATCATGTCGATCCCAGCGACCCCTTTAACCACGACCGTGATCATAGGAGTGGCACAGCGGCCCAGTTACCGTATTCGGTAAGTGGATCTACTCGTTTCTGGACAATTCATCCGGGGTCCGGCGGCTGTTTGTCACATTTCTCGCGACCGGTGCGACCCGCGCTGCTGTTTGCAGCTACCCGTGACGCAGTGGCTCAATGCTGGCGAGAACGCAATTCCTTGATTCAAGATGGACGCTCGGGCGAGATGATCATAATCGGCGGGAGCGCGACTACCATGTGTAGTCTGAGGCACAGCGACTCCGTTAGTTTGCCAAAGGCTTAGCACAGACCACGCGAGAAGACACGTCTACCGACGCCGAACAGTGACAAACGGTTTCGGGTGGATCTTCAGGACGGAGGATCATATATAGAGGCATCACGACCTGCTGCAAAACCTTCACTACATTCGCCTCATCATCATACCTACTCGCGGCAAACGAACTTTTCAAAACGCACTCCAGCTATCTGATACTCACCAGTAACTACCGATCACAATGTCCTCTGCGTCTTCGAGCAACTACGACGACATCGACCTCCCTCTGCCTCGCGGAGAGGCATGCCTCGTCTGTCGACGTCGCAAAGTGGTGAGTCTTGCATCCTGGTCTCCGGCGCTACCCACACATACGAGATCATATATCCCTTGGGTCCCCACACATACTGACGTTTAAACCTGCACAGAGATGCGACGGCGCCAGGCCAAAGTGCGGCACCTGCACAAGATCTAATCTGCAGAACACGTGCGAATACCACGATACTCGATACATTGATACCATCAGGCGTCTCGAAGGTCAAGTCTCAACACTCCAAAATCGTCTTGAAGGCATGCAGACAGGCTCGCCCACAAACCATGGGTCTCCGGTCAGTACGGAGTTGACTTAATTACCCGTTCTAACCCAATACAAAGGCCTCTTCCAATCCTGACAGCCCCGACGGCAGTCCGGATGGCGTTGTGCCGTCTCCACAGGCACTCGAGACCATGCAAGTCCTTCAAACAAATACCACTTCCACGTTTGCTGACGTACAAACAGTTTGTCCATCTTCATCCACCATCGAGATCAGTTCGGAATACCTTCTAGTGTATCGGCAACCTCTTTACGTAACGGCCAAACAGCGCTCCTGGAGGCAGCATGTGCCATCGCGTGTCACTTCGCGCCAGAAAATCTCTCGTTCCTTGGGACCTTTGTTACCGGTTTCAGGATGCGCGCGGAGCGCGCTCTCGGGTCTATTACGACCAACTCCCACCCTAGTGCGACTCTGGCCCGCATCCAGGCCCACTCACTTCTGGCGACGCTCTCCCTGGTCAAGGGCAGCATGCTCGACGGAGCGCGACACGCCGGTGCAGCGTGGCAACTTGCCGTTGCGATGCGCTTACACGCTCTCGAGGGGCCAGCCGTGAGTCCGGAACAGGCGGAGACGTGGTGGATGGTTTATCGACTGGATCGTGCCTGGAGTGTGGTGCTTGACATTGCACCCGGTACTCCCGCGGACACCGGCGTGCGGACAATGTTTCTGCCTCGCGACGTAAGTCGATATGAGATTCTGGTGGCGATACCCATGATTGACCCGAGGTATCTGCTATCTTTCAGCCTTCAGTGGCCCCACCGCCACACCTGCAGATGTTGCCGTCACCCACAGATATGGCATTTGATCCGCTGCGTGAGACGACGACGAGTTATTTGACCAAAGTTATCTCGCTCTACTCTGCTTCCCATCAGATTCTGGGTGGCAATACGGGTGAGCCTACTGAGGCATGGATATTTGTTCCATCTTCTAACGACTTTCTACCTCATAGTTGCACTCACGTCTATGGCAGTGCGTTTGGAGCAGTTTCTGCGCTGCTCAACCATCGCTCCGACGCAACACGCCACGGCACGCATCATCAGCCTCTGCACTTTGTTTCAAATCCGTCTTGCTCAGGAAGATGTTGTTCAGGCGATCGGAGCGGCTCGATCCCTCGCTGAGGTCCTCGGTAGCATCCCCGAACCAGGGTACAACTTGCTTCACCCAGTCGTTGCTGTGAGTACTGATATTCGATATACAAATCTAAGTGAGCGCTGACTTGCTACCGCTCTCAAAGCATTCTGTGCAGAAGGTTTGCAACAGGCTGCAGCAAACGCAGGGAGCCGCGGCAGCTCTAGCACCACAAGCCCGCGCAATGCTTGGACTTGCTACCCAGCGGCTTTCTCAGGCGTTTCCGTACGTCACCAGTCGTGATTGAATGAGTTGGACATCATCAATACTCCTTTGTGATATCAGTTTTTCTCTCCCAAAATTATATACCCACCAAAGTGGAGCATATGCCACAGCGAGCTTTCATGCCTAGATATTTGTACCCAACATGTAGTTTTCATATGCACATAGCCTATAAACTGATGCCAGACTATTTAATGCGCCCCGAGGTCTCACATAATATGGAGGTATTGTGATCGTGAGACAACTTGGTATGGGCACATCAGGACGATGCGAGAAATTTCTTTCCGCCGCGCTTTCGCTGTAGCTGTATCTGTGAAAAAAGCTAGCTCACCAGCATTATGACTAGAGTCTTCATAGTCGGGAAGGAGCAATGTGTCTATCCGCTGAAGAGGTTGTGACCGATAGCCAGCCAGCGGCGCACAGTGCAAGGTTGTCTAGCAGGCGTCTGGCAATGATTTATCAACCGCGAGGGACAAGCACGCTCCCGTCAGGTTCGCCTCTGGGAGCACCAGTATGCTCTCTTGAATTCCAGCGTAACCGTGAAATCTGTGCGCGGAGATGGCATTGGCGAGCGGTGTGATACGTTCGGAGATCAAAACCGGATCACAGCTCGGGGGCAGTGCAATCCTTGTCCTTCTCCGATCGTGTTCGTTCGCCATGCACCGTCTCGCGACGTTTCTTTCCATAAATGCCACTCTTGGCGCAGTAGCCCAAACCGTCATTTCTGCGACCGACCCGCGCATTCAATATTCGCGGACGTGGGAAACGCCCGCGATTTGCCAGTATCTCGATGACGGTTCACTGGATCCCGGTACGTCGTGGACAACGAAAGAACATTGGTGGTAAGCTCACTTTTGACTAGGGCAGCCGGGCTGCTATAACTTTGGATCAAATCCATGCGCTGACAACTTCACAATGGCGCGCCAGCCAGGCGCGTCTGCGACCCTAAAATTCCGAGGTCAGCCAGAGCCAGCTCGATACAAGCATCGCTCATGCACACGGATTAGGCACTGCAATCTCAATTGAGAATATCAATCAGCCTGTAGGAGGGCCTACTCTTGTCACGTTCAATTTGGATGGTACAGACGAAACTTCCAACCTTGCGCCTGTTGCAGGGCCGCTCACTTGTCCGGATGCGATATTCAAACAAGATGGGCTGGACGCAGGCAATGAGCACACGATAAGCATAACACTGCGTGCACCACCCATCTCGGATCAACCAGATGACAGCGTCGTTATTTTTGCCTTGAAGCAGTTCACGTAGGTCGCCCGTGATGCAATCGTAGGACCTTATTGACACATCGGTATATATCCGTCTTAGAATAACTGGCGGAGACGCGTCTGGACCAGGAAGCAGCTCGAGCTCGCCTTCACACACAAGTTCTCCCGGCTCCGGTTCCCAGACTGGCGGAAGCACGCCCAGCAGCACACCGAATATGTCCAATTCTGAGTCTTCCTTATCGTCTTCAACTTCCTCCGTATCGTCTCCGTCCAGCACGAATCCTTCTGGATCGGCTTTGACGTACTCAAGCCCCCAGCAGTTCATGCTGTTTGTCCCTGCGCTAATTGTGTTCGTAGCACATTTGTGGTCGTAAAATCTTGCGCGGCAGCATGGGTCTTGATGGAGGGTTTAGATTCGAGGTTCGGGCTTACTCTGTTAGCCTCGATGCGCTTCCCGACGACTTCCACGTCCCTGCTAGAAGCTATCGAAAGCACATCTCTATGGCGTACCTCGCATATATTTATTGGCTTAGTTATAAGGCAGTACCAACCAAAGTGTACATTCCGAAGAGGACGAAACACACATTCCGCCGTCTGAAGCCTTCATGCATTAGCACGATCAGCAGCCGCCTCGAGAGTTTTGGAGCTCCTTGCGACGCATCTCCGACTCCTTGTACTTATGCTCCCAATGTCTCTTCTCTTCTCGGAGAGCTTCTCGCTTATCGTTGTTGGCGCGCTCGAGCTCTTTCTCTTTGCGCTTAAGCGCATCAGCCGCCTGCCGGCGGAGTGCCTTCTCTTTAGCGCTGTGCGCGGCCTCAACATCCCTGCGAGCCTGTTCCGTCCGCTCCTGGGCCTTCTTGAGGTCATGCGCCATTTTGTGCTGCGCCTGTTCCATCTCACGTTTAACATCTGCAATCTCTTGCTGCGCCTTCTTCGTGTACTTGCGGATATCCTCACTGATGACCTGGCCGGCAGCCGTGTTGACAAGCTTGGTACCACGCTTAAGCTCCTCGATGATTTGTAGAGGGACGGGACCGTTTTTGAGCATGTCCCGGATGATGTTTTGCGCGTTTTTCTGAGGTGTGACCGACGAGTCGGCCCACGCGTAGTCCGACTTGTTGGAGTGACGGACAGTCTTGGTGCCGTTCTGAACCATCTGCGACCAACCAGGCTTTTCACGAAGCTCAGTAAGGCGCTGCTTGCCAAGCTTCTCGGGGATAGTATCCCAGTGCGTCGTGCAGATGACGGCATTCTTCATGGCAGGTTCACCGCAAATTTTGGCGATGGTCCGTGCAATGCGGGACTGAAGGGTGGTGAAGCGATTGTCGGAAATCCTATGAACGAACAGAATGCCAGTGATATGATTATGACCACCGGTAGGGTCGCTGGCATCTCTGATGAATGAGAACGCGGTGACGAATCGTGAGGACTCACATGGCGTGAATGTAGCCGGCGAGTTCGTTGAAAATGGACACGTCAGAGCGATCACCCGTGTCGTCAAAGCCTGGGCAGTCGATGAGAGCGCAGACTTTACCACGGACCGTGCAGTCGATGAGCGTGACGTGGGACGTCTCCGAAGCCAGAGTGTGGCCGACAGCCTGGTTTCCGTTACCGGTGGCATGGTTGATGAACTGCGATATGATCAGGCGACTGCAAAACGGCACAGGCGCGACACGACGCACATCCGATTTGCCGGCGCCACTCTGTCCGACGACACTGAGACAGTTTGATCAGTCACAGTCGACCGAAAGGCACAATGAGACCGGCGTACACAATGATGGGCGGGATGCCGTTTTTCCACGACGACGGAGGTGAGAACGAGACGGGCATGATGAGGTTCGAGGGTGCACGGAAAGATGTAGCTGGCCGCTTAACTACTCACTCGCTGATAGGCTGCCGCTCTTTTTATGCTGAGATCAGTCTATCCACACACACTACGAGGAGGCAGGGGATGTCGCTTGGTGGAGGAATTAGCAGACGGCTAGTCGTTTGTAGGGTTAGGTGCCAAGGTTCTCACAAACTCAGGGTGCGATCCTGTAGGAGTTGCCTGTGGGTGCGACCCGTCGCCACCGAGCTATGCTGTCCTAGATTCTGACCCTGCGAGTTCTGTCCACGGAGCGGCTGAGGCGCACATCTTGAGAGTATTCTTCTCTTGCAGATGCGCCTACATCGATGGATTGGCCCTGATGTAGATTCCGACCAGCACCCTCTCGTCAGGGAAGCGATGAGACATTGCAACTTCTAGCACCATCTCATATCTGCAAACGGGCGCGCCTCCCAGATAGTGACTGGTAACACATGTTCATCTCTTCTTTCATTGAAGGAAAGCCGCACGATACGTGTGGCGAACTGTTTAACGGACGGAAATGCACACACATTCTCCAACGTCGGTTGTAACTGCATCCCCGCCTGAATAATGAACAGCTTACCGTAGGCGTTCTGTTCCACATCGCAGCTTACCCGAAAACCTGTCGTATGACCTGCTGCACGAGCCCCGCTCGCTACCGCACGCTCACATGCGCTTCTCATTTTTGCTGCTACTATCAAATGAATGCACCCTCGAACTGTCACCCTGCGCACCTTTCACATCACATTTGTGGTAGTAAATTCTCGCGTGGCAGTATTGGTCTTGATGGAGGGTTCCGATCTGGGGTTATGGCTTGCCCTCTTAGCATTGACGCGTTTCCCGACGACTTCCAAATCCCTGCTAGAAGCTGTCGAAACCACATCTTCATGGCATATCTTGCGTCTATCTAATGGCTTGTTCATCAGGCAGCATCAAACAAAGGGTGCAGTTCTTCGAACCAAACACGTCATTCCCGTCTGAAGGATGCATTAGCGCGATCAGCAATTGTCTCGAGAGTTTTCGAGCTCTACGCGACGCCTCTCCGCCTCATGGTACCTCGCCTCTGCCTCCTCCCTCTCCCGTTGGAGGGTCATAATGCGAATGGCATTGGCGTGCTCGATTTCTCGCTCCCTGCGCACCTGCGCTTCTGCCGCTTCTTGGCGCGCCTTCTCTCTGGCGGCGGCCGCCCTCTCGTTGGCGGCGCGCACGGCCTCAGCCTCCCTACGAGCCTTTTCCGCTTGCTGTTCGGCCTCCCAGAGAGCCTGTGCCATTTGTTGCTGCACCCGTTCTTTTTCGCGTCTTGCATCTGCAATCTCACGCTCTGCCTGCTCCTTCTGCTGGCGGATTTTCTCGTCATCAACGACCCGGCCGGCAGCCGTGTCGGCAACCTTTGTGCCGCTTCTGAGTTCCTTAACAATTTGCAAAGAGACGGGTCCCTGCGTGATCATGTCGCACACAATGCCTTGCGCGTTACTCTGAGGCGTGACCGACGAGCCGGCCCACGCGGTGTACTCCGACTTGTTGGAGTGACGGACAATCTTGGTGCCATTCTGAACCATCTCGGACCAGCCAGGCTGGTCACAAAGCTCAGCAAGGCGCTGCTCGCCGAGCTCCTGGGGGACAGTATCCCAGTGTGTCGTGCAGATGACGGCGTTCTTCATGGCAGGCTGACCGCACATATTGGCGATGGTCCGCGAAATGCGGGACTGAAGCGATGTGAATCTGTTATATGAGATTTTGTGCATGAAGAGGATACCGGTGATGTGGCCGCCGGTGGGGTCGCTGAGGTCATGCATGAGTGAGAATACGAGTGACGAGCTATGGGTGCGCACATAGCAGTGAGATACCCCCCGAGCTCTTCCAAAATCGATGCGTCCTCTCGACCGTGCGAGTCATCGAAGCCGGGGCAGTCGATGAGAGCGCAGTGGTTGCCGCGGAGCGTAAAGTCGATGAGCGTGACCTGCGACGTCTCGGAAGCCAAAGTGTGGCCGACAGCCTGCCTCGCCTTGCCAATGGCGAGGTTGATGAACTGCGAGGCGACGATCAGAAGAGTGCACGGCGTTACAACTGAGACGAACATCCGACTTGCCGGCACCGCTCTGCCCGACAACGCTAGGGCAAGTCAATCAGCTACAGTCGACGGACATACATAGCAAGACCGGCGTACACAATCATGGGCGGAACGCCATTCTTCCACGACGACGGGGGTGAAAATGAGACGGGCATGAGGTTCGAGGGTGTGCAGAAAGTTGTAGCTAGCTGCTGTGCAGCGATGAGTGCTCACTGGGCGCGGGTTTTATCCTTGGAACAGTCTAACCCACACACTGCTCAAGGGACAGCAAACATTGCCAGGTGAAAGGAGCACGTGCAGGGCAACAAGCGGCTCGTGCAGCAGGTGCGGCACCAACATGAGAAGCCATACGGCGGTGGTGGTACTCCAACGTGTCGGGTATCGTACTGCGATCCTGCAGGAGTTGCCTGCGGGATACGACATCGTCGTCGCTGACCTATGCGACTTCAGATTGCGACCCTTCGAGCCCCTTACAACCTTTCGAATGTCCCGCTTGACCATCGTCTACGGAGCAGCTTGGGCTCACATCGTGACAGTATTGTTCTTGCGGAGATGCGCTACATTGAGGGAATGCTCTTCTCATGGATTCTGAGTGGCACCCTCTTTTCAAGGAGGCAATCAAACATCGCGACTCCTCGTACCATCCCATATATGCAAACTGCAGCACTTCCCAAGTAGTAACTAATCATCTCTCTGCTAAACACAAAGAAGAGTCACGCGCGGCATTCCGCCGTCTTCAATCCTTCATGCATGAACACGATCAGCAGCCGCCCCGAGAGTTTTCGAGCTGCCTGCGACGCTGCTCCGACTCATTGAACTTATTCTCCCAATGTCTCTTCTCTTGTTCGAGAGCTCGTTGCTGAACGTTGTTGGCGCGCTCGATTTCTTCCTCCTTTCGCTTATGCGCATCCGCCACCTGCTGGAGAAGTACCTTCTCTTTAGCGCTGTGCGCGGCCTCAACATCCCTGCGGGCCTGTTCCGTCCGCTCCTGGGCCTCCTTGAGGGCATGTGTCATTTCGCGCTGCGCCTGCGCCATCTCACGTTTAACCTCTGCGATCTCTTGCTGCGCCTGCTCCCTGTGCTTGCGGATCTCCTCATCGATGACCTGACCGGCAGCCGTGTTGACAAGCTTGGTACCACGCTTAAGCTCCTCGATGATCTGTAGAGGGACGGGACCGTTTTTGAGCATGTCCCAGATGATGCCTTGCGCGTTACTCTGAGGTGTGACTGACGAGCCGGCCCACGCGGCGTAGTCCGACTTGTTGGAGTGATGGACAGTTTTAGTGCCGTTCTGAACCATCTCCGACCAACCAGGCTTTTCACAAAGCTCAGCGAGGCGCTGCTTGCCAAGCGTCTCAGAGACAGTGTCCCAGTGTGTCGTGCAGATGACGGCGTTCTTCATGGCAGGTTCACCGCAAATTTTGGCGATGGTCCGTGAAATGCGGGCCTGACGGACGGTGAAGCGATTGTCGGAAATCTTATGAAGGAACAGAATGCCAGTGATATGATTATGACCACCGGTAGGGTCGCTGGCATCTCTGATGAGTGAGAACGCGGTGACGAATTGTGAGGACTCACATGGCGCGAATGTAGCCGGCAAGCTCTTCAAGAATGGACACGTCGGCGCGACCACTCGTGTCGTCAAAGCCTGGGCAATCGATGAGAGCGCAGACTTTACCACGGACCGTGCAGTCGATGAGCGTGACGTGGGACGTCTCCGAAGCCAGAGTGTGGCCGACAGCCTGGTTCCCGTTACCGGTGGCATGGTTGATGAACTGCGATGGCGATGATCAGGCGACTGCAAAACGGCACAGGCGCGACACAACGCACATCCGATTTGCCGGCGCCACTCTGTCCGACGACACTGAGACAGTTTGATCAGTCACAGTCGACCGAAAGGCACAATGAGACTGGCGTACACAATGACGGGTGGGATGCCGTCCTTCCACGACGACGGAGGTGAGAACGAGACGGACATGATCAGGTTCGAGAGTGCACTGAAAGATGTAGCTGGCCGCTTAACACTACTCACTCGCAGATAGGTTACCTCTCTTTTTATACTAAGATGAGTGTACCCACACACAATACGAGGAGGCAGGGATGTCGTTAGGTGGAGGAATCAGCAGACGGCCACTCATCTGCTGGGTCAGGTGCTAGGGTTCAACAACCGACTCACAAACTCAATGGAAGAGTGAATGAACTATCTGGGTGCGATCCCGTAGGAGTTGCTTGTGGGGTACGATCCCGTCGGAGTTGCCTGTGGGGCACGATCCCGTAGGAGTTGCCTTTGGGGCGCGACACGAGCTATGTTATGACCCTGCGAGTTCTGTCCTCGTGAGAGTAATAAATTTGCTTCATCGATGAACTGGCCGCGATGTAGATTTCGAACGGCACCCTCATGTCAGGGAAGCGATGAGAGATTGCAACTTCTAGCACCATCCCATATCTGCAAACAGGCATGACTCACAAATAGTGATTGTTAACACATGCTAATCTCTTTCTGAAATGAAGGAAAGCCGCACATCGCAGCCCAACCGAAACCCTGTCGTGCAACTTGCTGTCACGAGCCCCCCGCGTACGCACCTGCAGACCGCGCGCTCACATTTCTCGCGGACGTGACAGGCGCGCTGGGTGACAGTTTGAGGGTGCATTCATTCGAAAGTACGATAGTAGAACGGAGCAACACTCCAGGGTACACTCCTTGACCCTAGCACTGAGCTCCGCGTTTTTTTCCCGAGATCGAGGAATCCTGGTTCTGAGAAGTTGATCCGGCCGGCGATCTCCGTACATTCTCGTCCTCGTAGGTGGCAACCACGTAAACGCCGGTTATACCTCTCCGTCCTCTCTTACCCTCCCCCCACCGAAATCCACGCTCGCTTCCATCGCGGCTTTTCTGCGCACTCTGAGCGACGTCCTACAAACCACAATCGCCATCCTTACGGGCACCGTGATGGTTAATTCCGATGCCCTTGTTTCTTGTACTGTGGCTGGATACCTCATGCTAGTCAAGATATTATGCGAGTTTATGCGCCACCGTAAACCTGTCCATGTATTGCATCTATACCGGCTGCACAATGCGGCTTTGGCTCTAGGCTCGATGGCTCTCCTCTCGGCCATACTATCCGAAGTCATACCATACATCTTCACGCATGGATTATTCTCCGCGATATGCAACGAGACTGCGTGGACGCAGGTCAGTCCAACTCGTTGCACTCAACGGTCGCTAGTGACCTATTTTCTACAGCGACTCGAGCGATACTACACAATTAACTACTACACAAAGTACTGGGAGCTTCTCGACACGGCTTTCATTGTCATGATGAAAAAACCGTTTGGTGATGATGCTTTAACGAGACCCTGCAAAGGCTGAGACCATCGCAGCACGTATGCACCTTTTCCACCACTCCACAGTGTTGGTACTCTGCTATACCCAGCTGAAAGCGGAGACGCCAATGGTACGTGTCCCGCAGAGTAAATGTATGTGGCCGTGACTGTTTCGAGTAGTCCTGGGTCATTATCGTCAATAACCTGTTCGTCCAAGTGCCCATGTGTTAGCCGCAGATTCACTCCCGATATGATAGCGTCTTATAGCACTGCAGATTACTATTATTTTGCAACAGCGGATGGCAGGTATCTGTGGGTCAGTTCTTAATTCAGACCCTCACCGCTCGAGGGGTTTCTGATGTTGTCGCAGTGGAAACAATACCTTACACAGCTCCAGATCGTGCAAATTTTCGTGGACATGCTTGTCATATTCTTCGGGAGTCCGTTATAGCTTGCGAGGTAGAGCATGTACTGACCACCCCCCACCTCATACCACAGGCTACAATCACATTGTCTTCACCTACGCCCACGATTGGCTACCGGTAGTTGGCGATTGTGCTATCTCGGACGCTGCCGCACTCTTTTCAAGTGTTCTGATGACGACCTTTTTCATTCTATTTCTCAACTTTTACTGTTGGCTATATGTCAAAAGGCGGTAAAGGCTGTGACTTTTAGTATGTGCAGCAAATTGCGCACTCTGATAGACAACTTGGTTTTGTTGTGATCGCTCATAGCCGTCGCCCACCCGCCCTGACAGGCGCGCAAACGAGTCGCACAGCTACACAGAATGAATGAAATTTCAAGGCTCTACTATACAACGGCCTCAGCACCGCATTGTCCATGGCATACCCAATTGACGGCCTATAGGTACACAAATGAATGGGCTGCATCAGCGACTCGGAGTGTTATCCATTGTAACAGGCTTTGTAACATTGATTTATGAGCCCGTGCAGTCCGTTTTTACGGTTGCGAAGACGAAAATTGTAAGAGATACGCTTGACGTGGCTTCAGGACGTTGACCAAAGCCGATTCATGAACGAACTAAGATATATGAATAGACTAGCGAGTGCCCATCTGCAAAAGGCGAATCGCTCCCTGAGCGAGACGTGATGCTTGGAAGTTTGACAGTTAGCTCCGGAGTGCTCTGGCCACTCGCGTGCCAAACCCCGGCTCTCCACCGCACTTCCGAGCTAGACAAATCCACCCTCAGCGATGTCCACCATTTGGAACAATGTGAAAGTGCAATAAAGTGCATATGCTAAGCTCTGGTGAGCTCTGGTGAGCTCCGGAGTCAGGTAGTTGAGTTCTGGCCGCACAGTAAATGTAAATTGACTTGAAGGCATCTGAGTCTATAGCATCGTTGAGAAAAAAGCTATCGAAAGTGTCCAGGACTGTAAACGGAGTTAGGGATGTGTTAACATCCACTGATCCAAAGTCAGGGAGCAGATGACAGGTACGGCGCAAGTCGATGGCTTCGACATGCCGAAGGCTTTCTGCGCATCGCGCGTGATGCGGAACATACCACTATCCTTATCTAGGTCACGACGCTTGAGAGTAGAGAACCATTCGACGATGGCCAGGTGGTCAGGCGGATCTTTACCAAAGAGCGTAGCAAGTACGTGACTTGGAGCTCTGAAAACAGACAGCTTTTCCCAAGCGAAGAAGACTGTCAGGAGGAGGCGTCGAAACAACGAGAGATGAGTATCTTCAATGCAAGACTTACTAGTATAAAGTCAAATTTGACTTTCCATTTTTGAGACACTATATGAACATCGCTTGCACTCTGACACATTTCGCTTGTTTACACAAACTCTATATCACTTCACAGCCTTTAATTGTCAAAGAATGAGTGCCATTTGCGTCTATTATCTATCGTCGCGCTTCGAGAGTTGGTGCGAAAATTTATCCCCAGCATGACTCCTTATGAACCGGTGCTTTGAATCCGCACAATTTCCTGAAAACGCGCCTGGAAAACTCTCGGTGCGCTTACGAGTGCCACAGATAGAGTGCATTGCGGACTAGACCGTTTGCAAGGACAACTGGAGCATGGTCCTTTCATGCCTGCCAGCGTTCACTTGTAGGCTACCTGAACCGATATACTATAGTGCAGAGCGCTGAGTGTCAAGCCATCCAGAGATCTCAGGCTTTTCACGATGTTACCGCCACCAAGAGCGTCGTACTCGCTCACCGGCGTTTCGCTGCAGCATGCACGAGTCATCGTCATCTAGTCAGTCGGGACCGCGTTTTCTTCGTGGCACGGTTGTCGGATATCATTTTCGAATTGAACTTTGGATTTAATGTGGCCAACGAACCCACCAATCGCGGTGAACGTAGCTCCGACTGTCAAAGAAATGTCGATAATCGAGACACTAGGCGCTCAATTGGCCAGTTGAACTCAATAAGAACCACGCAAAGAAAAATCACACAAAACTGTGGGGAGTGGTGGGGTAGTTGTTGGGCGGTGACTCACCGTGGGAGTGGTGGTTCGGGACAACCAGGAGACGTGGGTCGGCAGTTTCCAGAAGGGCCATCCGGTTGAGTTTTTCGGACTACGCCACTACGACCTTGGACTCCTACCATCACCTTCCCTCACACTCGTCCGCAGTCACTTACCCTCACCCGCTATTATGGCTGCACCGACGATTCCAACCTTCAAGCTCGTGCTTGGTGCGTGTCCCATGACCATCGCTACAGATCGTGCGCCTGCTAACGCGCGATATCCGTTTCCCGATGCGCGCCGCGCCCTCTCCGCTGCCTGCGATTTCGCCTATGATGCAAACTGCGCATGCTCTACGTGCTGATCACGTGCGATGTTCCCACGTTCAGTCGGCGATGGCGGCACCGGCAAGACGACTTTTGTCAAGGTACGTGCACCTTTGCTGCCTGTCGACTCATCGGCTCACGCTCGCGTACAGCGTCACTTAACGGGCGAGTTCGAAAAGAAGTACATTGGTGATTAGTCTGATTATATGTCTGTTTAATCGCTGCGATACTGACGTAGTGTGCAGCGACGCTCGGCGTGGAAGTGCACCCGTTGTCCTTCTCCACCAACTTTGGCACGATCTGCTTCAATGTATGGGACACTGCCGGCCAAGAAAAGTTCGGCGGTCTGCGCGATGGCTACTACATCCAGGGCCAGTGCGGTATCATCATGTTCGACGTGACCTCCCGCATCACCTACAAGAACGTGCCTAACTGGCACCGTGATCTCGAGCGCGTTTGCGAGAACATCCCCATCGTGCTGTGCGGTAACAAGGTTGACGTCAAGGAGCGCAAGGTTAAGACCGGCGCCGTCACCTTCCACCGCAAAAAGAACATTCAGTACTTCGAGATCTCGGCGAAGAGCAACTACAACTTCGAAAAACCCTTCCTCTGGTTGGCTCGGAAGCTCGTCGGGTATGTTTCGCAGTCCCAATTGATTCTGTTTCACCAAGGCTAACACATCAATAGTAACCCCGGCCTCGAGTTCGTCGCCGCACCCGCTCTCGCACCGGCTGAGGTCCAGGTCGACGAGGAGCTCATGGAGCAGTACCGGAAGGAGCTCGCACAGGCAGAGTCATTCCCTCTGCCAGAAGACGATGACGCAGATCTGTAACCGCGCGCACGTCGTGTCTCGTCTTCGTCCGTCTGCCTCTGCATCGCCCCCTCGCCGCCCCCAGCATGTACACGTCCCCGATATTCCACTGTTGTTTGCTACTCTTGTCTTCGTGCCGCCCTCCTGCGCCAAACCACTGTGACCTCCACCGCCACCACCAACATCGGCCCACCAACCACGCCAATCATGTTGTTCTCTTCCATGTCTCCTTTTACCTGCACGCCAAATATACAGCTCCGACTATGATACGGATCTTCCTCGCGTGCCGCGTGGGTTCAGCAAGTAACGAGTTGCAAGGTTGACGCATCGAATCTCCGCTCAAAAACTCGCCGAGCGTATGACCATGTCTTCTCCTATGAGACGGTAACTTATCATAATGGGAATGTTTGTTCGATGTTTATTTCGCGACTGTTCGGATATGGTGCGGTCCTTCTCTTTGACTCGTTATTAACCTTCCAAAGCTTCCGCAACCACAACACCTAGAGCATAAAAAGCATGATTGAGCATACTGTGTCGCTCGTGAGCGTTCTAGTCCTCGATATCTACTCCAGCGCCATCAACTCAAGCTCTCGGGCTCGGCAAGCCGAAGCTTCCAGCTGTCAACAACAAATACTAAAGCCCGTTCTTACCGGTCTTCCTCGACCAGGACGTTGGATTGAACTTACAACAGTAATGGTTTGAGCGACCAGGGGTTTTCAAGCGATGGTGAGCTTTGTTTGTGTCGTTCCCTGGCAGGTGGAGGTACTGTATCGAACGGCCTCGACGGTCATAGAGGTGCGAACTAGCGAGATCCTTTCTTCAGCTAATCCCCGCTTGCCACAAGACAACGATCAGTGGTATGAAGGAATCGTGTTTGGGGACTGTGTGCCTGGTTCAACGACCATCTGTTCAAAATTAGATAATTTCTGCTAATCAAACTCTTTAAACCCCTTCCTTTTCTCGGGTGACACGATGTGCAATTCTGCCAACTATCCGCCGGAATCAAGTCAGCGGAGCCCGATTACGTCGGGGTGACTCGCCGTTACATGGTCAGCGTGTTTCGATTTCAAGTTTGCTAAAACCAACAGATGAATGTCCAAATAGGCAACCAAGGAGAACACACGGGCTCTGTGGAGAAGCTTGCGTGCGCCGAGCGGTCCATGATGAACTCCATCTCTACTACTTCACTCCACGCGTGTAATGAACTCAGAAATGTTCTGAAGGCACCCGCGCGGAGACTTTCCAAGTAAGTTTCCCATCCTAGATATCCCCGCTCTCACGGCTCGCCCACACAGTGTCAACGATGTACTGGACCAGCTGCGGGTTGCCCTATATGAGCATATCAGAGCTGATTCAAGCCGGCTCGCACAACTTCCTGGACTCCATACATGGCCTTCCAAGCTTCTCCTCCGTGTTACCGGATATCTTTCTTTGGAAGACTGTGAACAGTTGGCTATGACGTGCCGCGGAATTCGCTCGACACTGTACGCCTGCCCCGCGCTGTGGAATTGGGTGCACGTGACCAGCTCGAACAGCAATTGCAAAGTTTGGAATCGCGCACACAGAACTCTAAACCGTGGCGCTCCACTGGATAGGCACCTTCGTCTTCGCGTATCTTCAGTATGCGACCCAGCCGCCTGGGCTGTGCTTTCGGACCTCCTGCCGTCTCTGGCTACTCTCTATCTCTACATCAACATTTGGAACTTCTCTGCATACTGCCGCGAGACAGATCAGCTACCGCAGGTGGCGCAGGTGTGGAGACTCTTGTCCCAGGTGGGCGGCTCACCCGCGCTCCGCACTCTCTGCATCGGCGGCATAGCGCATCGTACCGCACGCGCGGTCACAGGTTACTCATATGTGGCCGATGATATCCTTCACCCAACCCCTGGGGCACTCACCACCCTCACATTGCGGAACATGGCGCTATTGGACAATCGCACATATCTTGCTTTCCGCAATGTCACATTCTTCAATTACTCGTATTGGCATGGTCCGATACTCGACGTGGAGTCTTGGACGGCGACAGTCTTGAACAGCATGCCCAAGCTGGAAGATTTCGTCGTTTCAGATTGTCGCTTCGCCGAAATGCAACCGGGAGATCAGAATGACACCAAAGTGTCTTCCCCTTTACCTCTCCTCCCTCACAATATTCGACGATTTCGTGGCGTGCGACTTTCAGGAGGCGGGGATGAATTGGCATCGCTATTTGCAGGTGTTCCCGACCTGTACCTCGAAGATCAACGTGCAACCGATAGTAAAGTCTTCGACGCCTGGCCCACCACCGACCTGACCATGTTGGTCAATGAGCGCTTGAAACTGCACAGTGAGGCAGGCTCTATGTGGCGCACCATCGAGCTACCACTTGCTTCCGACCTCTCACAGTCTCAGTCGCCCTGGAACTTCGGGTCACGGTACAACGTCGTGGTCCCACTATCACCGTCGCATGCTGACCGCGTCGTCGCGCTGTCTATCGCTGAGATGTACTGGTCGGCGGCAGTGTACACGCTCCCCGCGCTCCCGCGACTAACGGACCTTACGATTCTGATGCAAGGGTGCTGGGGGTACCGCAACGCAGGTGCCGCAAGCGGAGGCCTCTTCAACGCCCAGTGCGTGGGACCGAATGCGTTCCACCTGTCGGCGCTGCAAAGACTGCGCATATGGGCGAGCGACCAGAAGCCGTGGTTGAAGCAGAGCGATCAACTACGCTGTAGCGAAGCTGCGGGCCCGATGGGCTGGAAGGATAGCCAGACAAGCAAGTCGGAACGGTTGGGGTGGTGCTGTTGCGACAACGGGTGCACAATCGCACTTTCGGACGTTGAGGAGTTCGTTCGCAGCATTTTGAGCGAGGGCAGTCGGCTGCCTTGGTTGTCGCTGAGTGGCATGGCGGCGGTGGTGGACGTGGATGCCGTAACGGCTCTATGCTCGCTGTATCGATGCGTCGACACCGTCGACTTTCAACAGCAGCCACCGGAAGCCGAGCTCAGGATGGCTCTCGGAGAGCATGAGAGGGATTCCCCGCAGTATCCGGATATTGCAAGCTGGTTCAGAGGACGTGGACTGCCAAGAACAAGACTGAGATTGTAGCGTGTTAGGAGGGACTGCTGGCAACCGATAAACATTGTGTTGACCGGTTCAGGATAGTGGCGGTCGCTCGTGAAGACAAAACCCATACCATAGGGTTGAATGAATACGATGGAGCTCAATGCTAGAGCCTGAGTAGTTAAGAGGTGAGAACAGTGGCTGAAGTATTCGCAACAGTAGACATACTGAGGCCAGAGCGCCTTGATTTTAGTCCTTGTGAAGGTTCCAAACCCCATACAGATCCACGTGATGCTGAAGAATCGTAATTACTTTGTAGTCGTAAGTTGGGTTTCGATCACCCGTGACTGGAGGCTTTGCTTCCACGCCTTCGATGGACCGTGACCGGGACATGCAGTGCGCCACGACGAGCAGTCCAGATGGGAGGCCAACGTCAGTGTTCGAAGGAAGCCAACTTGCGCTGCCATCTTCATCCACCGTAGCAGATATTAGAAAGGGGAAAACGATTTGCGTAGTTACCGCAAGATCCTAGCCTTGCTTGTGCCAATGAGTTGACGTGCCTTGTAGGGGCGAACTCGAACTGGGGGTGGAACTGGATATCAAATTAGCGAGGTCTTGGAGCATGGTACAAGCACACTTTAACGATGACGCCTAGAATGAGCACGCGTTGCGAGCGGTGCTGTTGCGGGTCTAGAAGTCATTGGTCTTGTCGTTTTTTTTGGAACTGCGTCAACGGCAGAGTCTCCAGATGTGCTGCCCCCGTGCGCCATGATCCTGGATCGTTAACACGGCTCAAGTTTGAAGGTACACTAGGTCTTAGGGCAAGAGATTGTAGCACACCCTGTGCAGAAGGTGACGTTCAGCGCCACAGTTCAGAGTGGCCGCGTACGTGTGGCTCACCGTGAGGACATACTATCGAATTGCTAAGATTGGAAGGGTTGTCAGGCGAGTCTCTTCTCAGCGCTCGATTCGTATGCAGCCTGCGCGATACGCGAGTGGAGGGTCGCAAGTTTGGCTGTCGCGACGACCGCGCGAGTTGGCGCGTACGAAAGAGGCGCTTCTGACGGTTTGGTTGGATTAAAGGATATTCCGATGTGCATGTTGATGTGGGCTCTTGAGGATGAGTCGATTGATGAGGTTAGACGGTGGTCCAGGCCGAGTCTTCGCTTATAGGCTGGCCGACGCGTTGTTCGGCCATTCTGCACCGCGAGCGTCGAGTCTCAATGAAGGAGGTCCAGCAAATCCTACTTGATACCAGCTGATGACTTTGAGGTGTGGGTAAGCCATGACGTCGAGCGAAACTATGAGAACAAGGCATGAAGAGGAGTCAGAGTTGCAGAAAACACCGTTTCGTGAGCACAAAACCCTCACCTCCTTCCTAGAGTTGCTGTCACCCTCTTCCTTTTCATCTCTGATAAACATACTTGATAGATATTTACAGCAGAGCTTGAGCTGTCAGCTTGTGGCTTTGCTGTACTTTCCCTAATATGTGAGCACTGAGGTGGTGGAACCACACGCCAGGTCCAGCGGGAGTTTCTGAACATTCAAGGTGCCCCAACTCATAGGAATACTGCCAAAGAAGAAAGTTACATTGTTAATTATCATCTTGATCTATGTGGCTTAGTTTACAGTGGGTTTCAGGCTGGTTGGGGATTATGTGGCAGCCATGCAGCAGGCTGCCAGGTCTTTGTCATTATGACAGCAGTAATCGGATTGGATCTGAGAAGCTGAATTAGCAGGAGAGAACTGAGACAAGGATCAGTGAACATGGAAATCGAACTTTTATATCTGACTACTGCTTTAAAGCAGTTGGGGTCATCCTATGATATCCCCCAAGCGCACCGGTATGCAAGGGGGTTCAAGGATGACGGGGTGACAGCTGCAGGAAGGTCCGGAATGGTTATGGAGAGGGGTCCGGTGTCTGGGGACGCCTTTGTCACCTGCAACACCCATATACATCTGGGCTTCCACGCTACCACCTTAGCGTAAGATGAACAACACTTGTAGGCAGGAGGTGCAATAACCCACCAGCAGGGTTCGTGTAGGGACAAGGAGGACTGGAAAAGATTGGGAGAAGGCGGTATTTTGTGCGCGCGAGGAGGACGAGGAGTGGCGCGCCGATCGATCGCAACAAACCCGGAACCGCGTTGGTCCGCGGCTCCACGCAAAGGGATGCGATCATGCGTGGTTCGCCAACTCCTCTGAAATCTCGACATAACACCGTGTAAGGTCGCTGCCTCAGATTCACCTCGATTCGGCGATGGAGAGTGAGCCAGCTTTGCTGCAAAGTCTAAAATTTGAAGCAACGCTGCCAACAACACTGAGCTTCCGTCAGCTGCGCACGTCATACGGTCACACGCTCGTGGACTGAATGCGTGGTTTTATACTTCAGACTGTGACCATCGCGCTCTTGTATCATCATGGATTACAATTCGTGTCCGCGCCTTACACCAAACTCATCCACCTCGCTTTCGCGCCCTGAGCTATTCGGTGTCGTCTTTAGGAGATGCGATAGCAAACGCGAAAGAGCGTTTCGCTAACGCGCAAGAGCCACTTTCGTCATGGACGTCACATCGTCGGCTTGAGCCTTCTGTTGGTGATGGCGTTGGCTTTCCACTTGACCTCCTTTTCCGCTGGAAATACATTGTCTATATCTTTCTTGTACATGTACAAAGCTTCTTCATGTAAACACATCTAGTTACGGCGCATATCTAATCCTTCTGAATGTGCAGGATGAAGTCTATCATGACGGAACGCAGCGCACCAAGGACGACGAGAAGGCATGCCAAGAGGGTGCGGTCAGTGTGCACTGTGAATGAGACTGTTTGATATCAGGGTAGAGAGACCAGGCAGTCGTGGAGGATAATTACTGCGAAAGATGAGGAGATGAGCTGTACGCAAGTCTAAGCGGCGATGAGGTGAACGGTCAAGACACCCAGCACGACACGATGAAGTTGCGGGGCTGTCCGGCGCGTAGGAGCTCTTCATAAGATCCAGCCGCAATTTTGCCCAGGTGGACGAGCCGCAGTGGCCGGCTTCTCCTTGTGCGGGTATGGCGTGCATAAAGAACACTACACTGCGCATGTCGACCGGTTATGTTGTAGTTGAAATCGTACTCGCGTGTGCACACTGTTTGGCGGTGCAATCCGAGACACTGAGCCTCTGACATCGTCTGGGTCCGCGCTTGCGAGGGCCGGGGAATAAGCAAAGGAGAGCAAGTTCGTAGGTGACTCGGTTAGGGGCTAGGAAAGAGGTAAGGCAAAATTGCGAGTCGGCCATTTCCTCTTCTTCGCCGTCGGCCTCAGAGGATGACGAAGAGTGCGAGGAAGAGCTGGATATCAAACTTGGAGCATAGGTGTCGGACCCGGATCCCGCATCGTTCTTGACCGAGAAGTCATGGTCGGGCAGGGCGAGAGGCGAGCTCACCGCCATGAATACCCGAGTCTGGATGGGCTAAACAGCAACGGTTAGCCGAGATTCAAACAGCCAGAGAGCAAACAGATGTACGTTGCTTTCGCTCCTGTCCCTGGTCGCACAGTGCCAGCCACTTTGACACGCATGCGCTCTACGTTCGTGCGCTTTGGCTGCAGTTGAGAGTTGTAGACGTCAGAGGCAGAACAAGCCTTCGCCGCCGGCATCGTCACGTTGGGGCTGAGTATATCGTCGAGGGTCAACCGCGTCCGTAGTGGCGGCCCCGACGAGGCCAACCCGCTGACGGAAACGTTGAATACCGACTTGGTGGGCTTGAACAGCATGGCGCGGACGCGTTTGGCTGGGTCGGTCAAGATGTTCGGACTGACCGGTCGATAGACTGGGGATCGTTCGCAGGGAGGCAGGCGCAGTACTATTTGTACCATCAAGTCAGTCCCGATCAGACGATGAGAGACCTACACCAGTTTTAAATGAGGGACGAATGCCCAAACTGGGCGTAGTTGGCTTTCAGTCGCGTGCCGAAACAGAAAAACGAGCTAGCAGGCCGGCTGATCGGCTCAGCTTGAGACATATCACAGTCACCGCGCTCCTATTCATGACGTGTGCTCAGGTCTGGGCGGAGGATTTATACCTCGTGACATGGAGATTATGGGCGGAGTGAGAGATGCATGGGATTGCCGGTGATTGCCGCACCTGCGTGTTGCATGGTAAGTCACAAATGCGCGCATTTGTGCTTGTGCTATACATGAGCCGCGACATACGCTTGCCGTAAATTCAAAGCAAGCCTCGAGGAAGGAGCAACGTTACAGGCTGTAAGTTCATGCTTCCAGTAGCACTCCGACGGTCTCTAACGTCATCAACCTTGTTTAGAATAGATATGTGGGCAGAGTAAATACAGTGCCTTTAATATGAAAGCAGGTATACACATCAATTATAAAAGAATAGTGCGAGCAAAAGAGATAACGTGGCGACTGACGCAGAGTTGAGCGGTGATGGCAACACTAACTTCGCTGAGCTGTCCGGGGTTTTCGATGGTGCTGCAGCAATTCTGGGAAATAGTCAGCAAAACCAGCGGATATAAGTTCAGGGGTGGCTCACATGAAATTGTTCAAAGCTAGCCAGTAGTAACTGCCTTGCGCGTCCTGGCTTTCTGGTGGTTGATCGAGCAGTGTTACGATCAGAGTATGTTCCTTGCCGTCGTCAAGGTCGTTCCTCTCAAACACTGGGCCAGCACATTCAAGATAGTGTGCTACAGGTGAGATTGTTATAGTCGTATCGACACCGTCCAGCGTAAACTTGACCTGTGATTGCGCGTTTTGAGTGAGCGTTTCGACAGCAACACCGGTACCTGTGCACGGAGAACACGCTATCAGCGACGCTCAATGGTGCAGAATGACCTTGCGAGTACCGTGGAAGGAAAAGGTAGCGGATGAGTTTGGTTTGTTCGCCATCATGAAACGATCGACGCAGGGTGTTGGGCCAAGGTTATAGCAGCCATCCTCTACTGGATTTCAGTGTGCTTTTCGGGAAGTAAGATCTGTGCGTACGACCAGACTCGAATTTTTTTCCGTCGCTCGTGAACCGGCAGATGTTGGGCGCGACCCAGTCGCTAGAGTACTGGATCTTCGCAGTGTCGGTGGATGCAATCACGGTCTGAGCAGCTGCCCAAGAAATGAAGAATGCAAAAGCTGCGAATGTACTGGATACAGATACATGCATTGAGAAGGTAAAGGCGCGTCGAAGCTAAACTAGGTGAAATGGAAAGAGGAGAGAAAGGTGCAAGTTAAAAACTGCGGGTGCAACCGTGGGCCTCCAGAAGAGGAGCTCGGAGCTTTGCCAACTGCGGATCCATGTTTGTCTCGCCGGCAATTACAAATTCAGGGGAATGGAGGATATGAATATCCATCGATCATTCATGCATCAGTATTTCGCGGGTCCTTCCGGAAAAACCTCTTGTGTTCTTCATTTGGTTACCTTTCTTTGCGCGGGAGTATCCGGCAAAACGACTTGGCCTTTCGAAGCTCGCTTGCCCACAGAGCAGTTTCCTACTACAACCCCATTTCCTCTACCATCGTGCGGTGCCGCACAGACGGCTCCGACCGTTCTAAGCTTCAATTGAACATTAGGAGTTTGACGACGTAACGAAGACCAGGCGTAACCGCCACACCGTCCGACGCTTGCGATAACATCACCTCTTGCCCCTGCGCGTACCTCGCGCGCCCCACATCTGATTGCAGGGCTTCCGGATACACGATGGCAACTTACACTCGTGAACAAGAAGTCATTCGAGACATTCGACGGAAGAACGGGGTCGATGACGAATTCTGCGAGCAGGCGCGCCGCGACCCCGTGTTATGGCAGACGGTACAAAATCTGAAATCCAATCTCCAACAAAGCTTGAAAGTGTGCGTCATCGGAACTATTTGGTCTCGGTCACCCGTAATTCTTCAATCGGCAGGTTGTCCGCCGACCTATATTCTCGCCCTGCACATGCTGTCCTTGAGATCATTCAGAATGCCGATGACAATGCATACGATATGGTCAAAGTCGAGCCAACCCTCATTTTCACGCTGCGCACGGATCATATGTTGGTCGAATGCAACGAGCTCGGCTTTACCGAGGAAAATGTTCGTGCGTTCTGCGGGGTCGGTCTAAGCACTAAGCGCAATAGCAGTGGCTATATAGGTACGCTCGTCCTGCTCCTTGCATAAGCTCACGAAAAGTCTGACATTTTCCAGGGGAGAAAGGAATCGGTAGGTTTTGAACAGCTGTACTTCATAACTCGGTCAACCGCTAATCTGTTTACAGGTGCAAAGTCGATATTCCAGCAGTCGTCGAAGGTATCCATCCATTCGAAAAACTTTTGCTTCGCGCTGGACAGAAATACCGAGCTTGGGATGATATCGCCGCAATGGGTAGCGCCCTTTTCACAGCGTCAGGACTGGACCTGCATGCGACTCGATTTCTGTGACAATTTTCAGGCTGAAAGCGTCAAAGGACAGCTAGATAATGTCAGAGAGACTGTTTTGCTTTTCATGCGCCGGCTCGTTCACCTTCACATCGACTACGGTTCATCGACTTGCCATGTCACCCGGCGTATAAGTACGACTGGCGAGGATATATCTATCGCTCATACGAGCAGTTTGCAGCCATCAAATACATGGCACTTTCTTCGCATCACCAACTGCATCGCCGCGTACACTGCAGAACCGAAACGACCTGACGCTACAGGGACGACAGTCGAGATATGTTTCCCGCTCACAGAAGCGGGTATGCCGTGGATTGCTTGGCAGATGGTCCACGCATATCTACCACTACGAGGCGTTGGATTCAAGGTTCGTTAAAGGGACTGCCGATTACCGTAACTGAAATGAGTGCAGTTCATCATACAGGCTGACTTTCTGACTGCAGCAAACCGCGAAGACATTTTAGGTCACCTAAAGTGGAACCAGAACATTGTCGCGGCGATACCGCACACATTCATGACCGCTTTGACGCACTTTCAGTGTCGACCCGGGCTCGAATTCGAGTGGCTGCGTTACTTGCCGGAGCCGACTGATCGCATCGATCCCTTTTTTCAACCTGCGATGCATACGCTGTGGAATATGCTGCGTTCTGCGCGCATCATCAAATGTCTTGACGGAACTTACAGTGTACCATCGCAGGTGCGCATCCCCCACATCTTCACCATCAACGGTATACCGCTACTGCCTACCACCAGCACACCATTTAAGTATGTGTCGACGGGATACCCAGAAGACGTTGTACCACATTTGAAGCATGTTGGCGTAATCGACATGTCGTTCAGCGACTTGATGGATGGTTTGATGGGCATCAAGTCGTTCCAAGAATTCAGCTCCGAGTGGATGGAGCGCGTCTGCGAACTAGTGATGACTCATGGGACTTCACACGTGCCCGGCATAGGCTGGAACCTCACTGTCCCTCGCATACGTTTGCTTCGTCTCATACCAATGAAGGGTGGGGCGTGGATGAACTCTTCCGACACCACCCTTCTATTCTTTCACCTCGAGGATACCCACGTTCCTCCTGCCCTCGGCCTCTCCATCGTGGACCTGGGAGCCAGCAAGCCTTACCAGCGACAACTCTTGGAACGACTCGGTGTACAACCTCTCACGATTCAATTCATTCACCAGCGTATTCTGGAAGTGCATGCCTCAACGTCGAGTCGGACCAGGCCTGGGCTATTGGCACTTTGCGAGCAGCTCCATTGGTTGTTTGAACACCGCTTCGAGGTTCCTGCACTTCCTATCGGTGCGATCATGCTCCCAGACGAGCAAGGAGTCTTTAGCCCTGCCAATTCTCTCTACCTGGACCGGTATCCTATTATCCCCGTTATCGATCCACATCGCGATAGATCTCACGTGGCGCATCCGGTACCCTCAGAACTGAGCACAAGGTTGAAGGACAACTTGCAGCACCCGGCCAAGTTTCTGCATCCTACCATCACTCTTCCGACCCGTATTGTCGAGGATCTCTCGGGAGGTTCATACGACGAGCTTCGCTCACCTGTTGATCTCGTACGCCAAACGTTTATGGCGCCGCATATTGGACACGAAGCAGGCACCCCCGCGCAACGGCTCGCTACGTGGTATGACTGGCTACAATCGTCGCTTGGAGTGGCCATTGCCCCGCGCGTTATCGACGGTCGCCCTGCTCGCGAATTGGTCGACATGGTCTTGCGCACGCGTCTAAAGGAACCGAAACGGCTTTTGCTATTCCTACGTACACACTGGAACGGCATTCAAAACCAGCTCAAAAGCTCTGCTGAGCTGCATACCTTCTGCAACTGGCTGGGCAGCGTGGAGATCAAATGTCAGAACGGTGGAATTACGGAAATGCGCTCAACGTTTCTGCCGACTGCCTTCGTGCACCTAGATCAAATGAACGACGACACCCCTTTGCTGCCGATCGACGAGCCGGACGCCGGCTGGACCTTTCTGAAGGATTTTGGAATCAGCGTCGAACCTGATGCGAGGTTCTTCTTGAAAAGACTACTCGCTCTGATGACCAGCACAGAGGTGACTGCAGCGACGGTGCGTGCACTCTACAAGCAACTGGAGGCTAGATTCGATGAGATTGCGAATGAAATTAGGTGCGGGCTCTTGCGGCTGTTTATTTCATATAGAACTAACTATGAAGACAGGGAAGCCTTTCAAAAGTACCCGCTGTTTTTTGTTGGCGGCCAGTGGCGTCATTGGCACCAAGTTGTCTGGGACGGCCCGCAAATCTTGACGATGAAGTGGCGGATGTGCACACAATACTCCACGCTGGACGAATTCTTTCAAAGTCATTTAGCTTTGAGAGATGCTGAGCCCGCGATCTTGGTCGAAGAGCTGAACCAATTTGCGTTGGATCATCATGGGACAAACCTTACGGTCGAGCAGGAAGAGAGACTCTTTCAACTTCTCGCTTACGGCGCGTCTACGGTGGATTTGATCAATGAATGGAGCTTGTCCTGACTGGACACGGGAAGCGCAAGTCATCGAATTTATCCCTATCCGCCCTGCCAGCAACCCGGATATTATCCAGTTGACCTACATCCGGGCCGCATGGTATCTACCGGATCCAAGCGGGTTCCTTTTTGACATGTTCAGATCCCTCCTCGATTTCATCGCATTTTCACCAGCGCAGCTTATCGTGATTCTGCCTCTTATTCACCACCTTCACCTGGAGGCTAGACGAGTTGACCGTTGCGTTGCCGAGACTACGATCGTGGACGGCGTGTCACTCCAGGACTCGAAGTCGAGCCTGCATGCAAAACGCAATTTATCCGAAACCAACTTTTTCAGATCCCGTCTTTCATGTTTTCAGAGGTGTGCCCCGGTTACTTGTGACAAAACGGCCAGCTCATCTGCCTTGTAGAATGCAACATTACCGTCAGTCATCCATCCCGATTATCGGTTCCGTGACCTGCTACAATGTGGGAACAATCACTAATACCCACAGCTGCGGCAAACAGAGGGTTTCTCAACCCTGCGACTGTTGTGTAACACTAAAGGATGGCGAGTTGCTCATTATGGCTTCTGTTTCCCTCAAGGGTCACCATCGTCGCGGGGTACTGGTCGCTGACGCAATTCGGCGGGCACTCGGGCTACCCGAGGAGGACATTCCGCTTGTTGCGATTGCATTGCGGTACGAGGAACTTGACGAGTTAGAACTCGTGTTTCGCCGGTCGGGAGTTCATGGTCTAGACGCAGCGTTACTTCACGTGGTGCCAACCATCGAGCACGACGAGGACGACACTGAGGAGCTTGCTCAAGCTGCAATGACAACCTGATGCCGCCAACCCAGCGTGTAGATGCACAGTCAGGGTCTCTTCCTTACCCGCTTGGTGTAAGTCGCGTGGGACGCGGCGCTTCGACGTCAGCCAGCTCACACAAAGCCACCTTGAGCCATGCAAATCAAGCGACTGGCTGGCTCCATGACAGAAAGTCGATCGTGCCATCGCTCGCGGCGTTCAATAGTTCGCTCAACCCAATCGAGCTGGAGGCCGATGTAAAGGATCTCGCGGTTGACATGTCCAATCATGCATCATGGGCGACAAATGTTCATCATATCGATTCAAATGCTCCGCGCGACAGCCCATTGGTGCCTACTTCAATCCCAGGTGCGGATGCGTTCGCCACTCGGAATCATGGTTCATCTGTAGGTTATGTCGGCGAGAAGCTGGTGCGTTGTGCTCGCGCTTCTTGTGGTTCTCGTGTGGTTTTCGTGGAACTGACTGATGTTGTCTTAGGTGTACGACTTTCTGCATAGTCAGCTTCACGACTTTACCTACCAAAACTGGACGTCCGAGCTTCGTGTAAAGGCCGGTTTCCCTGGAATTTCTGCTGCGGAGTCACTCGCGGACTTCTCGTATCGAGATGAGCACGGATTGCTCACCAAGCTACTAGGCCAAGGCGATTACACCGCAATGGCTCCGATTCGCAGAAGGTTTCATTACTTGATCGAGGTGAAATCAACGACCGGCGAGCAAGGCGATATCTTTCACATGAGCAGGCTGCAGTTTCTACAGGTTCGTCGAGCTTGTTCAGGTATTTATCAAAGGCTACTAATTCTCATTCCACCGTAGTCCTGGCGGCTGACCGGGGGACGCAACTCGCATAATGGTGCTCAGCTTGTGTACGTTCTTTTCCGAGTCAGCGGTATTGGAAAAGGTTCCAGACCAGTTCTCAAGGCGTACCTCGATCCTCATCAGCTACTCGTTCGCGGAAATCTTCGCATTGAGTCTGAAGTTGTAGATGTTCGCATAGTGATTGCTCCTAAACTAAATGCCTTGATTGAGACTGCAATCGTGTAAAGCACCTTATACTTAGTCACTAGGATATATTCATCAACAATCACGCGCCTAATGCGAGGCTTCGAGTGGTGGCGCGCTATAAATGTTTCCGAGGATGGCCGTTGGCGGAGTTTGTGACCGCGCCTCACGCTTGTCTTCCTACCATCGTCATTGTGGTCGAGCGCGATACTTCGTCGAATGGCGAAAAAGCTCTCTGCTGTAGCTGCTCGGGTACAGGAGCACTGGGGCTGGGCTGGAACGCTCGCGAAGAAGGTGCACGAGATTACACCAGAGTTTAGACTGCAAGCGTGCGGCTTGTCTCTTTCTAACAGGAAGCCGCTGTGTGCCAACATCTATGCCGATGGTCCTATCACTGCGCAAGACTCAGATGCAGAAGATGCGGGTGTAACGCGAGCCAAGAAACGGCGAAGGCTTAATCACGGCTCGTCGGGGCCGGAGCTGTACGAGTGTTCAAAGAAGAGCTGCAAAGCAAACCCGAACTGCCTGAACTATCTTGGCCAGGAGCAGTGGGAAGATGAAGGTTTTGAATGAGCGCATAGATTCAGTGAACGATAGCTAAAGCGTTTCAGATGTCGCGCAGCGTCTATACTTCAAAGCCAACAAGCTCGGTGCGGATCCAAACCCCGGTAATGCTCGGAAAGAAAACCTGCCGGTCGGGCTGAAGGCACGTAAAAATGCTCTGTTAGGAACCGGCTTTTTATTAAGCCCTATTACAGAATCTTGGGGCTACCTGCTATGCAAACGCGTTTCTTCAGGTATGTGAACGCCAGAAACCGGCGGCAGAGTCGCTCAGAAACGTTTAGATCTGGTTTCAAAACGTCCCCTTTCGCTCGGCAGTCTACCAATGCGCGCCTTTGGTCGAAACCGACAGTTCTCCGGATGAATCACCGTTGTTTCAGCTCCAGACAGTCTTTGCCGGACTACAGAGTAGCATTCAGCGCTACCACGATCCAACACCGCTAGTTTCATCGCTAGAGCTGCCCATGGACGTTCAACGAGACGCGCAGGAGTTTGGAAAGCTCTTCCTCGATCATCTCGACAAACAGTTTCGCACGCAGACGAATGAGGACTTGCGCCAGGTGGTTACGAGTACTTTTCAAGGCGTCAACGTCAATGTCATTCAGTGCTCAAGATGTCATACTCGCAGCGAGCGAGAGGAGCTGTTTGATGACATCGTCGTGACTTTGGAGAAGAACTGCAAGCTCGAAGACCGGCTTCGGGAATACCTCAAACCAGAGAGCATGAATGGTGACAACCAGTGCGTTGATCTGAGTGATCGATAAACGCCGAGCAGGGCTAACGTGGACTCAGATATCATTGCTCGAAATGTGACTCAATGGAAGACGCGGCCAGACACACCGAGCTACGACGACTACCCCCGATGCTTCATTTCTCGATCGCGCGCTTTGTGTGGGACAACTCTGGCGAGCGACAAAAGTCCAAATGCGGTATCAAGTACCCGCTCGCTGTCGACATGGCACCTTTCATTAGCCCGCGCCCGTCCGAGCCAGTTATTTACGACTTGCGTGGCGTGCTCTTGCATAAAGGTGCCAGTGCTCACCATGGTCACTACGAGAGCCAGGCTTTCGACGTTAGTCGGAAGAAGTGGTTCAACTTCAACGATGGCATCGTAAATGAGTTGGCAGAAGAGGAACAACAGACCACAACGCCAGCTTCAAAAAAGCGCCCCAATCGCGTCGTGCAGAGTGACGATGATGATGAGATACAGATTGTCTCGTAAGCCTGCTTCATCATTGTTGGATGCCATGACAAGGCTGAATTGAACGTTCTAGTGCTCTGGCGTTGGCTGATGCGACAGGGTCAGAGATCATTGATGGTTGAGTGCTCAGATATTGATCGTATGCTCAAGTTATCGTACCTCGCGCGACGCATACATGCTGGTGTACCAACGTCGTATGGACGGCGACTCTGCGACAACATCTAGCATTAAGTTGCCTACTCCTCCGCCTGCCGCCCGGGATCGTATTGAGGCCAACGATCGTTTGCACCAACTTAAGTGCGAGGCATGGCAGGTCAGGTCAGTGGCTACAACTGATGTTGGGGAATCAGAGTTAGAACCTGTTTATTCCAGGAGAGACGCTCTTAATAAGCAGTTCGTAACTCTGCGAGATGCGAAGCAGAAGATATACAAAACTTGGGGTATATCTGACGAGTCGGAGGTTCGTTACGCCCGTACGTTCGTACGAAGCTAATCTCCATCCAGGAGTCGATTATTGTCAGTCGTACGGCGCTTGAGGCTTGGCTCCATTACGGACTTTTTGCTGCGTCTGTACCTGATGGTCAGAGAAAGCATGCACGGGCATCTAGTGAGGGGACGCTTGCTTCATTGACAACTAGCGCAGGATCCAGCGAGGACACCGCCGTCGACGACGGTATGGATCTCGACCTCGAGCAGAGGAACGAGCGACCCGAAGGCAGGCCAATTGCCCGCGGGGGATCACCCCTCAGTCTCGACGACCTCGAAGCTTTGGCTGATCCCATTGATAATACCGACTTGGTCTGCTGGCACGGTCGTCTCGACCCGGAAAAGGCTACCGAATTTAAGCGCATGCGTCTGGATATCTACAAGGAGCTTGTACGAACAACTCGCCTACGTTTTGAGCCTGTCATATTTCCTTCAAACGTGTGCACAGACTGTGTGGAAGGCCTCTTCTATGGTGAAGCTCTTCTACGCTGGAAAAGTTATGCTCACTATTTAACTACAGCTAAGGCCTACCAGATGTCGCATCCGAAGATGGTAGAAGAGTATGATACTTTGGCACTCGAACCGGACGATGATCCGTCACACCAGTACTGGATCTCGAAGGATTGGCTGAAAGGCAAGTGGATTGGAGACATGGCTCCCCATATTTTTCGCGGATTAATGGATTTTCCGACGCCAGATTGGCGCCTCAAGATGCCCAAGATGCACCTCCCAACGAACGGCCTCGATGATCCAGCACCCGATTCGGAGCCATGGTGCCATCATGTGCGTTGCACGCACGACAAGCTCAGCACTGAAGAGGCATCCCGGAAGAGGATCTCTAGCGCGGTGAGCTCGCTTCGCTCACGTCGTGACAGTCTGTCTGACCACTCGTGCAGGCTGCGATTTATCTTATGAGCATCTTTCCGGAGTGGCAGGCAATGCAATGCAACGAAGACAGATGCACGATCTGCGCTGACGAGCTCAAGAGTACCAAGACAGACCAGATGGCTAAGAAGATGGTAGCAGAAAATGAGAAGGTGTGCCACCACTACCTCAAATTATGCAAGGCTGTTAAAGTCACTGTCGATATGTAGACCCACCTCAAGGATCTAATCATTGCCGAGCCACATATTGGTGACGGCCCTAAGGACTTCGACGCTGAGTACGCAATTATTCCCGCAACTTTCCTTCGGCAATGGTATGCATGGGCGCACAAGCCTCTCTCGCGAGATTGTCCACGCCCAGGAGAGCTCGACTGCGCACAGTTCATATGTTCTCATGAAATGCTCAACGTGGACCCAAACGCGCGTGGCGACCGAAATTCAGACATCGTTTTCATCACGCGGGACTGGTTTGACAAGGTGGTCGAACTGTGAGTTTGTGTGCGATGACCAATCAATAACTTCACTTCCTTACGTATCGTACAGGCATGGAGGTGGCCCCCTCCTGTCAGCCAGACTGAGAACTCAGAGCCGAGTAGACACAGACCGCGATGTGTGTGCAGATTGTCGCAAGGAAAGGTCTGAGATGCCCTACGTGCATGTGCCTTTCAGTTTACCTAATGCATTCACAGACTGGGTAACATCGAAAACTTTGCTATAGAGATCTCGATTCTAGATAAGACCGCGGGTATCCCGAATGTGGAAGCCTACGAGGTGAATCTTGGGTCAGCAGAACCGTATCAGCCTCGACAAGGCGGGCAACAGACAATCAAGAGGTACACGACGCGGGCCAAGAAAGCGTTCTTGTTGAGCCTTCATGTCGGCCGTTTTCATCTCATAAAAACGATCAAGCAGGAAGTATGGTATCCATGCCTATTGTACTAGAATACCACTGACTGGTATTGCCAGATCTTCCAACAAACCAAAGTCATGCTCAGTCTGCAACGCCTGTTTCTTCGTGGGGTGGAGCTTGACAATCAGCGAACAGTGGGCGAGAGTGGCGTTGTTCCTGGAGATGTGCTGGAGCTCTGGCAGGAAGAAAGCCCCGAATACGAGGAAATATGCAACAAGTATATTCCTCGTGGTGACGAGGGGTTTGGCGGCTCCATTCTTGGTGGCACGCGCCAACTGGCCAAATCTCAAGCACCGTTCGCAGCGTCCGACCCTGTACCTGTGCCGGAGGAGTTACCCACTGACATATTGCCACCAAATTCGGCCTCACCTCCTGTCATCCTTGAATCGGATCCAGACCCAATGGAAGTCGACAGTACTGCGATCACTGAGGCAACTGGGGCCGTCGCATGCCCACAGTGCACCTTCGACAATCACCTGGAACTCTCACATTGCGAAATATGCAACTACGAGCTCGCCAGACCGTCGATAATTTAAGAAAGCAGCAAGGCCGATTTGACCTATAGCCCTACTAAATGAACTCTCCGCTCGCGTTTCTGATGTTTTGTTGCATTCAAGCACCCATCTGGCATTGTCTGATCTTGCTGCGACCGTGTTTTGTACCCCTATGCTGACGAATTTTGACACAAGTGGGAATTCTATTCTCGTCTAAGCGTCATCAATGTTCAGCTGCATTCGCGGGATGGTGTGACTGGAATCACGAGGTTCGGCGACGTCGATCTCGGACCGGACTCGCTTCCTTCATGATCACGCCCGCCCCAGAGAGCGCCTAAGAACCGGCCATCGTGTCGAGCCGGTCGCGTTTCTCCGTACCCAGCTTGACCTCTCCCCATACCAACGCAGTAACCCAGACTTCAACTTCGCCATGCCTTCACCGCTCCCCGAGAAGTACACAAAGATTGTGCTCGCAGAGCGTCCGACCGGCGACATCGTTCCGGACAAAACCTTCCGCATCGAGAAGAATGAGCACTCGATTCGGGACCTTGAGCCTGGCGAAAAGCAGGTACTCGTGCGCGTTCAGTACCTCAGCTTGGACCCGGCCATGCGCTCTTGGCTGAACGACCGCCGCAATTACATGCCCCCAGTGCAGATCGGCGAGGTCATGCGCGCCGAGGGGCTCGGTGTGGTCGTTCGCGCGGGCAAGGACTCCAAATTCTCTGTAGGACAGACCGTCAAAGGCGCATTCGGTTGGACAGACTGGGCGAAGATGGATGACAAGCTGGTTCGGTTGCAGGTGTCCGTATTTACATTACGACTATATGCTCCTTTGCTTACCTACATCCCAAAGACCTCCCGAAGGTGGCGAGCTCATTGACTTTCTGGGTCCTTTCGGAAGCGTTGGAATGACTGCATATTTTGGCTTCTTTGACATTGGCAAACCGAAGGCGGGCGAGGTATTGGTTGTATCTGGCGCCGCCGGAGCCACCGGTATGTCTCCGCTTCAAAGCATCGCAGTTCAACTGACTTGTTCCACCCAAAGGCTCCATCGTGTGCCAGCTCGGTGTTCTCAGTGGACTCACCGTATACGCCATCGCAGGCAGCAAGGACAAATGCGAGTGGCTGGAGAAGGAGCTTGGCGTCACGAAAGCATTGAACTACAAAGACGCCGACTTCTACGACCAGTTCAAAAAGACCATCGATTACTTTGACGTCTACTTCGATAACGTAGGCGGAGAAATCTTGAACTTCGCCCTAACACGGATGAAACAAAATGCTCGGATTGTCTTATGTGGTGAGTTTTGTCTATGGATTCGCCGTGACACGATGCTGAATCCTGGCCATCGCAGGTGCTATCTCTGACTATAGTACGAGACTCGCTCCGATCTTTGTATAGATCCGTGTCTGATATTATCTCAGACAACACGGCACCAAAAGGTCTGACAGGCTACATGAACCTTATCTCACAGAGAGGAACTTTGCAAGGTTTCATCGTGTGAGCAATCTCTTGTTCTACGCCATGGTTAGCAACAACTCATATTGTTCCCGTTTAGGTTCGACTACATCAATAGGTACTCCGAAGCGCAAGAAGAGATCGCCAAGTGGGTGAAGGAAGGCAAGCTCAAGAGGAAGTTCCATATCGTGGACGGCTTGGAGAACGCTCCGGCGACTCTTCCGCTCTTGTACAATGGCGGGAACACCGGCAAGCTGTACGTTCATCGAAGCCTGCTCTTTTCTCGACTAACAGGCTTGTAGCGTCATCCGGGTTCACAAAGATGAGGACGTAGTTAGCGCAAACCTGTGAACTTGCTCTGCTGTTTGTTCTGAAGCTCGTATCTCCTCTCGGAATCTCTCGCTATCTTCCCGGAGGAGACATACTCATAAAAAGTGCCAAAATGTATTCTTCATACGTATGCATGACGTTGCGCCTCAATAGTTCATTGACAAGAAACAAGTCGAAATCTACGGCTCCATCTACACGGCCTGAAGCACCATCTGCTCAGACAGCTTGTGCCGCTGCTGCTGTTCTATGCCCTCCTGTCGTCAGCCACAAGGTGCCAGCGTATTAACCGACAAAGCCCTCCAGATCCTGGGCGAAGCTACCCAGGTTATCAACCTTGGGATACAACACCTTTCTTGACCGCTCCATGACGCGGCGCGGATGCGTAACCGCAGCATCACGATCTATATTCCCTGGCAGCATGACAGGCTGGGCAATGTCTCTGCCATCCTGCAGCATGAAGCCGCTCCTGAGTGACCGGATGCGCGATCGGCACAGTCGCAGTGTAGATACGGATGCGTATTCTTGGGGAGTCACGGTTATTGGATGTCCAGGTGCCGCTGACCTCGCTCTGGCCGTCCTCGTGGTAGTTTGGTGGACATGCTGGGGCTGCAGGACAGGGAGGCACGTGATCAATGCGCATACCAGCGAATCGGCGCTGCGCCGGCGTTCTATGAACAGCTCCAGACTCGGCTCTGGCGTAAAGTATGCGCCAGGTGAGTCGATAATGTGATGTGGCATCGTGATCCGCAGAATTGTTGGCTCCGCATGATTGATGTTGACCGACTGGGTGGTATCGGATGCTCCCTCAGGAATCGGTTCGTCCGACTTGCTCGCAGGAGCCCGAAATGCCCGTTGCAAGTTGTGCGATTAACGTTCGAGAGCAATGTCGCTGGCGTAATCGTCACGGCCTGTGCCATGTGTGCCACAACGGTTGTATGCCAGCCCTCCGGCTGCGAGGATTCGAGCTGCAAGGTGATCTCAAAAGGCCTCGCTGGGGACGAGGCGCAGACCGGAGGGGAAGCTAACTCGGATAGGTATCTCCTTTGGCATGTCGGAGTCCCGTGGGCATACCCCTTCCTCCTTGAGTATACCGAGGCGGCGAGGAGGGGAATGAGGCGGACGAGTACGCCGTGGCTTTTCTAGATCGAATGTCTTCGCGAGAATGCTAATAGTGCGACCATCTGCTAATGCGTCTGCGGGAAGCACAGCTGGAATTAATTTTGTTGTAAATCCTGCCGAGACTTCGTTCGTGATACCATCTGCGAACTTCACATTTGCGACGTAGCGATAGATGCGACCAAAGCGGTGTGCACCCGTAGAATCCTGCGAAAGGGGGTTAGATATCAAGGAGGGAACGAAGTTGGGTGCCAGTGACGCACTCTGCTTGAGCAGTCGAACGAAAGTGGACAAATTCCAACGGGGAAGTGACCTAACGGCAAAGATACAGAGAATAGCGCAACAAACACTTCCCTATGAGCGAGTGTGGCGTCTGAGCCCCTTTAAGTAGAAGAATCGATGTATCACTGAGCTTCACTGACTGGAACCAGGCATAAGTTCCCATTTGTTCTCAACGTGGAAGCCACGTAACTCCGCTCCTGCTGTGATGGCGGAAGAAAAGGTGAAATTGTGTTCATTCCACATGAAGGGATGCATATGATGGAGGTCATCCCTGTACCAGACTCAGATTTGACTGTCAGAAGAGAAACAGAAACCACGCATACGGCAAAGGAGCAGACTCGAAGAATTCGTCCAGCTGAAGACGCAAGCCGGCGGACACAGGCCTACGAGAGCACGGCTCTAATACACGGATACGAACCTCGCCTGTAGAGACAGCTGTCAGTAGCGGCCTAGCTCAATACAGTTCTAGGAATCTGACCGTGCGAGACAGAGTTTTGATGACGATCTTCAGCGCAGACCCATGCGCGAAGCTGACATTCGCCTTCACTGCGGAAGCCGGATGTGACTCCGAGAGCACCTGGTAGAATCAGTGCAGCGAGCCAAAGAAACGGCATTTGCATAGAAGAGGGGGGACGATGGAGCTGCGTCCTAGATAAGCCACAAACGTCGGAGACAAACTGACCAAATTGATGTCGAGAGGAAGCCGGTTTGCGGACAATCGGTGGCGCATTGTGGATACCCGCAATGCGCCACCGGTCACACGAAGCAGCGGCTTTGAGTAACAGGCTATGGCCAACATCGCTGTAACACAGGCAGCTGAAATTCAAACGCTGTGTGACGCGACGAGGCGTGTGAAGTCGTAGGACCGTGAGGGTTCCTTCGCCAGCAAAGCGGAGTGGCCGTTGTGGTAAAGTCACTGTCATGACACGGACGTAAAGAAAAACTGAATACAGTAAGCGTGTAGATGAAAGCGGAGGGCTCGAGAGATGAATGGGAAGGTGGGGAGGGCATTTACTATGCTGGCACTGACGAGGGTACAGGCGGAGCGAGGAATAATCCCGGAATGCAGTAATGGGACGAGTATCACAAGTAGCGGACTGATCGGAGAAGCAAATAGGGATTAGATGGAGAAACGGAAGTGATGCAATGGCGTACATTTATCAATCCTCCCAGAACTGAGCCATCGTGGCAGCCAAACCCTCGGGAACCCGCTGGCCGGAATGGGAAGACTTGCGCATCCCCCGGTCGCGAGCGACCTTTTGCTCGGCACGGCGGGAGGCTTGAAGCGAGCGCCTCTCGCTCTTGTGAGAATTATGGTCGTACGTTGATGACGCTGAGATCGCCTTCGAGCTACTCGACTTCGAGGATGACAATTCGAAGCTTTTGCTATCTTGAGACGAATGGTCATCGCTGCTGCCTTGGATGGTCGCTGACATGGTCACAGGGCGCGGCTTCTTGATATTCTCCTCCGCTTCCTTCACCTTAAGGTCCGAAATTTGTTTGCGGAGGCGAGAAAGATGGCCATTCAGACTAGCCCTGGTGACCGCGTCGGTTTCGTGCTCCAAATCGGCCTTGATATTAGCGCGCTCAGAGCGGAGGATGGTGAGCTTCATGGCGTAGCCAGATGCAGTCTGAGCTGATGGCTCCGTGTTTTCTTTGGACTTGGCCGATATGACGGACGAGTGGTGCGAGGACTTTGCGGCAACGATGGATTTCAACTCGCCATGAGCGTCACGCTTAACGCTGGAGAGGTTGGCGTGGTGCTGTTTGACTTTGAGAGGTGCATCGAGGGCCGAGATTGCGATCGCCACTTTGGCCTCGTCGAGGACTGAAGAAATCTGACTGCTCCGCTGATCGCGTATAAGACGTTTGATCTTCTTCTGCATGTTGCTCTGGTGGGTTTTAGTCTCACGGTGCTTTGCTCTAAAAAACAATGTCTCAGGAAATAAGGATTGGAAGGTCTAAGGGAGTATACTTGCAATGCGCGGAAGCCGTGACTGTGAACGTGGATCTCTGCTCCGCAACTGCACACGAGCTTGTCGTTGTAGGCCCACTGAGGTAAGGAACATATTCATGGCAAAGCGTCGCACAGGAAATACACGCGAAGCAGGTCCAGCGCGTGGATAGGTGATACATCGCGGATGTAAGGACAGGCCAAAGTGGAGGAGGACGAGGTCAGACGACGTTGAGATGCAGCACAGACTACACGCACGGGCTGTCCAGTCTTCGGGTTAACTGCCGCGTCTTCAAGCCATGCCGCGTCCGCGAACTTGAGGAGCGGTTGCGAGTCTCCGGAAGACATTACGCGCGCCAGCCTTGTAAAATATTAAATCATTAGCGCGAAATACTCAGGAGCTCGAGCGGGTGACCCACAGTTGGTTCTATGAGATGAGTAGGGTTGGAAGTGCCAAGCGGGAGGTACAGTAACGGTCGGCCGGAAGGTCAAGGTCGCGGACGTGGGCAAGGATTGGGTCAAAGTGGAAGCAATTTTCGGACTCAATCGGTCCGCGCCGTGTCACGCGTTGTCACACCTCGAAGTGAAAGCAATATACAGACGTGCCTAAATCTAAGAGATATGGTAGCTTGATTGGCTCGACTAATGAAATACTTTGCTGAGCCATAACTGGATATCTTTCAGGGCATCCTGACTATGCAACCCATCGAGCGAGATGAAATCGTGGTAAGCATCCTCGTACTCAAGATACTTGCTCTGGACCCCAAGGCACAAAATCTGCTCGTGTAGAAGACGGATAGAGTCAACCATCTGTTCCGCCTCGCCTGCCACGATACATGTAGGCGGCAAACCTGTCAAGTCGGTATCTTCGCTTCGTTGGCAATCGCGGGCGAGGTGTACAGAGAGCCGCTCAGCCATTCCTCTGCAAGCCTTCCACGCACACAGCTGTCGCAATAGCCAGGCCTCCAAAATCGGACCAGAAAAGTCCGTCGCCGCGTTGCGCACGAGGGAGCTACCAGGTGACGCGTCCTCGACCGATGGGTAGTCCACCATGGGACTGAGAAGCACTAATGCACCGGGGAGACCGAGCTTCTTTGTCCTGCTGCGAACAATCCAAAGTGCAACACCGAGTGCGATTTGACCTCCCGCCGAGTCGCCGCACATGATGATATCACGCGCATTAACTCCGAGATCATTGGTCACGTGAAGGTACGCGCTGAGTGCGTCCAGGAGAGGTGCCGGGAACGGATTAGCGTGATTACCATTTGCAGCAAACGGCGGGCCGCAGGCGAGGCGGTAGTCGACGGACAGCACGTGCGTCACACCGGCAGACGACCTAGCTCCGGCTTGCACAAGATGTCTAGCTAGACCTTCAGCAGATCCTGGCTTCTTTGGTGCCGCTGTACCTGACTACAAAGGTACCGTCAGTCACAAGGAGTCTGATCCCTCGCCGAATGACGAACCACAAAACCGCCACCTGCGAGACCCTTCATCAGCTAATGAATTATCGTTGTAAATGCACTGTCGCACCATGAAAGTAGATCATGACTCGACCTAGTTTAATCTTCTTCTCCGAACCAGTCTCGAGGCCTGGTGCTGAGAACCAGAACGCGCGGACCTTGGCTGGCGCGACGTCGTTCACGCGCATCGCGTGTAGGACCTCAGGATCCCCATCCTCTAGATCTTCACTGCTCAGCGGATTAATCCACACCTGTCGGCCGTCTAAGATATCTGGATACGAAATTGCTGAAGCGTCGTGTGCCGGCTCATCGGGTGTCCCTGTCCCGGGGAATATACCGGTTGCGAACGCCGCACCAAGCACCGTGCGAAGAACCTTCACAAGGAGAACATCGCGGATCTTCCAGGCGCGACGAGGGCGCCAGGATGGGTGGAAGGCACAAAGGGCCCAGATTGGGATTAAGAAGATGAGAGTGAGCATGGACAAGGTCATGCGGATGTAGCGCCAGGTGACGAGAAGCGGGTGCCACAGCGACGGCGCAGTATACGAGTTTGCCATCTAAAGCTCACCAAAGATAATGAGCTATAGCGTAATAATCATGAGAAGCATTGATACCTGCGGTTGAGGGAGTGGGATTAGATCTGCTGCTCGCTTCTCAGGGAGTGAAAGTGGGGGAAGTGGTCACAAAGGTACATTCTCGACAGTCTTATGTGAACGGACGGTGGAAGGCCAGGGAACAGATCAGAGGTCTCCATTCGGAGCCAGAGTGACAGGGTCATGCGTTCTATCTTTCTATCGCTTCCGGTTGTTCGTCAACCCCTGTTTTCTCAGGGTACCGAGACATATATTAAATTTGCGAACTCACCGGCACCCCCGATATTGGATCTTAGGTTTAATATTGAATCTGGCTGTGAGTAGTTTCAGGCGCCACTAGACGCCTTTGTCCAGATGCGCATGGTCAAGTCGTCGCGGCCAGGCCGAGTCCACCGTGGTAACCTCAGCGTAATGGACTCAGAGTTAAAGAGGTGTGCTGCATAGAGACGCATGAGCTTTAGCGAGTGTTGAGTCTCTGATTCTGTTGACACACACATGAGTGCCGGGGACCCCAAATATTGTTCTACATCGGGACTTCCCAGATGTCTTACCGTCTTGTGAAACCTTGGGATCCGACTTTCGAGCAAATAACAAAGGAGAGGGTGACGTCCCAACTCTCTCGCAAGCCGTTTTAATGGTAGTTCCAGTATATGTGACAGTTCAAATGTCAGGCCACCTGTGCTCGGTTTTGTCGCGATTATGTCCCACACACTTGTTAGCTTTTCACCATGCAGATTCTCGCCTCGTCCAGTTTGATTTCCGTCATCCTCCTCTTTTCCATGGCTCTTCTGGCCAGAGTACAGGAGAAACGAGCCTACAATGATGAGCAGTGATTCGACGTCATCTAAACCAGCAACAACCCAAAAGAGCTCTATTCTAACGCTCAGGCGGCCTTCGAAAGACCATTAAGACCACTATTGTTATGATCTGTTGGTCCTTCACTTGAAGTCGTTGTCTAGCATGTATGCACAAGACCAGGCAATATCCGCGCAGTACACCAGCGGACCTGTCTCTCTTGACAGTTGTGGGCCAACGCTCGGGTGCGGACTTGAAAATGAGACGACCACAGCACGCTTGGCAGACTTGTGTGTGATAGTGAATGACACTCATACCGTGTCGTGAGCTGGGAAGGCGTTGGACGGCTCACTGCGTCATGATTTTGCTCTAAGTGGGCGGATATTTCACGCAGTTTGTGCTGCAAGTTTGCATTTAACTCTCTGGACGCAAATAATATACACGATGCTTATTAATTTTCCAGAATCCTATGACCCCGCTCTATGTTTGATAGCATTGTATCCAGTGTAGCGTGAGCCCGTGCCCTGCAACCCGGAATCCCCTTTTTCTGTGGATTTGAGCGCCGTTGAGCAACTCAAAAGCATCTACACCTACAATTGGGGTCTTCCTCGTGAGTTTGCCAGTTTCGGCCATACGGCGGGCTCGGGGGATGCCGTACTGCGCCGCCATCGCCGCTCTTTATCTTGCACCATCATCATCGTGAAGGATTGCGATATGGCAGACCCAACCCCAGAGAAAGCGGTCATAAAGCAGATTCGGGAACAGAATGGAGTAGACGAGGAGCTGTTACGTCGTGCAGAGCAGGATCCTGCTCTTTGGACCACGATCAAAACGTTGAAGTCTAGCGTGGCACAAAGTCTTCAAGTGTTCGTGATCATAAACCCCATCAAGATTGAGGATATCTTAACAACTAACATTTCTTTTGGTTGCCTAGTTTGTCCGCCGAACTTTATGCCAGACCAGCTCACTTCGTCCTTGAGGTGATTCAGAACGCCGACGACAATACCTACCCAAAAGCAGTAGAGCCTACACTTTCAATTACTCTGCGGGACTCGTATATGGCCGTGAAGTGTAACGAAACAGGTTTCTCTGAGGACAATGTGCGTGCATTCTGTGGCATAGGGCAGAGCACAAAGCGCAAGCAAGCAGGCTATATAGGTCAGTTAGCTACACTCCTTCTTACCATTTCTTACCCTCTAGAATGCAACAGGAGAAAAAGGAATTGGCACGTGCCTCCGCCACACCGCACACGGCATGTGAGCTGACACAACCACAGGTGCCAAGTCAATGTTCCAAGTCGCGTCCAAGGTCTATATTCAATCTCGACGATTCTCATTCGTACTGGATCGTGATGAAGATTTAGGCATGATGTCCCCTCGCTGGGTAGACGACATCCCCAACGCCGAGCCCGGTTGGACGACGATGCGTCTAGAGTTCTGCGATTCGCAACAGTTCGCTATTGTTAAAAAGCAGCTGCATCATGTCCGGGAGAACATTCTTCTGTTCATGCGTAAGCTTGTCAAGCTCTCCATCGATGATGCATCACACGTCTTCACCGCAACTCGAAGAACCGACTTGAATGGAGTTGACACATCCATATACCATACAAGCAGCACCGCTCCACCGTCTAGCTCGCACTTTGTCAGAGTCTCCGAGACGATCAAGACTTCTACAAATGAACCGAAACGACCGCACTCTCAGACCACTCAGCTCGAACTCTGCTTCCCGCTTGATGACGTTGGACGACCATCAATTTCGTGGCAGATGGCTTATGCATATTTACCACTTCGTCCTGTGGGTCTAAAGGTAGATATGTTTTGTCTAATTGATGTGATAGATGTTGACACGAACCTCTAGTTTCTTGTGCAGGCCGACTTTCTCACAGCAGCAAACCGCGAGGACATACTCTGGGACCTTCGTTGGAATCAAGAGATTGTTCTAGCCATTCCAGCCGTGTTCATAATGGCCATTTCACGTTTCCAGACCGAAGTCGCTCTCGAGTTCGAGTGGCCGTTGTACCTTCCACTCGGAAACGAGCACATCGACGCGTTCTTCTTGCCTGCTGCTGTTGAGCTCGTGCGGAGGCTACAGGCCACCGCCATCGTCAAGTGCATTGATGACACGTATCGCATTCCTAGCATGGTTCGCATCCCTGGAGTTTACAGGCTAAGCGAAGAGATGCTACTTCCACCAGACCATGTGCCCTTCAGCTACATCTCTCCTCGCTACTCGGAGCAAGTTTGTACCTGTCTCAAGCAGCTCGGCGTTCGTGACATGACGTACCATGATTTTGTGGATGGTCTTCTCTCTCTGGGATCCTTTACCCACCAGTCTCAGTTGTGGATCGAACGCACTTGCCGACTGATCCTGCTGTATGGCACCATTGGAGACGTGCTCACCGACAATCGCATTGGGAAACTTCCCCTCGCTCAGCTTGAAGATGGATCCTGGACCTGTTATGAAGGTCCTGATCGGATGTTCTTCAAAAATGAGCACACTTACGTTCCACCTGGCCTCAACGTCTCTCTAGTTCAGCTTCCAACAGAAGGATCACATCGGCGACAACTTCTTGAGCGCATCGGCATTCGTCCGATATCCCCGGCCCACATCATGGAGAGGATCGTGAACGTGCAGAACACGACAGCCACTGCACAAACCAAACCCGATTTCCTCCTCGAACAAGTCCTTTGGCTGTTTCAACACCGATTCGAGCTCTCTCTACCGTCAGAAGCCGTCATTTATCTCCCAGATATCCATGGTTTGGCCACTCCCAGTTTGGGACTGTACATGGACGCGCTACTCGACACTCGCGACTCGAATGAGACGGACCTGCGCTTAGAAAACACCTTCGGCTTCCAGCTCACTTCATACACGCGGCATGTGTTCGACCGCATCGATTTACGCGAAAGCTCGTCCAAAAACGTGTCGAAGACGATAAGGACACACTTCCGGTCGCTACAGCACTGGAGGACACGGATCAGTCTTCATCCAAGGACAGACACGTAGAATCTCAACTTGCGATGTGGCATGAGTTTCTGTACAACACTTTGGGCATTGCTCGTGCCCCGCGAGTGACCTATGGAACTCCAGAGCCCGAGTTCATCGACATGGTTAACCGTTACGGTCTGCAAAAGCCACAGCTTCTCCTTCTTCTACTTCGCAAACATTGGTCCGGTATTCAATCACAGCTCCGAACTTCTACAGCCGAGGCAGGGAAATTCTTTTCCTGGCTTGGGCGAGTGAGAATCCTGTGCCAAAACAATATTATCGTGCAACTCCGGCACTCCATTCTGCCAAATGCTTACACGGTGCATTATGGAAGGGACACGGACGCAAGACTCCCATTACTCCTGGTTGATGATCCGGATGAGAGCTGGGGGTTCCTTCGGCAACTCGGGGTTAGCGTTGAGCCGGATGCCCACTTCTTTTTGAAATTACTCGATGCGATGAGCGGGAGAAGAGTTTCTTCAATGTCGATCGTCCGCGACATCTACAAGCAGCTAGAGGCACGGTTTAGAGAAGCACCTTCCGCCATCAAGTCTGCCTATTAACTCAAAGCTCGCCACGCTCTATCTAACTGCTTTTCAGGTCATCTTTCGCATCTTCCAAGATCTTCTTCGCCGAAAATTCGTGGTATTGCTGGTCAGACGTAGTGTGGAACGGGCCCGGCGTCTTGACTGTCAAGAAGCGCATGCAGGCGCATTACCCAACGTTGGAGGACTTCTTTCAACAAAGGCTACAGCTACCAGATGCTCAGCCCAGCATCATAGTTGACGAGTTAGATAAGCTAGCTGGTGGGAAGAAGTCAAGGACCAATTCGGCCGTCTCACCTGAGCGCCTGGAGATCCTCTTCCAAGCGTTGGCATACGCATCGAGCAATTCGGACGCCATCACCTCAGATGACTGGAGCAAAATTTCCGGCCTTAGCGTCCTGCCTATACGAACGGCTGGCGGGACTGCAGTTCGAGTAGGCAAAATGGCAGATAAGAACTGGTACCTCCCAGATCCGAGCGGTCATCTTGAAGAGCTTTTTGCATCGCGCCTCGACTTCATCGCCTTTCGGCCATCCCAGCTTGTTGCGCTCACGGGTCTCATAGACAAGTTGAAGCTCGACCGACAGCGGATCGACAAAAGCGTAACTCGCAAGATCACCATCGACGGGACTGAGATCTCACAAACGCTTCTCCAAGCCAAACGAAACTCACATGAGACCCAATTTTACAGCACCCTAGTGCCCTATTTTCAAAGGTTAGTCGTTCTACTACTTGGTGAAGATAAATCTTCTACTCATCATGATTAGACTGCAGCATTATCGTCAGTCGGAAGTACCGCTGATCGCCTCCATCACTAGCTACAACGTCGGGAAGCTTGTCGTATCATATACTGCAGATAGCGCGACCGTCACGCGGACCGTCGAATGCTCGGCAATGATCAATGAAGGCGAGCTGCAGATCATCACCTTGGCCAACATCCCTCACATCCGTCGACGCGGAATGAACGTCGCTGAGAGCATCGCCCGCGCTCTTGACCTGCCGAACTCTGAGCTCTCATTGATTGCTTCGATCTTGAGGTATGAGGCCGAGGAGATCGATACACTATTGCGTCGGTCTGGCATTCACGACATCGACCCGGAGTCCATCCCAGTATTTTCATCAGAGACGAGGGCAGAGGAGAACGAGGATGACATGTTCGGTGACGACAATCCGAGCTCGTTTACACGCGGACCTTACCAGAGCCGTGGTCTCGGCATTGAAGGTGGATGGGGTAGAGATGCCCGCGATCGAGTTTGGCGGCAGTACTCAAGTAGCAGCTCCGGACCCCAGCTTATATCTTCTCTAGCAGCATTCAACAGCTCGCTCAATGGCGTGGAACTCGTATCTGATCTCCGGGATCTCTCTGTAGACATCACAAATCACAGTGGGTGGCCATTGCAGCGCAACAACATTGAACGTGGTGGCGACTTCAACGGTACCCCAGCCGACCAGGGGCTACCAGTAGGCTACGTCGGCGAGAAACTCGTGAGTATTCAAGAAATCAGCACAAATTGGGATGCTGATGCAGTACCAGGTCTTTGACTTCCTGAAGACCCAAATTTCTGCATTCGATTACCAGCACTGGACTTCGGAGTTACGGGTGCATGCAGGGTATCCTGGAATTGCGTCAGAGGTCTCTTTGGCGGACTTCGTCTACCGGGATGACCACGGAGAATTGACAAGTCTCATCTTCCCACGCGACTCCGCTCCAAGCAACCCTCAGCACACGTTCGAGTATCTCATCGAGGTGAAAAGCACGACCGGTCCTCAAGACGAAGTCTTCCACATGAGTCGCCAGCAGATGCTTCAGGTGCGTCTGCTCGACTATATTCTGACCAACTCACCCACTCACTTGCACAGGCCTGGAGACTGCACGATGGTCGATGCTGGCATGATGGCGCTCAGCTCGTGTACGTCCTCTTCCGCGTCAGCGGCATCGGAGGTCCTCGCCCGATAGTCAAGGCATACCTTGACCCTCATCAGTTGCTTGGGCGGGGAAACCTCCGCATCGAGTCGGATGTGGTTGATGTTCGCATTGTCACTGGACCGTAACTTCCCAATGAACTCTTGGTTTGCCAACAGTTTAAATGTGCCTGTCAGAACTCTCTGTTGTACTTTCACTGAATCTTCGCAATCATATCATTCTCTGTTAGAACAATGTGTCACAAGAGGGTGACGCGACCGTTCCAGCCGACGAAGTCAGGTAAACGGCAATCATAATTTGCAAACTCGCTATTACAGCTACAAGGCGCAGCTGGTCTATGAGTTCAATGTGTTCAAAGAAGGAAATGGTGCGACGCCAGGCGTTGCGCTGGAGTGAATGAGGTTGTACAAAACGTGAGGGTGGCGTGGATGCGAACCCAAAAAAATGAACAAGTGGGGGACCAAAAATCATACAGGCTCTGGAGGCGTCGCCGTTAACGACGCGGAGAGCTTGGAAGCTTAGGACACCACTCTAGTCGACCGGCGCAAATGTGTTCTTTGTGCGCTGCGGCCGCGATCTTGTGCAAGTGAGAGATTCGCAAAGACGTGCTCTTCTTTGCACGCGTTTGTCGCAGGTGGAAGCCGCCGCAGGCCTCAAGTTTGCCGCGGAGACGGTAGTTGAATGCGTACTCGGGCGTGCACATCGTACGGCGTTGGGGTGCAAGCATTTGTGAGAGCGGTTGCGACTGTAATGCGGCCGGTGCGGGTGCGCTGAGCCGAGAGCTTGAGGAGCGGTTTGGAGGGCTTTGTGATGCGATTCCTCGTGTCTTCGTCGGATGAGTTGGAAGCCAGGCTTGGCACCGATGAGTCGTCGCTGCTGGAGTCCTCGTCGGAATCGTCTTCGTCTGAGTAACTCCTCTTCATCCGAAAATTCATCCTCGTCCTCGTCCATGAAGTCGTCCTCTGGCAGCGCAAGCGGCGAGCTCAATGCCATAAACACACGAGTCTCGACGGGCTGACGAACGGCGTCAGCGTCATGTTCGCTCGTCAAGAAGATGCAAACGTACGCGCGATGTCCACGGGAGCTTTCGTGGGCAGAGAATCCTTGCATCCGGAGCCGCTCCAGGTCGTTGCATGGTGCTTGCGGTTGGCACGGGTGGTAGGCGTTGGCACGGACTGATCAACAGTCGTGATGGTCGTGCGCTCGGGAAAGACGCTTGGCGAGTCAGGTGTAGCCATCGGCGGGGAGGGGAAGTTCATGTTCGGTTGGGTTTGGGTGGTGCGTCAAGATGGTGGGGACGGTCAACTCGGGGGGTGCAATGCCGACTCCAGCGCCACGGCCTGGACTCTATTTGTACTGTCGCTACAAAAATACCATACTGGGGATGGCGAGGAAAAGCAAATGCCGTCGATCGCAAAGTGTGCCGCGTTGCCTCAGAGCCATCCATTGACCTTGCCGAATAAGGGAATTGCTCGGGAAAACATAGGCGACCGGTCATGTCATCTATGCATGCGCTTGACCTGCTAGAGTTTGATATAACGTGTGCGCGTGTTGCGTTTGCATGGCTCGTGTTCGCTGGAACGAGGTGAGGAGCAGAGACGAAGGAAGTGGCATGCACGGCGCTTGCCGGGTCTAACGCTTTGCCAACCCCTTTTGCGTTTCTTCTTCGAGCGCGCACTTCTGCTGCACACCGTCACCCTCGACTGTCAACAGTAACGCTACTCATCTGTCATGGCGTCCAGTGGGCCTGAGAAGCTGCGCCAGTTCGCGTTGGAAAAGCAACGGAAAGAGGCTGAGGTACCCTTCGAGCTCCCTATGCTGGCATGTTCATACTCTGATCCATGGCTCGTTTTTCTAGGATGAGTTTGAGCGCAAGAAGGCCGCGTTGATTCTAGAGACCGAAAAGAGTCGGCCCTCTGCACAACGTTTTGTCGGTCAACACGACTCCATGGAGGACACACTCAAGAAGACCACTGTCGGTCTTGTCAGGCTCGAAGAATTCACCCAGCGGCGAAGGGAACTCGAGGAGGCTAAACTTCGCGAGGCTGCGCGAACAGCTGAGCTCAAGTGCGTTTGGTACCGTGCGACCAGTGGTAGTGGCTGATGAGCCAAGTACGCGTTGACACAGGGAGGAGAAACGGGTTAAGAAGCGGAAGAAGTCTGACAAAGCAAGGTCAAAGCTCTCCTTCGCTGACGACGACGAAGAACAGCAGGACGACGCGGAAGCTGAGCGCGCTGAAAGTGGGTGCCTCTTGCGTCTATGCCAGTGCCCTATCTAACTTGGCGCTTCAGAGCGAGCACGGCTTGGCAAAAACCCCACTGTTGACACTTCTTTCTTACCGGACCGCGAGCGTGAGGAGCAGCAACGCCGGGAACGCGAGGAACTTCGACAAGACTGGCTGAAACGGCAGGAAGAGATGAAGGCCGAGGAGATCGAGATCACCTACTCGTATTGGGACGGTAGCGGCCACCGCAAGGTCGCCATGTGCACCAAAGGCGATGATATCGCAAAGTTTCTTGATAATTGCCGCGCGCAGACGCCTGAGCTGCGCGGCGTGTCGACCGACAACCTCATGTATGTCAAGGAGGACCTCATCATCCCACACCACTACACCTTCTACGACTTCATTGTCAACAAGGCGCGCGGAAAGTCTGGGCCGCTGTTTAACTTTGACGTGCACGACGACGTGCGCTTGCTGGCGGACGCGAGCTTGGAGAAGGACGAGAGTCATGCAGGCAAGGTCGTTGAGCGCGCTTGGTACGCCAAAAACAAGCACATCTTCCCAGCGTCGCGTTGGGAAGTATTCGATCCGCAGAAGAACTACGGCAAATACACAATCGCTTAATCCCGCTGGTCCTCGTGTATACTCGTGCGCTGTTCTATCTTGGATGTATGTAGACACATACTCTGTTCTTCTACCTTCGACTGTCGACTATCTGCGTAAAGGAGCTTGCAATCCGATGCGGTCATGTAAACACAAGTGAACGAGTGGATGGCAGAAGCTCATCTTGTTCCTCGCATGCCGTAGTAACTATTGACGCATTCTCACCTCAACAACAGAGTCGTGATAGACACTTGCATTGATTCATCCCACGAATCTGAATTACAACTAGTTTTGTCGTACGATGCAAAGTCAATTAAAGAACAGCGGCGACGGTTCTCCAAGGCACAAATCCGGCTACGAGACTAATCCACGTCAAAAGCGCGACTTGAAATTTAGGCGATGCTTTTCTGGGTCCGTTTCTAACTTTGCACAATCCTGCATCATGTTTTCCTGGCTCACTGGCTCGCGTGATGAACCCGCACCGCCAGATGTAGATGTGCTCGTCTGCCACTCTCTGGATGTATCAACAGAAGGCATTACAATGACCTATGGCCTCTTCATCCCCGCTCGGCTCGACGCTGAGAAGTTGAAGCTCGCAGCTTTCACCACCGTTGAGAAGAAGCTTTCGAGAGCTGGCGCTCGCCTGGCGTATCGCAACGGAGTACGTACTTGTTCACCAGCTTGCGCCTTGCGTCGGCCACTCAACGCGGCCTTCCATAGAAGTACGAATACCACGTTCCGAAATCATTCACCAAAGATACCCCTGCGCTTAGCTTTACTAGTGACCAATATGATTCACCATTTCAGTCGGAAAAGTACAACTTTCCGCCCAAGGTTGGAAATGATCTCGCATCCTCGCCGTTCGTGTCGCCGTTCCCAGAGGATGCTGTCAAAGCCCTCTTCAAGACCGCCACGACCCCACAGACGACGGCAGATTTTCTCGTCCCCAACACACCCATGGTTCACATTCATGTGTCCGTATTTGAGGACGTGACGCTCATTGGCTTCACCGCGCCGCACATGCTCTTCGACGGCGCAGGCGCCAGCACGTTTTTGTCGACATGGACGGCGGCACTCAACGGCACTCTCGAAGAACTCCCAGAAGCTCCTCGAACCTTCGCGCCGTTCGATGATCTTGTCGAGTCGGTTGGGGGGCGCGAGGTCTGCGCTGCTCGACGAGGTCCTTCTGGCCAACCGGTTCGCGGTTGGGACGCCTTCTATACCATTGGCATCCTTCGCTTCATGTTCGCTTTGTTCAAGAGGGCCTTTTTCGAGGGCAGCGAAGATACAAGGCTTATCTACGTTCCGCTGGAGTGGCTCGCTGCGCGGAAGGATGAATGCATGCAGGAGCTCAAAGCTCGCGGTTCGGATGAATGGGTCGGCAGCAACGACGTTCTCATGGCCTACATCTGCAAGGTATGCAAAGGTATAATTTTTCGAATTTTCTGCGTCTCAATAACGTTGCCACAGATGATGTGTGTGAACCGTACCGATGCGACGTTGGTCTCCATGATTGTGCCCGTCAACATCAGACCCATACTCACCGACTTCTTCACGCATACATACCTCCACAACGCTCTGATGAGCCCCAAGGTTCCCTCGCTCTCTGCAAACGTCCTAGGCTCTCAACCCATTGTCGACACCGCTCTCGTATTGCGTCGGGGACTAAACGAGATTCTCGCGGACAAGACCACGCTCAAGCATGAGCTCGCCTGGGTTTGTGCCTCTTTCCCAGGAGCTCGCCCAGTCATGATTCCAAACCCGCCCAATGTCGAACTCGCCTCCATCTCCAACTGGCGGTCGATGGCAATGAACAAGCTCGACTTCTCTGGTGCGCTGCCAGACGGAGTCTCTGTTCTGGCGCGGCCGGAATTTCTCTTCTCATATCGCACTGAAAACCCGATGCTGCCGTTGCGTGGAGCAGGGGCTGTCTGCAGCGAAAGCGACCATGGTCTGTGGCTATATGTCACCCTCGGGCGAGGTGTTTGGGACCGCATGTGGCGTTCTGGCATGATTGCCTTCGCGTGAAAACCAGTTCGGGCATGCTACCAGCAGTTGTAGTTAGATATCGGAGAGTCTCGGCGCCGCTTGTGTCTGGTAAGACACCCCCCCCATTTGAGCGGCACCTGCACTCGTCTAGACCCTCGCTCGTTCCTTCTTCATCTCAGCATCGGCCCAACAACCACATGACTTACATCGTTATATCTGTTCATAATCAACTCTAAACAACTCCGAATAGGTACATACGAATGCTGACCAGAGTATCGTAATTCGGCAACTGTTAGTTGGCTGTAGATGTATAGTCAAGTCAGATTGAAGGTCCGATCTAAGAGTTGCGCGCTGGAGTAGTTTTCAACACTCCTGTTCTGGACCCTGGCGGGAACACGATTGGAAGGTTGATTCCATTGTCGACTGTGTAAGAGCCGTCGCGTGAGTCGAACTCGCCAATGTTGGCCTCGGTAATGACGGACACATCGCCTTCTGAGCGAGTATCACGAAGGTTTGTATGATTCTGAATGTATTGGTCATTTGCTCAGAAGCTGAAATAGGGATTGGAAAAAAAGATATGTTACCTTAAACCCCCTTTCATCATCCACAGGGGCCATCTCAACGTCGTAGTCCTTGTTATACCTGTCTGCCTTTCGGAAATCAATAGTAGATGGCTTGACTGTAGAGGTGCTGAGCCCGGTTGAGAAAGCCCAGGAGCCGATGAGCTGCCCAGCTAGTTGAGCCACCGATTCAAAAATGATTCAGTACATTTGCTCACCCCTTCATGAACTGGAATCGTGAACCACGCGTTGAAGTGTCGGGATATTCTGTCGATTCCTTGCTGTAATATGCCAGATCGCGATACATCCGCGTGGCGCAGATGATGAGTATTGTCACTGCAACAGTTTGCGGGAGCTGCAGAATAATCAGCCTCATGCTCGGTTGAACGACCAAGACTTTGCCTAACCTCATTGATGGCATCTGAGGCATATCTCAGTGCCGGTACAAATGATGGAGGTAGAATGCCACTAACCATTTAAGTTCAGCATGAGGAAGATCTGGCGTTCATCAGCATGTTGAAAGACACAGTCGCCGAACGTGACTTACCACGCAGACTAGGTAACAGACAGTAGTCACAACAAAATAAATGAACCCCTGAATTCCTCAGATTCTGCTTTTTTCTGGATCTCGGAGCCCTCACTTGTTGCACCAAGAACTTCCAAAATCCGCCTCCTGGCGTGCGTAGAAGCGCGACAAGCATAATAACTGTGCAGGCGGTGTCGAACGACAGAGCAACCCACATGTTACCGAGACTGGCAACCGTATTCACAGCCCCGCATGCATATATGGCAGGAAATGGCATGCTCTCAACCTGAGAAGTTTAGCAGAGTAAAAATGGGTAGGTCAAGTGAATGGGAGGACATACGACGATGGCAGTGTGTAGTAGCATTCCACACTCTGCGAAGTAGAACAGACCAAGGAAAATCACAATATAGATGTTGTACTCCGTAATTGCAAACCTGGGCGTAAACGGGTGGGTATCAGCTCGGTTTAGCTCGGTGATGAGGACTAACACGTACACACGGAGTAGAAGCAGCACGCTTCCCATCGCAACACAGATGTGTGCCGTCAGCTAGAAGACGTCAGGATTTCAGCCTCATACAGGAAGTGTTCAAACATACATAGACCAGATGGTTCCAAGCCTTCAGATGTAATTGATCAGTTAGCCGAACGCAAGGCCTGACGAGTGGCTCACGACGCAGTTGATCGGCTCGAAGACGTTGACGACGCGGATGCCAGCCATCAGTGCGAGCAGCAGCATGTATCGGGCAATCATGTAAGGCTGCCAAGCGAGTAAGAACCAAGGCCATACCGAGAACGTGCGACACATACCACAACCGATAAACGGAACTTGAATTTGCCAGTAAAAATGGCCCAATCAAAGGATAGCGACGTGAAGAACTCCCATAGGTATGTCCCGGAACAGATGCAGACGGTGAACTCGAATGCTCGCCCGGAGAGCAGGAGCGTAGTTGGATCTTGCCAGTCTCTGACCATGCTGTCCAACGATGCCTGCGACTTGGGTCGAAAGGCGAGCTCTGATGTAGCTCGAATGCGCTGAAAGGAAATGGCAGGGGAGGGCTAGTGCAGACCTGCTCGAGAGCGGTGTGGATGCGTCCAGGCTTAAAAGCGATGGTTGTCGCATGCTCGTGCGGCCTGTAGGCTGTTTGGCCACGGTAGACATTCAATTGCCGAATGTTAAACTTGATAAGTGTGAAATCACGGTCGTTGGCAGAAGGCACATCATCAAAGGAGTAACCTATTACCGCGGGGTTAACGAGCAAACAAGTCGGCGCAGGTCCCGTGATTGCTCGTCCATGGTCCTTGAGTTAACATAAACAAGCGAGGATGATTGAAGCTGCGACTTCTGTTTCGGTCATGTCAGGAGAACAAGTCATAGCCACTTTCGTAGCTCCTCGGAAACGGCATAAGACGTCCCAAGAGACCGCTTCGCGCACTTCTAGACTCTATCGGCTTTTACGACCGTTGATGCTCCACTATTACGTTGTTTTGTAGACGAGAAAGTTATTTGGGTAGGATTCTACAGCAACGGGCTTCGCAATCGATTCCTAGCAGCATGATGGCGTGGGTAGCATTCTCAAACTGAGACACCGATAACATCCTCAGGCCTCACAGTTGTTTCAGTTGCTGTCGCGTTTGATTTCTCCCGTAGCACTGCCCCGGATGTCCGCCGTAAGCAACACGAGGACAGTTCCGGAGACAAGTTTACATGCCTCAGCATGTGCAGCAGCCAGAAAGTGCCGCGAGCCTGATGGCCGCATGGAGAAAGACGTCTTCAAGCACGCCGTTCTCCGAGGAGAGCGCTAGACAAGCGGATTTCAACCGTGGCGAAACGTTGCAGCCTGTACCAATGAGAGTCAAAGATTAACCGCAGGATCTTCTCTCTGCCGAGGAAGATCTCTCAGGTCAGAAACGTTATCTTGAGATCCTAGCATCTCCCGAATCAGAGTGAAATTGTTCTCAACTTCCGGACAAGTCATGATAGAGGTTCCACGAACTTCTGTCGCTTCTCACCCCTTACCGTTTGCAGCGCCTCCCCGAGGAAGCCAACGATGACGCGAACTTTGTTCCCCGGCCAGCAGAACTTGCGCAGATAATTACAGCCTCTGTCGCTGCGACAGTCACAAATTACATATGCCGATCCAGAAGACAACCGTATGCGCTTGTTACATCTCGGGCATCCTGTCCGGCGCGTTTGCGCAGATCGGATGCATCTTCGCCGACTGCGCACGTCCAAGGGGTAAATTTTGGAATTCTTTACTCGCATTTTGCGATCCCCGCGGGCTGTTTCAGGGCTGTCAGGCTGAGAAACTCGCATCCATCCATGCGTAGGTCGCCGAACAGCCATGCGTTCAGCAAACAGCCTTCTAATGGTAAATTCTGAATCCGCCGTTTCGATTCGGTTATGAGAGGTTTAAAATGAACATGAATTTTGCTGACTATGGGCTCCTAGTAGTACCGTGATACATCACACAGCACGGTGACAGCAGTCAATCATAGCTTCAGCTACCATTCGCTTTGTCCAGAATACACGTCACCGTGTGAGACCGGAACGTACGACTACATGGTAGCAATAGACATGAGTTCAGTGAGCACGCAATGTACGTATACCTCGGAAAGATATCTGAGGTGATTGTGTTCGGTGACTTTTGGGATCTCAGACAGTCTTCGACCTAAACATGCTTCTTCCCTGACACAAACGCATCGAAGTACCTCTAAGCACGGCTGAAAAATTGTGCTCACTCGTTGCAGGACAGGTTAGTGCAGTCTAGCAAAGCCTAAGTCGCGTTGCGCACGGCTGCGCAAGGGTTCAAGTTGAGTTACTGTAATGCTACCATGTTGTCGACTCGTCACGAGTGCGGGCACAGTCAGAACCTAACATCCACCCAGCCATACACGCAAGCGAATAGGCAGCCTTTCCAGAACTAATTGTCCACACCGCCAGCCTAGCGGATCAAGTAGACAGTGATAGTTATTTGACGCATGAGGTAATATATGCCAAATGCGATACAAGTGGGCACAAAATAAATGTGGAAAAATATTTTAGGGAGGCAAACCATTCGTCGAGACAGACAGCCGGACTATTGAGGATTGGAAGGGTGTAGAAGCTGAGCGTGACGCATCGAGTGCTCTGCTCGCCCAGCGTGAAGGCATGCTTTATGTGCTGCGGCCGCGATCTTGTGCAAGTGAGAGATTCGCAAAGACGTGCTCTTTTTTGCACGCGTTTGTCGCAGGTGGAGGCCGCCGCAGCCCTCAAGTTTGCCGCGGAGACGGTAGTTGAATGCGTACTCGGGCGTGCACATCGTACGGCGTTGGGGTGCAAGCATTTGTGAGAGCGGTTGCGGTTGTGCTGCGGCCAGTGCGGGTGCGCTGAGCCGAGAGCTTGAGGAGCGGGTTTGGAGGGCTTTGTGATGCGATTCCTCGTTGTCTTCGTCGGATGAGTTGGAAGCCAGGCTTGGCACCGATGAGTCGTCGCTGCTGGAAACCTCATCGGAATCGTCTTCGTCTGAGAACTCCTCTTCATCCGAAAACTCATCTTCGCCCTCGTCCATGAAGTCGTCCTCAGGCAGCGCAAGCGGCGAGCTCAATGCCATAAACACACGAGTCTCGACGGGCTGACGAACGGCGTCAGCGTCATATTCGACTCGTCAAGAAGATGCAAACGTACGCGCGATGTCCACGGGATCTTTCGTGGGGCAGAGAATCCTTGCATCCGGAGCCGCTCCAGGTCGTTGCATGGTGCTTGCGGTTGGCACGGGTAGGTGTTTGGCACGGACTGATCAACAGTCTTGATGGTCGCGGGCTCGGGCAAGACGCATGGCGAGTCAGGTGCAGCCATCGGCGGGGAGGGGAAGTTCATGGTCTGTTGGGTTTGGGTGGGTGGTGCGTCAAGATGGTGGGGATGGTCAACTCGGGGGGTGCAATGCCGACTCCAGCGCCACGGCCTGGACTCTATTTGTATTGTCGCTACGAAAATACCATACTGGGGATGGCGAGGAAAAGCAAATGCCGTCGATCGCAAAGTGTGCCGCGTTGCCTCAGAGCCCCCATTGACCCTTGCCGAATAAGGGAATTGCTCGGGAAAACATAGGCGACCGGTCATGTCATTCTATGCATGCGCTCGACCTGCTAGAGTTCGGTATGACGTGTACGCGTGTTGAGTTCGCATGGCTCGTGTTCGCCGGTAATAGAGGTGAGAGGCGAAGGCGAAGGCACGTGGAAGGGTTCGGCGCCGGCCGGCTTCTCCGGCCGGATCAATCCGAACACACTCGGTCCTTCAACATAGAATTCACAATAACCACACTTTTTGTACTAGATGTTACAGAAGATACCCCTCGGAATGAAGTTTTTTCGGATCTAGCACGGTTCAACTGGTATCAGCGGGTGCGTGTATGAGAGTGTGTCCTTGAACTACGGCTACTCTCCAGCACGACATGCTTATCAAGAAGAAGAAGGCTATCAAATTTGCACCCCAACTGCCTTGACTTGCCTTTATGACAAGAAGCACTGGCTCGCAACATTCGATAACTTATGTCGGGGTCGGAATCAATAAAGCCGTAGTTGGAAAATACGGTCGCATGGAATATTGACGACAGTCGCAACACAGGCCTTATTCACGCGACGCTGCGGCTTTGTTTGGACATTGAAAGCTGTTTCAGCGCCTTGACAGAGTTGATATACTATATCCGCAATGGGCACATGGCGAGGGTTTGAGCAAGCCAATACAAAATTGCTTCCGGGTTATCACTTTCGTCCGTTCCGAGATCTTTACCGTCCCTGCGGCGCAGGGTCAACTTGTGAGCAAGTCAGAATGTCAGAGCTCGGCTCTTCTGCAGCCGAGGTTGAACCAGACTGGTACATTCAAGCATCACAAACTTTGAGAACCTGTGACACTTTCCGATGAAAACTCACCAGAGGGTTTTACTGTAAACGCTCGGGGCTCTGCTGCTGTTAGCAAAGCAGGCCATCTTTTTTAAACCGCGACGGTGCTTATACATAATTGTATACATGCGAATCACCGTGCGCGCGTCTCAGTCACGGTGATGCACGCTTGATAGACTAAAGATGCGTGGATTTTGACGGATCATCTTCATCAACACCAAACTGTGATGTAGGAGGTTAATCACTGGATACTGCATTATAGTAGTAATGATGATTATTTGCACCACCACCACAGCCATGTTCCGTCCGCAGGCAGGATCTAAACCCAGCCCACACGCGGCCAAAACGCTCGTTCGATACACCATCTGAACCTTAGATCCTTAGATCTGCACGCGTGGCTCAATATGATGTAAGCGTTTAGATATAGCCAGCGAGAGACATGCAGGCACAAGGGACGGTGATAATATAAATGATAGATGCGTGGTCCATTGGAGGCAATGGGCTGGTGGGCTCGGTGGCCACTGGTCTCGTTGCGGGTTCGTTTGGGCGGAACTCTGAGACCTGTGATCCGGGGTTTGTCGTAAATGGTGTTGGGAATGGCTCGAGACTCGAGAGGCTGTGAGCCAAAGGCACACAGATATAATCGAATGGGGCGGCGCGACGAGGGCAGGAGGGACAAACCTTATGGCACAAAGTCTCCGTGGGCGACACCTGCCACCTGGCCGCAATTGATCCTGTCTGTAGTTATGGAGATACGTTAGCTGGTCGACTATCCGAATCCTTCGTGGGGGGGGGGTTCTCGGGGTCTAAAACATCCAAAACAACGGGGGTCTTCCCTACCGCGGAAAAAATGGGCGAGTTTGAGTTGGGTTAGTTGTGGGATGTCGTGAAGGATGTGGTGTCTGCTTTTCGGTGGCATGGAGTCTCTCTCTCTCTCTGTCGCTGTCGCACGTTTCAGAGGTGTTTGCATGACCCAACTTTTAATTCTAGATCTGGACGCAATTGTCCGTGGGACGCCTGGCAAGACACGCCAGGCGCGGGGGGGGGGGAGGATGGGATGGGAGGGATATAGGCCGCTAAGACGACCGATGTGGAAATAGCCAGCGGAGGTGGCAGGCGTGGCGCTGATCGCGCCGTTGCTTTGCTTGAGCTTCTGGCATTGGCTCTGCACTCTGCAGGTGTTGGCCGTGCTCGATCGATTATTGAGGACCAGGCACGACTTGATCATGACACACACAGAGGCTGCCGTCTGAGGACGGAAGCACGAAGCACGCATTCGGCCGGCCGACAGGCGTGAATGCTAATCCGAAGGCTAAACATGCTGGGAAAGCAAAGCCGTCGGCAGGCACGGAAAGAGTTTGCGCTTGCCGGGCGGGTGGGAATGGGGATACAAGTTATGCGGCGGCGCTTAGACTGGTGGGCTACCGTGGCAGGGTCGAAGCTTTTGTACCGTCCAGCTCGAGACTGAAACTCAGTTTGCAAATATCAAATGCGGTAAGTTAGAGCAGTGAGATAAGAAAGCGGGTGTGTGTGTGCTGGCCAGCGTCGGCAGGTTGCCGGGGTCGGTGACGTCTGAGCCAGGGGCACAGACCGTTTGCATGCAGAGTGTACTCGGTTAGACCCTGCGAGACAGAAGCGAGTGGGATTGGGAGCGAAGCGCACAGGGGATGGCGCGAGGCCGAGCGAGACGCTGGAGAGGCGGTGGGCCGTTGAGCGGTCGATGAATTCTGGGTCCGGGGCTTGGATTCACTCTTACTCCGTCACACGCCTGCCGCGACACTCTCACTTTCTTACCAACTTGCATCTACGCACACACACACACGCATATCTTATGGCGCCAACGTCTACCCCGTACCCGTTCTACAAGCCACGGCGATATCACGCACGGACGGATGATCAGTGCCCGCCCTCAGCCTCGACTTCGACTTGCGTGCCGCTGCATAGTGCGGATGACCCGTACGCAGACTACATCTCCAGCAGCAGCAGCAGCAGTGCCAGTACTAGGAGCAGTCGACGAGGGCGTGGAAAGGATGGCGCGCTGCTAGGATGTCTCTACCCAGGTGCGACGTTTGTGGGGACACAGCGCAGCGGACAGTACGCGTACGACGTAACCGTGACGCTCGCGACCGTGTCCGCGTCAGCTTCAGCAGACGGCAGCGAGCCTCACCTGTGCGGGTACCTCAAAATCCGCGGACTGACAGACGAGCATCCAGAACTCACCACATACTTTGACGCCGAAGTTATCACACCGAGCAACGCACCGCCGGGACCGGCGTTCAGGACACCACGGACATGGGGCGCATGCGAGGCGCGCGATTGGCAGCATTGGACGCGGTTCCCGGCGTTCCAACGGCTCGAACTCGGCGACCTTGACCAGCGCCCACCGGTCGAGTCGATTGTGCCCCCCATCACGCCCGAGTACGCCCGCGAGGCTGGTGCGTTGACTCTGTAACTCGCTGTAGGTTCACCGCTGACGACGGTGCGTGTTGGTCAGAATCTTTCCCACACGGCGGTGGCGGCGGCGCGGTATTCATGCGTTGGAAGGAGCGCTTCCTCGTGCCCGACCATCGCGTCAAGGACATCTCCGGCGCCTCCTTTGCGGGTTTTTACTATGTCTGCGTCGAGGCTCCTGGCCCGTCGTCTCATGCCGCCGCGGCCCCGCCTAGACAACGTGCTTCCGCCGCACGCACTGCCCGCCGTCGCGCGGCCAGGACACACAACAACAACGGCAACAACAACAACAACAACGAGCCTGAACCCGAGCCTGAGCTTGAAGGCGGGCCCAAGGCATCGCAGGAGGATACTGCGATGGCCCTCGACGCCGACCCGGCTCCAGCCACGGCCACAGTCCCAGCCTTTGTTTCGAGTCCAAACTCGCTGGCGCTCGGCGTCCGCGAACTGGCCACCTTGACGTCGGGAGATCGGGATCGCCATCTGTCGCTATCTCCATCCCTGTCGCCGTTGCCGCATCCAGACTTTGTACCTGTAGCTCAACCGCAGCCTCAGCCTCAGCCTCAGCTGCAACAGCAACAGCAACAGCAACATGAGCCCGAGTTCGATAGCGACGAATTCGACCTGGACGATCTCGACGTTGAAGACCCGCCTCCGCCGGGCACAGGCGCCGTCATGTGCGGCTACTACTTCCATCCACATTCAGACCCGTGAGTCCTTTCTCTCTCGGCTTCGCTCTCTCGCGCGCTCTCTCGCTCTATGTTCCCGTGCCTGCCTGCCTGCCTGCCGATCGTTTCGGTTCTCCCGTCTTGCAGGGGAGGGCGGTCTCGACCTTTTAAACGCCGTCTCTTCCTCTTCCTCTTCCTTGCCTGCTACTGCTGTTGCTCCGTTCGTTCGTTATCTATCTATCTATCTATCTCACTCTTTTCATTTCCCGAGCCCGGGTCCTGCCCACCTCGCCGCCGCTGCCGTACCGTCCGCTGTCTTGTGTGTGTCACGCCTGTTTTTTTTTTTTTCGAATGCTTCCTTTTCTGCTTTTCTCCTTTTCTGGGAACCTGGGCTGCCGTTCGCGGGATCAGCCTCGGCGCGTCGGCATTAGCACCGGCACATGTGACGTTCCCCGATGCTTTCTGCCCTTCTTGCTTCCTGGTGCAAGCAATCCCTCGCGGCGGAAAAGCTTAACTTGCCACCTGAAACCCTACCCGTGATCCTGGCTCGCACTCGCACGGGTTGGGTTGGTCGGGTGGGCTCTGCAGCACCTATTCGACCAACTCCGCCCCCTCCCCCGTGGTTTTGGTTTCGCATCCAAGCCAAACCTGTGCACTGCCCTCAAGCGCGCGGGGGCGGGGGCGGAGGGGGTGACAGCGGCGCGGTCGCGTGTTTGTGGCATCTTGTTCTTCGGCCTCGTTCGTTCGTCCGTTTTGCCTCCTCCTCGTCCCCGTTGCCTCGTCCGTTGCCTCGTGGCTGTGGTTTGTATCGTTAGCACGTGCAACATCCAGGTGTCTGATTTGCGTGCGACGTCTGCGCGCCAGCCAGCCAGACAGTCTTTTTACCTGGTCTCGTCGCGCGCCTGCAAGAACCTCGGGATATCAGCCATAACTTTTGCAGATCCTCTCTATCCTTCCTTCCGACAATCCCCCTCCCCCCTCCGCTATTCGCGATACCGACTGTTACAGTATACGCTGACACCCGCCCTAAAAATTGTTACAGGTTCCAAAAGCTCACGTTGAGGCATGTGCCCGAGCTCGACGGCGACGGGAGTACATTCGAGTTCAGGTGAAACCCACCCCACCGTCTCGTCAATTTTTTTTTGTCGGCGCGATATCCGCATACTTGGTACACGTGCGCGCCATCTTCTTTCCCCACCCCCCCAGCTCACTCGCTCACTGGCTCACTCGCTGTCGCGCTACCTACACACTGTCATTTTGCATTTTTCTTCTCTCCTTCTCCTACCTTCCCGTTTTCCCGCTCCCCGCTCCCGCGTCCCTCTCTGTCTCTCGAGTCAAGCCCGGATCAGGTCTTTCGGTGTAACCATTAGCGTTCTCTCTCTGTATGTGTGTGTGTGCTCTGTGTCCTGTGCTCTATTCTCTATTCCAGTGAAATCAACAATATGTTGAATGGTACTTGCATAGGGTGGTGTGCTTACCAAACCCCCGGCATTTCGCGTATCGGCCGCCAGAATTTACGTGGTACAAGCTACAACTGGCTGATAAGTGTGGGCTCTGACTGCGATTGGCGCCGCGTGCGGGAGTGGGGGGTCGGTAGCTGGTGGCCCTGCAGACAATCCGAAGTGTGCAGTGGGCAGCCTGAGCCTGGGATGTTGCTCTGTACGGATGCCGGTCAGAAGCGGGAGTCAGCGGCGCAACGAGATCTTCGTGCGAATGCAAATCGGAGCCGAGGGACTGAATCGACCGAGCTGGAATGAACTGCACTGAGGTTCTGTACTGCTCGCTTGCTTTTTTTTTTTTTCCAAGATGAGTAGAGAACTTGTATACCAGTAGTATTTTGAGGCCTGTGCACTGTCCGAGGAGTTCAAGCATTTGAACATTGAGAATGGCTTTGTCCATGATGCTAGCGCTGCTTTTGCAGGATGTAAAATATATTATGCCAGATAAAACTGCCCATTTGATGTGAGTTCTCTTGCGATGTTGGCGGAGAAGTGGTTGGAGGGGTAGTAGAAGGCGCGAAGCGGTCTCGCGAGAGGTTCTGTAGTGCCGTTCGAAGTTAACAGTATGACAGTAGCCGACTTTATGGCTGTTGAGTTTGTCCAGGTAGCTGATACAGAGCTGTAACACGCTCTATGACGCTTCTCGGTATCTTCGCCACGCAGAAGCGGCACTGTCCTGTATAGTAAAACGGCGCGGTACAACACTCCCGTAGCTGATAGTAATCCTATCGATCACAAAATAACAAGCAAAGGCACTCGTAGCCATGTAATATTTAAAGGTTCAGTATGTGGTCCAGGCTGATTCCCTCGATGGCCGGACTTGGCGGGCGCAAATTCGAAGCGACACGATTCGAAGTTTAAATCAACCCCTCTTGCGCAGTCAGCTTTCAAACAAACTATAGCTCCGAGCTTTTAAGCAAAACTGGCTGATGCCATCCTCGCGTAGCCCGTTTCCAGCCTGGCAAGCCGAACTTCCCTCATCTTCTTCACCTACCGGACGGTGTAGCCATCTGCGAATATGGCTAGAGACTGGCAAGACATGCACATACTCCTGCTGTCAGGGCGTGCGCTGCAGTTTACTCTCTGCATCTGTTTCGGCACATACACCTGGGAGTTCCTTACATCTCTGCCTTTCGACTGGGCCGTTTTCACTGGCAAGTTGAGGTTTTCTTTGGCGGTTGTGGTGCGCCGTTTCATCGTACGGCATTGCCCGCGTCGCTCAGTCGCCCCGTGCTACAGCCATATATGATTGCACGCTATATGCTTCTGCTCGCGCTCATTGCGGCCCTCCGCGCTATAAACGTGTTTGAGCCGATTGACTGCGTGGTGAGTTGCTCATCAGAAAATCCCTCGGTTCTCGGCGCTCAGCTACGTCGTTGTCTCGAAGGCGTGGTACCATCTTGTCTACGTAAAATGGGGCTATTATGTCCCGAGCTGAGTGAGCTGATATTTTCCTAGAGCACGGGCCATATTTGTGTGGCAATGGCAAGTCTGTTGCTACTACTTCGTGTGTAAGTTAGATCGTACCGAATGAGATGCTCTGATTGCCACCGACTCACGACGTCCAGCATTGCTATCACGGAGCGCAACAAGTATGTGATGATTTTCCTGGGGCCTTTCTTTCTCGCACAGTGCGGTACGCTAGTGCACGTCTCCATTGCCGTAAGTACGTGCCATGCTCATCGCGGCATTTATTCTAATCTTCACGCCCCTTCAGGTCAGAAGCGTGGCGTTTCCTGCGATATACGCATGTGGAGCCGGCAACACAGTCGCCGGACGCGGAAATACATGGGTCTCTCTAGCATTTGACACGGCATGTACGGTCGTCATGCTTATCGCGCTTCTCCAAACCCCGGGGCGTGGGTTCTGGAAGCTTCTGGTGCATCAGGCAAGGCTTCTGCTAGTGAAACTGGAACCAAAGCTTAAAATGATAAGGGCTTGATATACTTTGTCGTGGCCACAGTATCGCACTTGATCGTTGCAGTAGGTCGTCAGATCACGTCCTAAGAATGGGTTCTGTCGAGGTGCTCATCTACTCCAGGTCTTCCTCGTTCTCAACCTGAACGGTGCGTGCGTGCCTTGACCGTTTCCTCAACCTCGCATTGAACCTCTGTTGTAACAGACGCAATCAATACGGTGGGTCCCGCTTGCTGCACCACCACCTGATCGCAAAATTCACGTATCTGCAGATCCCGCAGGCAATTGCCGTGATGGCCCTAGTTATATGTTCCACGCGGTTGTACCGAGATCTCACACAATATCGCACCGAATCGACTGACTATCACGACGCTTCAATACGTGGCACACGGTTGGAGTTTGTAAAAAGGTACGCAGGTGCTCTGTGCCCTTACAGACTTCGTGCGTAGCCAACTCATTCAGCACCGGCTCTTCTTTTAAGTGATTTTACCGACGCCTCAGTGGATCCTGTTTCACGTACAGGTCCACGACAGACTGGCCTAGGCCATGGCTCAGGTAAGAAAACATATCCTGACGACTACGACATTGAGATCGCCATAACGGAGGACGAGAGGGAGCGCAAGGTAGGCTATCCATCATCCAACAAGAAAACACCTCCTGAGTATTTTTACGGGCTCAGGTTCACCCGATACTTCGTGAAAATCGTTCAGATGGTGACATCTCCGTCGTTACCGTGGCAAATATCGGCGAGTTCAGCTCGCGCGACCACTCCTACACAGTCGACAACGGAATCCACATACCAGTCGTATTCCCGCCAGACTCAAAAACAGGGGTGTTGCAAACGACTCCTGTTCACGGCTCTTAGATTGAATGTGCTCGGGTCTGGCATTATGTACAGCATCAACAAGGCTGATAATCGGTATTATGAACCGATGGATGTGCGGTGGTATGTAGTTGTGTAGCTGAGACTGAGATAAAACGAAACGCGGAAGGGATATGTGAGGGAGTGACTCAAGGGTGAAAGCTGTAGTTTACAATTGAAGCGGTTGGTGATATTTATCCATCACTGATACGTAAGCAATCCAACGGCTTGCTCAAGCTGCCACCTACGCGAATGCAATCTTGCCTGAGCGCCACATGCGGTCCCAGACACCTCGCCCCAGGGTGAGGCCTAGCCACAGGCCGTGCTTGTCTTCACTGAAGACCGCCCCTGAGCCGCGTAATGGCAGGATCGGGCTCTCTGTGCAATACGGGAATATAAACTCCGGCCGCGCCTGAGTAGAGATTCCGTCTGGCAGTGCGCCGGAGAAGTCGAGTTCATTCATCGCCATGGAGCGCCAGTTGGAGATGGAGGCCAGCTCGACGTTGGGTGGGTTTGGAATGATGACGGGCGAGCTCCGGGGAAGGATGCTGATTGCCACGCGAGCTCATGCTTCAGTGTGGCCTTATCCGCCAGGGTCTCGATTAGTCCCGACCTCAAGAGGAGCGCTGTGTCAACTAGTGGTTGAGAACCTAGGACCTTAGCAGAGACTGCAGGAAGCTTGAGGGTCACGAGGGCGTTGTGGAGATATGTATGTTTGAAGATATCGGCGAGGACAGGCCGTAGGTTGAAGGGGACGATCATGGAGACCAATGATGCGTCAGTACGATTGACATACATCATCTGCGGCGAAGTTCATGAGACACTAAGACACAGGTTAGCAGAATTTTACACACCTTGCAGATGTAGGCCATGAGAACGTCGTTGCTGCCGACCCATTCATCCGAGCCGCGAGCTTTGAGCTCCTGCATGCATTCATCTTTCCTCGCTGCGAGCCACTCCAATGGGATGTACACGAGCTTTGGATCCTCCTTGCCCTCAAAGAATGCTCGTTTTAACGAGGTGACCATGAAGCGAATCAGTCCGACGGCGTGGAAGGCGTCCCAACCGCGAACCGGTTGGCCAGAAGGACCTCGTCGAGCAGCGCAGACCTCGCGCCCTCCAACCGACTCGACAAGATCATCGAACGGCGCGAAGGTTCGAGGAGCTTCTGGGACTTCTTCGAGAGTGCCATTGAGTGCCGCCGTCCATGTCGACAGGAATGTGCTGGCGCCTGAGCCGTCGAAGAGCATGTGCGGCGCGGTGAAGCCAATGAGCGTCACGTCCTCAAATACGGACACATGAATGTGAACCATGGGTGTGTTTGGGACGAGAAAATCTGCCGTCGTCTGTGGGGTCGTGGCGGTCTTGAAGAGGGCTTTGACAGCATCCTCTGGGAACGGCGACACGAATGGCGAGGATGCGAGATCATTTCCAACCTTGGGCGGAAGTTGTACTTTTCCGACTGGAATGAAGAATCATGTTGAACGCTAGTGAATTTGAGAGGGGGAAATTGCTACTGAAGGATTTTGGAACGTGGTATTCGTATATCTGCGGAAGGCCACGTTGAGCGGCCGACATAAGGCGCAAGCGCGAGCTGTTGAACAAGTACGTACTCCGTTACGATACGCCAGGCGAGCGCCAGCTTTCGAAAGCTTCTTCTCAACGGTGGTGAAAGCGGCGAGCTTCAACCTCTCAGCGTCGAGCCGAGCGGGGATGAAAAGGCCATAGGTCATTGTAACACCTTCTATCAACACATCCGAAGGATTGCAGACAAACACGTCTACATCTGGCGGTGCGGGTTCATCGCGCGAGCCAGTGAGCCAGGAAAGCATGATGCGGTGAGTGAAGGAAGGAGAACAAGCGACAGGTTTCATGTTACGCTGTTTGGCGGGATTGGTATCATCGCGGCCGGATTCGCGTGATGGAGAGCTGCTGCTGCTGCTCTTAATCCGATTTGGCTCACCGGACACCGCGTAACTCTCGCAAGCGCCTGTCAAATTGTTTCATTTGAATTGCGTTCAGGTCCTCGAACGTCAAGGCACCCTTCAACCTCCACCAAGTCGATCTCAGTTCGCACACTCCGCAGTGTACGACAGGTAACATGTACACGGAGATTCGTGGGAGAGAGCGATACAGATGCCGTTACGGTTGGGCTATGGGGACGCAGTCCAGAGGGAGGTATCCAAGCGTAATTGCGTTCCGCGGCGCGGCGAGAGACACACTGCCCTCGACAGTACGACGTACTGGCATCTAAAATGTAACCACAACCGAACCGACCTGTCTCGCTCTTCATTGCGCGCATCAGAGAAGTGCGCACCAGAAAAGTGAGAAGAAAATCAAGTAGGATGTCAGGGCAGCAGCGGCGAGATGTAGAGAGCGACAACCTAACCAGTCAGACAAAGAGGGCGAGAGAAATAGGGAAATAAGAAGTTGCAGAGGGGGACCGTTCGAAGTTGAGGTCTCGGTCGAGCTCTTCCAGTGCTTCCCGCTCATGCAGCACCTCAAGCTGGGGATAGGGGCTTCTTCACTTGATGCTGGAGAGTAGACGTGTCACGTGTTCAAGGAGGCGCACTCTCATACACACATCCGCTGATGCCAGTTGGACCGTGCTAGACTAGACTCAGACCCACTGGACGCCATGAAAGATGAGTGGCGTTACTGTTGACAGTCGGGGGTGACGGTGTGCAGCAGAAGTGCGCGCTCGAAGAAGAAACCCAAAAGGGGTTGGCAAAGCGTTAGACCCGGCAAGCGCCGTGCATGCCACTTCCTTCGTCTCTGCTCCTCACCTCGTTCCAGCGAACACGAGCCATGCGAACGCAACACGCGTACACGTCATACCGAACTCTGGCAGGCAAAGCGCAATGCATAGAATGACATGACCGGTCGCCTATGTTTTCCCGAGCAATTCCCTTATTCGGCAAAGGTCAATGGATGGCTCTGAGGCAACGCGGCACACTTTGCGATCGACGGCATTTGCTTTTCCTCGCCATCCCCAGTATGGTATTTTCGTAGCGACAGTACAAATAGAGTCCAGGCCGTGGCGCTGGAGTCGGCATTGCACCCCCCGAGTTGACCGTCCCCACCATCTTGACGCACCACCCAACCCGACCGACCATGAACTTCCCCTCCCCGCCGATGGCTACACTGACTCGCCAAGCGTCTTGCCCGAGCGCACGACCATCACGACTGTTGATCAGTCCGTGCCAACGCCTACCACCCGTGCCAACCGCAAGCACCATGCAACGACCTGGAGCGGCTCCGGATGCAAGGATTTTCTGCCCCACGCAAGATCCCGTGGACAGCGCGCGTAAGTTTGCATCTTCTTGACAACTTGTACGTGACGCTGACGCCGTTCGTCAGCCCGTCGAGACTCGTGTGTTCATGGCATTGAGCTCGCCGCTTGCGCTGGCCGAGGATGACTTCATGGACGAAGACGAGGATGACTTTTTGGATGAAGAGGAGTTCTCAGACGAAGACGATCCGACGAGGATTCCAGCAGCGACGACTCATCGGTGCCAAGCCTGGCTTCCAACTCATCCGACGAAGACAACGAGGAATTGCATCACAAAGCCCTCCAAACCCGCTCCTCAAGCTCTCGGCTCAACGCACCCGCACTGCCGCAGCACAACCGCAACCGCTCTCACAAATGCTTGCACCCCAACGCCGTACGATGTGCACGCCCGAGTACGCATTCAACTACCGTCTCCGCGGCAAACTTGAGGGCTGCGGTGGCCTCCACCTGCGACAAACGCGTGCAAATAAGAGCACGTCTTTGCGAATCTCTCACTTGCACAAGATCGCGGCCGCAGCTCATAAAGCATGCCTTCACGCTGGGCGAGCAGAGCACTCGATGCGTCACGCTCAGCTTCTACACCCTTCCAGTCGCCAATAGTTAGGCTGTCTGTTTCTATTTATTGCCACCTATTGTCTCCTTTCCGAGCATGTCCTTCCGCCTTACCCTCTTCTGGCACCCAGAGGTCTGAGACTTTGCTCTCTGTCGCATTTTTATGGCGGCCCCTGCCTCTAACAATCTTAGATAGCTGCAGTCGAATGAACATCACTGGTTTACTTGATCTGACACCCGGTGCGAGCGAACGGCTCGATCGCACTCTAACAGTTGGCATGTGCGGTTGAGAAAGTCACTCGCGGGACATCGATTGCAAAACCATTTTGGCGCGGACACGGTTTGGAAGTTATGAACGTCTGAACTAGGGGTGTATGCTGCGGCACATGACACTGCCGTTCATCAATAAGTAACGAACTCCTTCAAAAACCCGCGTAATTTCCTGGGAAAATTGAATTTGAAAAGTTACATGTGACGCGCTTTCAACGGTAGAAGAGAAAAGCAGTTCGGACTTTCGGAACCGGTTGTAACGCGCTTGAGCTCAAGTGACTCCTCGAGTGACTATAAATTTGGAGAGCTGACTTTCCGATCGCCATATTCGAGCCACATATTGCCTTATACTCGGCCATTATGGAAATAGGTGTGTGTGACATTGAGAGGAAAGTCTACGATGAAATTGCCAGGTATGTGTGAGTCCGCGCACCAGTTTCAGACACAACTACGTGTGTTGATATTCTTCCTGAAGCTTGCAGAACGGTGAAATATCATCTTCAGTCATCTGCATCCCTCTTTCATGTGCTCTAGATGCAGAACGCTCCGCGCGCGAGGTCCATGAGGATGTCCCAAGCATGACTCATTTGCCAGTCGAGGTGCTCGTTTCCATCTTCACCTGCCTGTCTGTCAAAACGTGCATGCAAATCTCGCTGGTGTGCAAGGTCTGGAATGCTGTTATGTGCGACACTCCGGAGATATGGTCGGATTTCATTTTCGACGCGAGGAACTACCGGTCGCCGGACGCACTTGCCAAACTCCTCGAGCTCTCTCAACAGCGGCTAATCAGCTTGAACATCAACATCAACGCACGGCATCTACATGATGTGTGTAGCAGCCTGGCTATACATATGCATCGCTGCGTCAAGCTGGCCGTGACCATCAGCGCACCCAATGAACCCGCATCCGTGAAAGCAGTGTCTGTAGCACTGCAGGGACCGGCACCCAACCTTCGCTCGCTATGGATACACAATGCAACTCTACAATCAACGAGCGATCCAGCCACCGAAATCCGCATTTTCCCATATGGCGCTCCACATCTCCGGCTGATGAAGCTCCGCGCGGTCAAACCACTATTTGCGTTCCAGCTCCAACAGGCAGCATCATTTCCATCGGTCACACACGTGCGCTTTGTTTCAGATGGCTACCTCCGCTTTCCGGAGATCTCAGCTTTGGCATCGGTCTTCCCCAACATCGAGGAACTCGTCATTGATACAGTTTTCTCCATCCCATGGCGTACAAGCGTTCCTACCGCTATATTTCCCACAAATCTGCGGCAAATAAGCCTTGTGGCAAGGCATTTCAGCGCGGGTCATCAGGAGTTGCTTCGTCTGAGCAGTTATCTACATATTCCCAGGGTCTGGCTCGCGCTAAAGGTCGCTCATTCAGAAAGTCTGAACCGAGTTGCTGCGACCGCTCTCTGTGGCGATGAAGCAGGTCCCGAGCCGTTCATCGTGCGCACGCTGTCAGTGGATTCGACCACAACGGCGTCCAGCCGGAAAGACCCTATACATAACTACTTCATGTTCGACATCGACGTAGACGTGTACAGGCCGGTCGCACGTCGGGGTTCGCACTATCCGTACTCGAGCGCCGGTGACGGTGATGTAGATGATCTTGCCGCACGCACTCTCACTCTCCCGGGACGACGCCCATTCCTGGATGCCGAGATCTTTTCAAATGTGGCCACGCTGTCCATATCCGAGCTGATGTTCATGCCAGAGGTTGACCACCCTACCTTGCTGATCAACAGTGTCAATCATCTTACGGTTTGCACGCTGCGTCCGGCCGCTCACAAACGCGTTGAAGACTGCACGGCCCTGGTTATCCCGCCTCCTGCTGCTGGGAATCTCTACAAAGCTGCGACAGATGGCGGAAACGGTACAGACTCCATGGATAATACTGGGTTAGAATCGCCTATCGCAGGTTCACAGATGGTTCTTCATTGTCCTGAACTCCGAACACTCCGTTTCGTCGCACGCGATCAGATATTTGACATCCCGACGACCCTGACGCCCGAAGGCGTGTGTGGCTTTGCGACCCGCCACCTACGTTACGATGCAGTGCGTTTGGAGAGCCTCTTGTTTCTCGGCATTGATTTTGTCGTGAACGACGCCGCGATGTTTGGTAGGATGGTGGAACTGGCGGACGACGTAAACTTCGACCGTCGCACCGTCGTGTGGAGAATGCAGGCCCGGAAGATATTGGATTGGAGCTGAGTTAGAGTATATGCACAATTTTTCGAGTCGATGGTCTTATGTAATTCTTGCGACGCGGTCACTTGACCTCTTCAATTTCGTCCAGTGTCTGCACGGAACGAGAAACCTGACATTAATAGATTGCTGGCAAATGATCGACGAAGGACCGGCGCACTGAGAAGCTCGTGAACGTAGACCTCGTTCGTTTCGAACAGCGTGTAGCTTTTGTCAAAGACTATCATGTGCCTATCGCTCTGCTTTTGAAGATCGTGTTTGCGGATGTACAGCCAGAGTTTTCTTTACGACCTGAGGACGGCTCAAACAATTAGGGGTAAAGCTGAAGACAAGCAGGGTCTGGGTCCGTGCGTGGAATGAAGCGACAAAAAGATGACCGTGCCTGGATTCGAACCAGGGTTGAAGGAAATTTGATTCATCAGAATCCTCAGTGATAACCACTACACTACACAGCCTATATTATATGGGACATTTTAGCTTTATATAATCAGATAAATGTCCTGCCAAGACCAACCAATGTTTGTTGTTATCGGTCCGATGACTGCAGCCAGGTTCGGCGAGAGTGATCACAACGCCCTGATTAGGGCTTGGTGTGAGCATACCCACGATCAGGGTGATGTATTCATGAGCAGAAGCGCTCGATGGCGTCGAGAGGCATGAACGCCGAAGAAGCGTTGCAGACGGCGGTAACCGAACCGCGTTTTGAACTCGTTCTCTACATTTTTTGTCGGGACCTGGTCAGCAGGCTCCGCACCGATCGCCGACGCGCCATGTCGTCCGTGTCTGCGCTTGCGCCAGCCATCCGGTCGATTCTTATGGACCCAGGCACCGACTTGAGCTCTGTCAGTGCCAAGCGGGTGCGCAAGCAACTTGTCTCGCGCCGCAAGCTCGCCATCTCCGAAGACTTTGTCCAGGAGCACAAGGAGGAAATCGATGAGCTCATTGGGCGGGTATTCGAAACTGTGTCTGTCGAGCGCGGCGGGGTAGACGCCGCCCCTTCACCCCCAAGCTCCAGCCAGCAACGCACGGATGAAGTAGTATCTTCTCCCGCAAAGAGGAAACGAGGGCATTCTAATGAGTACGAGGACGGCACTGAGATGGAAGACGATACCATTCCCGCCAAGAAGCCCAAAGTAAGCTGTAGCCACCTTTTTTGGGGTTTAATTACGATTTCATTAACAAACGCACTGCTTTCAGGCCAAGTCCCGCAGTCTGACGGACGAGGAGCTGGCACGGCAGCTGAGCGTCGAGCTCAACTCAAACCCTTCTCGTCGATCCGGCGGCAAGCCCGCTGGTCGCTCACCCAAGAAAGTCAAAAAGTCCCGTGATACCATAGACGACGACTCAGATGCGCTCTCCGATGGCAGCGACGGTGGTCGGCCGGCCAAGAAGAAATCTTCCTGGGGCAAGAAGAAGAGCACGAACGGCACCAGCACTGGTGGTGGCGCAAAGGGCGGTTACCAGAAAGAACTGATCCTGAGTCAGGAGCTGGGCGACGTCTGCCACACCGACCGGCTAAGCAGGCCGCAGGTGGTCAAGCGGCTATGGGAGTACATCCGCGAGCACAAGCTCCAGAACCCCGAGAACCGCAAGAAGATCTTATGCGATACCAAGTTGCGGGCCGTCTTTAAGCAGGACAGCGTCGACATGTTCACGATGAACAATTACTAAAGGCGTGCGTTCTGGTTTACCGCTCGCTCGGCGAGATGCTCATCCGTATATTGCAGCCACCTCACATCACCGGACTGATTCCCACTGCTGTAAAGACATCGCTCGCCATGGGGTGCAAGTAATTACGTGATGAATCTTCCGGGAGTCTGGTCAAGCTGCATGAACTCTAGCATTATAATTTTTCCTCTGCATCGATGTGTCTTGTCTTGGTGTGGCGATCTCGTCACCGCGCCGTTGTCAATAGCTAATTTATACTGTGAACACTGTATTACGGATTGCGTAGCTGTATGACTAGCTGTCAACGGAGCCTGCGGTTCAAGACTGACGCGCTCCAAAACTCCGCCAGCCGCCGGCCGTAATTCTTATTGTCTCCAAAACCAACTGATTCTATTGTCTCCTATTGTCTCCAAAACCAACTGACGACGATGCGGCGGGTTTATTGCACGAAGAAATAATCGTTCTACAAGTTCAGCAGGAGAACGGCGTTGACGAGGAGAGTTTGCGCAATGCGCAGAGTGTTCTAGAGCCTGGTGCGACCGTTACCAATCTCCAGCTCATTGTCACCGTCACCACCGTAGTGCTGGCAGCTCACCGCTCATATACTGGGCTCCGGCACGCTTCATTCCACCTAGCCTCCCTATAAACCCGTCGTTCGGTTCAGACAACAACGGTTTGATTAGTTTCCGCTACCCCGCTTCCCCCGCGATAACATGCGTCGATTAGAGTTCACTTGCACCAACGGCACGGTGGTACCGCTGTTGCCAACCTACGTTTTGAATGCATCCCTTATACCATTCGCAACTCCAGACATACTCCTTCTTCCAGTGCGAAGCAACAACAATAGACTGGGTCTCTTCTTCTCCGTGAATGCGTTCTTCTTCTTGAAAATCCTTGACCAGCACCACCTTTCTGGATTCGCAGCTGGATCTAATCAAGGAGATCTACAAAACAGCTGCGGTGACGGAGTACACAATCCTTGCGAATCCACAAAATCTCGTCGGGAGCATTCTCCGCGTCTCCTCGGACAAGATCAACTTGCAGTACTCTGCAACCGGAATCACCTCTCTCGCATCAACTGGGCAATCGCTCGTCTCATCCTCACTGCGTGCTCTTTCTATCCGTGTTACAGGTTTCGACTGCTGCACATATCTTCGCCTTAGCGATCCAACTTCTGTTAGCACCAAGCAGTCTACCATTCCTTTCGTACCCAGGCAAGTACATCTGTACTAGTGGCTTCTTTGGTTTTCTTGTCGTCTGAATTTTATTTTTGATGCTAGAGACCAGTTTTCGAGATCATTCGACGCGGAGGGAATTCGAATGAGCAACTGTTCATACGACAAAGTGGCAAGTACAGCGAAGCCGTTCAGTCTAGAGTTGCTTATTATCTCCGCTCACACCTCGTAATAGGCTTTTTTGAAAAGCTGAGCTCCAGTTCTGGTGTCTTTTGGACGGGTTCGCCAGATGTAATATGTAACGAACTGAGCTCATATCTCAATCCATTTCACAGAGAACTCCGCTAACTTTGCCTTCCTGTTGTCCTTCAACCCCCGACCTAAGATGGCGGATCTTTCAGCCGAAGGACACGTCTCACACGAAGAACGCGTCATCCTTCAGATCCAGCAGGATAATGGCGTCGACAAAATGAGTCTGCACAAGGCGCAAAAGGATCCAGAACTTAAGACAGCCATTACAAATCTGCAGCACGTCGTCACCGTCGCTGCTGAGCTGTACGTCGCATCGTTTTTTTTTTTTGGTTTCTCGTTCAAACACACTCTCTTCACAGACTATCCAACGATAGATACACCAAACCCGCTCATTGCTGCCTGGAGCTGCTGAAAAACGCGGATAACAATATCTATCCAACCGACGTTGCGCCGGAGTTGCGCATCACCCTCCGCCAAGGCTACATGGAGATAAAGTGCAACGAGATTGGCTTCTCTGACGAAAACGTTCGTGCTTTCTGCGGCATCCGCAAGAGCACCAAGAAAAATCAAGCGGGCATCGTTGGTTGGTGGCGAGTCGCCCGCTCGAGCATTTGCTGACTTCACACCAGGCGAAAAGGGCATCGGTGCGCGCCTGAATTCTCTTCATCGCTGCTCTCTCTACATCTTCTGATACCTGTCTACCCTCAGTCGCCAAGTCCGTCTTTAAAGTGGCAAAGCGTATCACCATCCAGTCGAAGGGCTACTCCTTTGAACTCGACCGCGACCGGCTTCTCGGAACGATCACACCAGTGTGGTGCGCTGACCTCAGAGGCGACCCGGGCTGGACAACAATGCGACTGGAACTCGTCGACAACCACCAGTTTGCCATCTTGAAGGCCCAGCTGGTCAAGATCAGACAGACCGCGCTTCTGTTCTCGCGCAAACTCGCAAGACTCACGATAGACGACGGTGCGATCTTTTTGGCGTCCAAGACTGTGGACGGCAGCCTGGTGCAATTGGAGACGACTATTCCGAGCGCAGGTAGGCGCGCGGCGACGACGCCGACGTTCCATCGCTATTTGCGTGTCGCGCGTACCATCGTGGCCGCCGAGGATACTGACGAGCGAGCTGGACAGAAGCACACGGAGATTATTCTAGCCTTCCGTTGGGCAGCACGGGCGAGCCCTTGTCTGAGCCGAATCGAATGGTTCATGCATTCTTCCCTTTGCGCAGCGTTGGTTTCCGCGTACGTCCCAAAATACAACCATCGTAGCACCAGTCTGACCCAGTTGCGTAGTTCCTGATACAAGCAGATTTCCTCACCGCTGCCGGCCACGAAGATGTACTCATCGATCGCACATGGAATATTGCTATTCGCGATGCGCTTGCAGATGTTTTCGTAGCAGCGGTAGCGGAGTTTATGGCCCACGCAGCGCTTAAGCTGACCTGGCTGCTGTTCCTGCCACGCACCGACGAGGTCGTTCATCCGTTCTTCGCACCCATTGTCACGTCAATTATTTCCAAACTCAAGTTGCTGCCCGTTGTGATCACCAGCGACAACAGTCATGCGCTGGCTGCCGCTTGCAAACGGCCCGGAAGCTACATTTCAAGCGACGATCGGCGGCCTTTGGTTCCTCCAAAGCATGCGCCTTTCAAGTATGTCTCAGACCTCTACCCGTCCAAAGTAGCGCCAATCTTTGTCACGCTCGGGATTGTTGAAATGCAGTACGACGACTTTATCAACGGACTGGAAGCTGTGCACGCAGCGCTGGCGTTTGCATCTCAGCGGCCCGGGTGGCTTGAGGACGTCAGCGATAAGATTCTTTTGCACGGCGTCCAAAGCAACAAGATTTCTTCGCACGGCGTCCAAAGCAAAAACATTCCTTTGCACGGCGTCCAGCGCAATAAGAATGTTTTGCCCGGCGCCCAAGGCAAGCGACAGCGTGGTAGTTGGTTACGGGAGGACATGCGGGTCCGTCAGTTGCCATTCGCCCGTCGTCAAGATGGAGTATGGTGCACTTGCGAAAAGTCTCGGATTTCATCTATTTTTTTCGGTGTGGCAGGTTTTACGTTTCCTACCGGGCTCGACATTGAGATGTTGGACTTGACAAGCCATGGCTCACGTCATCAAGAGCTTCTCCGCTACTTGGGTGTTCGCGACGTCGACGTCAGTATCGTAGTTGACAGGATCCTGGATCTCCACCTCTCATCAAGAGGTCTCCGTGAGGCAGATATCCTCACCCACCTTCAATTTCTCTTCCAGCATCGCAAATCTCATTGTCGCTCAGACCTGCCAGCTATTTTCTGGCTACTCGACGTTACCGGGGCGGCTGCCCACGGCAACCAGCTCTACCTAGAGCCGTCACCGGCTTACGATAGCTATAATGACCTACAGAGCCTCCTGCCCCTCGGGCGTTTCGTACTTCCCGATCTCCTCGGAGGTCAACTATCTACGTTTCATGGTCAGGAGTGGTTCCACACGGCGCTCGGAGTGGCCACTTCACCACGCCTCACTTCGTCTGGACAACCATCAGCAGAGTTCTTGAGGCTGATAAACAGCGTACATATTGCGCTTCCCGGATACCTGCTGCAGCTTCTCAGAGAATTCTGGCCCGAGTTGATGAACCAGCTTGATTCGTTCGACGACTCCACTTCCGCACGACGGCAATTCTTCGACTATATGCGTCGGCTGGAGTTTAGGTGCATCAACGGCGTCGTGGCGTCACTCGCATTTACATTCATCCTGGAGCCATCTCTTAATCCATTTGTGACGTCCGATATGCTCCTTCTTCCTGTGGCAGACACAAACTTAGATTGGTCTTTCCTTCTCGAATGCGGTGTCACCATATGCGGTGTCACCATGGACGTAAATGCTGCATTTTTCTTGAAACGCCTCCGCTCACTGGCTCTCTTCAACAATATCGGCGTGGAATTCGAACTTGTTGAAGAGATATACAAGCAGCTTGAGTCACGATTTCATGATTGTCCCGATGAGATCCGGTATGTCGAACGTTCAAGTCCGAGAAAAACTTTGAGAAAAACTAACTTCATTCCAGCGCTGCATTCTCTCGAGAGAATTTAATCTTCGCAGACGGTGTTTGGTGTCCCCTCAGTTACTTCGTTTGGGACGGCCCTCCCATTCTGACCATCAAGCGGAAACTCCGAATCTCATATCCACACCTCAAGGCGCTCTTTCAGAAGTACCTGAACGTCAAGGACGCAACAGACGATATTGTCGGTGATGAACTGCAGAGATTCGCAGCAGAGCACGTGGACGTTGCTCTGAGTCAACTGGCCGTCGAGCGCCTTCAACGCCTGCTCGCGTTCGGTAGCAGCACGATTAGACGCGTTGAAAGCGGGGAGCTTCCGGACTGGCCATCCTCTCTTCTCAAGTCTGCCGTTCTTCCCATACGCATGCCAGAAACCAAGCAGATCCGTCTTGCGTCTGCAGATTCAACTGCTTTCTACGTGTCAGATCCCACCGGTGCTCTTGCCGAAATCTTCGCTACAACTGCGCAGTTTCTCAGTCTAGACCCTGGGACTGTTGTGCAAATGCAGCCTCTTCTCGCGCGGTTTGAGATCGACAATCGTCGCATAGACAAATTTGTCCAGCAGTCCGTCGCCGTGGATTACAGACAGGTTGCCGACAGCTCCCGATACAACACGCTCGAGACGGCATTCTACTTCAAGCGGTTGCCGCTTCTGGAAAGGTTAGTTCCACAATTTATACCCACGGCCTGCATAATTTATGACGCGGCGTCAGGATTTATTACTATAAGATGAAGAAGCCACTTCCCATTCGTCGTGCAAAGGTTATCGGCGCCCACGCCATTTCCGTCAGATACGAACTTTTTGGCCAACCGAGCGCCACTACCTCATTGAATACGGACTGTCATGCAATAGTTCATAACGAGCTCCTCGTCGTGCTCCTCTCGCACTATATGGGTGTACACAATCGGCGCAATTACTCGGTGGCCAGCGCAATTACTGAGGCTCTGGGGATGCACCACGATGATATCTCTATCGTTCGATCAATTCTACACGACAGCGAGAGCGATGTCGAGCATTTACTCAACCTTTCAGGTGTACACCAGGTGCCTGTTCACCTCAGGCAGACATTTGACTCTGCTCCAGTCGAGGAGTCTGATGACAACATGGAAACGGGTTATGCATCGAGATTTCCATCCCCGGTCGATCCTTCAGAGAGAACACAGTCACGCGAGGGCTGATCTTCAAATTGTAGGACTGTAGCTTACATATATCATGTCAACTAAAGATTATCCGGACATCCTCAAGGCCGATCAATAAGCGTGACACTAACTGCAGTATGCAAAGCTTGACGACATTGGTCGCAAACTAGGTGAAATCAACCACGTCGCGAACTGAGTTTCAGGCGATCATATCGGCTGCGTTTGCGCAGAAGTGCGTCGCGAAGTTGAGTTTGCGCAGAAAATAAGTTATGCCGAGACAGATGCTGCCTTGGTTAGTACGGATTTGTCGCAAGATTGTTAGTGCAAGCGGGTCGTGAACAAATTTTTAAGCGATTGCATGTACAGTGTTATAGCGAAGTGCCTTGTTGGTGGTAGAGGGCAAAGATGGTGGTCAACTGAAGTGGCCGGGCTCGGTCCAAACCGTTCTTGGTCAGCGGTCGTTCAGCGCTCTCCCCAAAAATGCGCAGGATGACCGGGATAGTCCACGTAACTTTCCTCCCGGTTTCCTGATATTGGGCGTGTACGTCGCAACACCTGCGTGCATATACTTCTTGTCGCAAACTACGGTCTGACCAAGGCATGTTGCACACCATGTCATCCACAACCACCCCGTCCAGGCGCATTGCTCTTCATCCAGATCAAGTGCATTGAGTCACAACATAGCCTGATTACTGAAAGATGCAGTAGGGCAGGTGCAACAGTTCGTGTACCTCCACCCGCCGATTCCGCATTAAAGCTGACCCAGTCGCACAGCCTTGCTAATATGGGCAGCCTCGCTCACGATGGTATCCAACACAGCGACGTTCAAAACCGAGTCTACCTCCCAACATCCGAGCAGATCGCCGGACCTCGGTGCAAGAGCTCCAGGTTGCAATGCCAGTTTCAGCAAGCAAGACGGATTGTCACATGAATGAAGTGAAGTTCATCTCTTACATCGATTTAGCGATGCTTGCCACTTGCTGTTATTCGAGGGATCTCGGCTGTTGCTGCTGGAGCATACTCGCAAGAAACGTCTTGATAGCGACCAGCGCCGCCTGGGATATCTCCGTGCTAGACTTCACTTTCCAACGCTACCGTCGATCGTCGCCTGGACTGTGTCGAGCCTGGCGTTTCACCGTAGGAGAAGACGGGCATCCTCGGTAAACGTGGACCTTGTATGCAATCAATCACCTGAGGCTAGTGTTAGACCTCATAAATTTTTACACCAATGGCTCTAATAGGCACTAGCCAGGCGCTATCCTGCCAGACGACTGGTGCATTTGCCTGACACGTGACAGGCGCCGAGCTGAGGCATAGGCTCAGCTCATGTCCAGGAGGCATTTTGTCACCAACTCCGCCATCTTACCCGTTTTCGTTTTCCCCCCACCTCGAAGTTTAGATGGAGGGTAGCTCGCGACAAGAACGGGTTATTCTGCAGATTCAACAGGAGAACGGCGTCGACGAGGAAAGCCTCCGCAAGGCGAAGAGCGATCCAGGACTCGGAGCGACCATTGCCAATCTCCAGCGCATAGTCACCGTCACAATCGAGCTGTATGTCCGCACCATGATTCTAGCTTCTCACTCACGATTTCTCCCTACAGACTATCAAACGAGCTGTACACCAAGCCTGCTCACTGCTGCCTTGAGCTACTGCAAAACGCAGACGACAATCTCTATCCTCCCGGTGTCAAACCTGAGTTGCACATTACCCTCCGCCAAGGCTACATGGAGATCAAGTGCAACGAGGTTGGTTCTCTGACGGTAACGTCCGCGCGTTCTGTGGTATCCGTAAGAGCACCAAGAAGAATCAAGCGGGGTTCATCGGTAGGTGGTAACTCGGCCGCGCGAGCATTTTCTGACTTCACGTCCAGGCGAAAAGGGGATCGGTGCGCGCTGGTCTGCTCTTCTGGCATCCAAAGACTTGAGTGTTCTGATACATAACCGCAGGTGCCAAGTCAATCTTCAAGGTCGCAAAGCGGGTCACCATCCAATCCAAAGGCTACTCCTTTGAACTCAATCGCGACCGGCTTCTTGGGATGATTACACCATATTGGCGCACCGACCTTGGACCGGACTCGGGCTGGACCACAATGCGGCTGGAGCTCATCGACGACGAGCAGTTTAGCGTCTTGCAATCTCAGCTTTTTGAGATCAGACATACCGTGCTCCTGTTCTTACGCAAGCTCGCAAAACTCACAATCGACGACGGCGCAATCTTCTCGGCGTCAAAGACTCTCAAAGGCACTCTCATGCAATTAGAGACCACTATTTCAAGTGCGGGTGGGCACAGAGCGACGACGACGATTCATCGCTACTTGCGTGTCGCGCAGACCATTGCGATTGCCGAGGACGCTGATAAGCGAGCTGGCCAGAAGAACACAGAGATCATTCTCGCGTTTCCTTTGAACACGAAGAACGAGCCGATATCTCACCCAGGTCAGATGGTTCATGCGTTTCTGCCTTTGCGTAGCGTCGGTTTCCGCGTATGTCTAAGAATGCCACAGCACTTCATTAACTGACTTATCTGCACAGTTCCTTCTCCAAGCGGACTTCCTCACCGCTGCTAATCGTGAAGACATACTCGTAGACCGCAAGTGGAACATCGCTATCCGCGACGCGGTCGCAAGCGCATTCGTGGCGGCCGTAGACGAGTTCCAAGCTCACCCGACACTCAGGCTGCCTTGGCTACTGTTCCTGCCACGCAGCAACGAGGTCGTACATCCGTTCTTCACGCCAGTCGTCACATCGATCATCAGTAAGCTCAAGGCGATGCACATTGTGTGGGGCAGCAACGACGACTACGCCCTTCCTTCGTTATGCAAGCAAGCCGGGAAGTACATCTCGAGCGACGACGGTGAACCTCTGATCCCTTCAGCGCACACGCATTTCACCTACGTCTCAAGCCTCTATTCAAGTGACGTTATCCCGCTCCTGGTTGTGCTTGGGGTCAAGGAAATGCAGTATAATGACTTCCTTGACGGACTCGAGGAAATTCACCGTCAATATGCTTTCACTGCTCGAGGGCTCGAGTGGTTGGAGGACGTCTGCGACAAGATTCTTACGTATGGTACCAGTCGACAGCGCCGTAATACCGCGTTGGTCAACGAGTCACACGTCCGTCGACTCCCCTTGGCTCGTCGCCGTAATGGGTCATGGTCTGCGTGCGAGAGCTCTCAAACCTCGTCATTCTTCTTCGACAGGGTCACGTCATCGTTTCCCACTGGACTCGACATCGAGGTTTTGAGCCACGTAGGTCTGGGATCAAGGCATCAGCAAGTCCTCCGGCTCTTAGGTGTACGCGACGTAGATATCAACGTCGTTGTTGACAAGATCCTCGCCGTCCATCGCTCGTCGACGCGTCTTCAGGATGCGGATATTCTAACTCACCTCCAGTATCTTTTTCAACATCGCCACACGCATCGTCGTCCAAACCTATCAACAACCATCCGGCTACTCGATGCTACGAGCACGACTGCCCACGGCAGCCAGCTGTATATGGAACGACCATCCACCCGCGCTAGTGACATCAACCTGGACGAGCTGCTCACGTACCCGGCACGGTTCATCCATTCCAGTCTCCTTCTTAACCGACCGCCCACTTCGTACGACCACGAATGGCGTGACTGGTTTCATACTGCTCTTGGTGTGGCAACGTCACCTCGCCTCACTTCCTCAGGACAGCCATCGACGGAATTCTTACGACTCATCAACAGTCTGCGACTGACGCAGCCCAGTCACCTGCTCAAACTCTTTAAGGAGTTCTGGACGCAAATGATGAGCCAGCTGGCGTCATTCAGTAGCGGTAGTTACAGCCGACAGCAGTTCCTCGGTTACATGCGTCAGCTTGAGGTGACATGCACGAATGGCACCGTGGCTCCACTGTCATCCACATACCTTCTTTGCGCTTCTCTCCGGTCATTCGAGACCTCTGACATGCTTCTTCTTCCTGTCACAGATACGACAGCGGACTGGTCTTTCCTTCGCGAGTGTGGCGTCACTATGGACGTGAGTGCAGCCCTTTTCTTGAGGCGCCTTCGGTCGTTGGCCGGAGCTAGCACCAAGCCTGCGTCACTGGAGACCCTGGAAGAGATCTACAGACAGTTGGAGTCCCGCTTCCACGATATCCCTTCCGAGATTCAGTTCGTTTTCAGAAAATGACAGGGCTGCTGTTATACTGACCTGTTTCCAGCACTGCATTCGCTCAAGAGAAGTTAATCTTCGCAGACGGTGCTTGGCGTCCCCTCAATAACTTCGTTTGGGACGGCCCATCCATCCTGACTATCAAACGCAAACTCAAGATCCTGTACCCACACTTCAAGGCACTCTTCCAGAAACACTTGGGCGTTAAGGACGCGACGGACGACGTGGTCGCTGACGAGCTGCGCAAGTTTGTTGGCGAGCATGCAAACAATGCCCTGAATCAGCCTGCCATCGATCGTCTTCGACGTCTCCTTGCTTTCGGTAGCGATACAGTACAACACATCGAGACTGGCAAACTCGCAGACTGGACGGCCGGCCTTCGTCATTCGGCGATATTTCCCATGCGCGTGCCAGATGCCAAGGAAGTTCGCCTTGCTTCCGTCGGCTCTGCCGCCTTCTACGTGCCAGACCCTACGGGCGTTCTTGCAGAGATCTTTGCCAATAAAGTCGCATTTCTGGACCTTGATCCTGGCAATGTCTTGCGCATGCAGCCACTCCTCGCGCGGTTCGGCATCGACAACCGTCGCATTGACAAGTTTGTGAAGGATTCTGTCAACATAGATGAGCAGTCGATTGAGTTGGCTGTCAAGAACGGTCGATCCAACGCTCAGGAGACGGCTTTTTATATGCACCGGCTTCCACTGCTTGAACGGTTGGTCCCAACCCACAAACGAGAACGTACAATTGCTGACACAATATCAGGCTCTACTATTACAAGACGGAGAAGCCGCTCCCCGTCCTCCGCGCCGAAGTTGTCGATGTCACATCGATCAATGTCACGTATACACTCAATGGCCGGCCAGGTGACTCCATCTCGTCCACCGCGGACTGTAAGGTAATAGTTCACGACGGAACCCTCGTTGTGTTTCTTACGGGCAGCCTGGATGCGCACGATCGGCGCAACTACCCCGTCGCATACGCGATCATCGAAGCGTTGAAGATGCGCAACGATGATGCAACTGTAGTTCGGTCGATTTTGCACGATAGTGAGCGCGATGTCGAGCATTCTCTCAAGTATGCGGGGGTACACCAGATGCCGGAAGGCCTCAAGCAGACGTTCGACCTAGCTGCAGCCGAGGAGTCTGACGGTGATGTGGAAAATCGTGTTGACGACATTTTCGACCATGACACCCTATCTTCACCAGGATCATCTGCCAATCGCGGTGCCAGGAAAGCGAAGCTTCGTGCGAATCAACATAGCGGTGACTTGCGGAAATACGTGAATAGCGATGAAGGCCACCACGAGTTACAGCATCTCGTGATATGTGCGACGCAGAACAGCCTCCACCCAGTCACTCAGATGGTCGCACCGGTACGTCATCAGTTAATGGTCACAACACCACTGACCCGCTCCAGATCATTACACCCCCGCCACCGCTGAACTATCAGAGCAACGATAACGAGCCACGGGCGACTTCGTCACTAGATGAGTACGAGAATATACAGGCGGCTCGTGTCGGATATCTCGGGGAGCACTTCGTGTGTCCAAATTCAGAACATTCCGGTTAACAATGACTTAAGCCGCCGCAGGTATTCTCTCTCCTTCAAAACCAGCTCCCGAATTTCAGCGCGGCGAACTGGACGTCGCCACTGCGCGTGCATGCTGGCTTTGAGTCTTTCATAGGCAGCGAGGATGCGGACTTTGAGTATGCGGACGAACACAGCGTCCTGACTCGGATGCTATTTCCGGAATGCGTTGAACTGTTCAACGCCACGCCCCACTATCTCATTGAAGTGAAGGCCACGAGTGGCAGTCAGTCCACGCCTTTTACAATGAGTCATCGCCAGCTTGAACACGTAAGTTGATCATCCTTCGGTCTCGATGATATACAGGCTGCTGAACCAATCGCAGGCATTGCACGCATCCCAGTGTCAAAGCGCTGAACCGACGCCTAGCCGCATCTATGTTCTCTTTCGCGTCAGTAACATCGGTGTTGGCAGATCCCCGGATTACACGATCCTTGCCAACCCACACGATCTGTTAAGCCGCGGTATACTGCGTATCTCATCAGCCAAGGTCGACCTGCGGATCTCTGCCACCAATGCCTGAGCGATAGATCTTACCTATCGACTAAACCTCTCTTGTTCCCATCACGAGCTATTTGCCAACAGAATGGGGTTCTATCTCATGATGACTTTTCTTGATTATTGTATATTTACGCAGCTGTAGAACTCATCCGCTTGCAATATAAAGCAACTGCATCTATACTTCTCCGATAATTAACTACTCGCTTGCGATCCATCCCAGCAGTGCCTCCGCCTTTTTGCAATCAAACAATGACTCGTGTCCGTAGAACTGCTTCCTTTTTGGCACCTCTGGCCACCACCTTGCAAGTAGCGCATCCGTCGATTCTGTATCAGAGCTGGTCGACTTTGCGACAACGAACATCCTCTCGTGCCCGGTCCACGCACCAGCCGTAACGCCAAGGGCAAGAGCACGTACAGTGTCGCTCAGCAGCACCCAACCCCATAGGTCCTTCACGGCGCGTGCCTCGACTCGTTCGTGCCGCTGTTGGGTCTCGGCATGGACGCCTGAGATGCGCAAGCTGGCAATGCGAGTGTCTGGGAACTGACGAACAAGAGCGTCTGCCTGTATCTCCAGAATCCTGCGATAGTCTTCAGAGATGAACTGAAAGGTGGGAGTGGGTACTCACTGCTTTGAGAGGCTATACGGATCTCGTGGACGACATGGATGGTCTTCATCCAATGGTACCCAGTCGATCTCAGCTATCTCTCCCCATACCTGAGAACACAAATCAGCACAGTTTGAGCTAATGCTGTGGGTCGAAGGAAATACCATGCCGAGGGCGTTGACACTGGAAGCGAGTGAGATGCGCTCAACACCCAGCTATCAACGAGGTCAGCGTCCTGTTGTAGTATGACGATATGAACTCGCTTCAACAGCTGCACGCATAGCGTTCCACGACGAGACTACGTTCCTGAGCAGTTCAAAAGTTACGGCCAAAGGTCCAAGGTTATCAAACAACGGCCACTTACACATCATGTGACCGCCACACATTGTCACCTGGGTGTCCAATGCCGGCGAGGTGAACGAGCCCGTTGCACCCTCGCATGCCCTTGAGAACCGATAAATAGTTTGTCGTATCAACCACATCGAATTTGTACTTCTCCGAAAGATGTTCGGGTGGTTGATAATCGCCTGGTTCGAGAGGTTGTATGTCCAGCGCGACGACGCGGTGGCCATGTTGAAGAAGATATGGTACGAGCGCCCTGCCGATCTTCCCGTTCGCACCGGTGACAGCAATAGTAAGATTATGGCGCATATGAGAGAGCTGAGCACGCGGAAAGCGTCGCCAGGGTTGGCCAACGCTACCAGAGGCGCTTGACTGGATTGACAAGTAGGGCATTCCTTCCCGAGATAGGTGATGATATAATGCAAATACTGCGAAGCTTACTGCTACGAGCAAGATGACCCGTTGGACCCCACGCTTAGTGAGCCTACGGGAAGAAAGAGAAAGCAACGAAGTCCACAGTAGTGATGGCTTCTGTCCTCGCTCCGAGGCGAGCAGCTCTTGCTGCTTGGCAATGAAAGCTTTGTCCATGAGTGGCTCTGCGCGCACCCGCTATTCTAGTGACGGGCGATGAAGGGGGGATAAGGACAAGGTGAATTTTAACTCGACGATCCCCGCGCTGCAAAGGCGGCTATGGTGTCTCGTCATGAATTCCAGACAAGCTTCTTCTCGCCCCTCAGAAGCACCCATACCCATGTCCTTGCGCCGAATGACTCCAAATGGAAGGGCATCAATTTCCCAAGAGGAATTTTTGAATGCGCCAATGTTTACAGATCGCCTCTCAATTCCCTCTGGCAATTGAAACGGCCGGAAACATATTCGTATCTTCGTATTTGTACAAATGTAAGGCAACAATGTCCAATGGACCTAACCGCGAATACTGATATAATAAGCTATAGTCGATTTAAATTGGAATGTCCTTTGGTTCTTCTTATAGGTTCACGGCATTCTGCACAACGAGCGGCCCTACGACGCTCTGCGTACGTGTCGAGACTGGTCGCAAAGCAGACTTTGGGCGTGCACCCGACTTGGGTCGCAGGCGTGGCCCGCTAGGCGCCCGTGAGCTCCGCTCCCTTCCAGGCTTCTCAACGAGGGCGGGCGGGGCAGGCAGAGCGGGTGCCATACCGGTATCAACCCGGAGGGCAGGAAGCTGTCGTTCCCCAGTAGCGGATTGAGCTGGTCTGATACGGACGTCCGTCCACTGTTCGGCTGCCATTGCGCAGGTACCTCCTCCGTGCTTGGGCGAGAAGCGACGAACGGAAAGGTACGCCAGGGATCGGGATCGACGGCAGAGCTGGGATCGGAGTAGCAGAAATGACCGGCAGCGACGGGCTCATCGGTTTGTCCTTCTCAAGTCCGTGCCCGTGTGCCGCGTATACCGAGAACAACGATTCAGGCTGTGACAGCGTCCTCTGCCGTTTAGCAGTTGATGCCTGCGTCCGTCTGTCACGAGGACCTGTGAGCGTGCGCTGGCGTGTGGGGACATACTCTGACCGCCGCCAGTCGTATGCTGTGGCATTGGTGGTGGCCGTATGTGGGCTCTCTTCGGAATCGTCTGGCACCCCGGAAGCGAAACCGAACCGTGGCCAACGCGGCGTTGCAGCCGATAGGGGAAGGTGCCCGGGAGTCGCAGCTGCAGTTGGCGTAGGGTTCAAAGACGCTGGCGATTGGCTCTCAGAAGGGGGCTGGATTGCGAGCTCCGCTACGGCCTGTGTCGAAGTGCCACGCGATGACGGTGGCGCTACGAATTTGAAGTGTGGATGTGCCGCAGAACTTGAGAACGACCGTGAATGTGTCGAGTGAGAAACATGAGAAGTCCCGGGGCTTGTTCCAGCCTGCAGAGCCGCCGGTGGAAGGTGTGGCAGTGGGTGCGCAGACACATAACGCAGCCTCGGTGTGCCCTCAGCCCCACCAGACCACCCGAGATCATTGGGATCGCGGTACGGGTTGAAATCCAGTTCCACTGCTCGAACTGGCGAGCGCTGTTGATCAGACACCCATGATATCGTCTGCTCATGTGGTCGTGGTGTGATGGATCGTATGGTGCCGGATGACTCGGAAGCGAGCAGTCCACGAGGCGGTGGACCAGCTGCACTGACAAGTTTCTGCGGTCTCCCGCGCCAGTATTGACCTTTGTCAATCTCGCTCGCGTTGTCGGACCGCGGAAGCGCAGCGCGTGGGATTGTGACAACAGCATGAGAGATGGGTAGGTCGTACTGCTGCTTGAGCTCCTCGACGTGGATGCTTGATCGCATGAGGCCGTCGATGCTCTCACGCGGAGGCCGATTGAGACGCTGACGCCGTCGGTAGAACCATAGTAGGATAATGACGCATACGAGGATGAGAATGCCGGAGGTCGTGCAGGCCGCGATCAGAGCCACGTTCGAGTCGGACGGACCCGTGTTCGAATCAGCATCGTCTGTCGAAATATGAGCCACAAGGTTCGTGGGAAGATATCAAAAGAGAGCTGGTCAGTTAGACATACCTTGCGCCCGCCGCAGGATCCGATTTGAAATGTCATCGAGTTCGAAATAGGAGGCACTGACGACCACCGTAGCAGCGGCGCGACAGCGTGGAACGAAGGGTTCCAATGCGAATGCCAATGTGAAGAGAGAATACATTGTGTGAAACCGAGAACAACACATCAGGGATAACCAGTCCGCGTAGCCCAGGAAGAAGTCAGGGCTGGGAAAAATAACGTTCAAGGTCTACGAAGCAAGTAGACGAGCTTGAGATGAGTCCAAACACGACGTCTGAACAGGCGCGAGCCTGTGGCCTAAAGGGAAACGGAAAGAGGAACAGACGACACGAAGCGGAGATGAAGGAGGAAGGGAGAAAGGCAAAGGCGGAGCGATGAGTTGCGCAGCGCCTAGTCGGTGACATGCAGTCCTACCCAAGCACAAGCACAAAAATGGACAACAAAGGGAAGATGGGGCGGCTCCCGGAATCGCCGGGTACATCTTCTCCCAATTCAGTCAGTGTGTGTCGTGGAGCACGCAGTTTGCTTGCACAGGAGTGATCTTCAGCTGCCCGCTGGACCGACAGCCACCGACTGTCACAGGGTAACTTGGAAATAATAGTCAGAACTCCCCCCCCCTCTGCGCAGATCGATGTAAGCTGCGAGCGCGGAGCAACGTGGCCGGGTAGCGCCAGAGCCATAGTGGAAATTGACGTAGTGACAAGCAAGAGCACAGGGTTGGGACATCGGAGTTTGCACGCCGCACCGCTTGTCGCTCCTGGTCAGCTCGACGTCAATCAATTCACTGGCGCGACAGCTTGCAAGTTCTCACAAACTCAACTTCTTCACATCTACGAAATGAATTGCTGTGCCGCAGCTTCTATGTTTCCGGGTATAATCTCTAATGGCGTCGGAGTTGTGGCATCATCACCTGCTCGATCTGCTCCACCAGCCTATTCTCCTCGCCATCTCGTCCGACCCTGCATATTGTGCTTTATAGTAAAGCTGTACTTCTTGATTCTCGATGAAGACGAGGTCAGCTGTCGCTGGCAGCGAAACTGGCATCGCGAAAACTCTGGATCGTATTGTTCTCTTCTTGCACGTGAGTTCGTACCTGTCCGCAATGTCCTCTTCAGGAATGAGCCGGGTTTATGTTGTCTCTCCAACACTGTGGAACTGGTCTGCGAGATAAAGTCCACTGTCACCTAGCTGTCGTTCGATGCATAGGCCAGGCTACTTGTTAGACTGAAGTCGCCAAACGACATTACGGCGACCACGTTCCTCGCCCAGGTGTCTTGTATACCAGGGATCTTTTGTTGGGCATAGCCCAAATGCTATGAGCGCCAAGATATAGCATTCCGCATGATTGACTTGCGTAGTGCAGTCGTAGAATATCTTGGACGCTCGACTGCTTGCAGGCTGCTCGGCGACCACCTTGGGTACAAATACTGCCAATGAATGCACCAACGTAAAATTAGGCGCAAGCGGCCCCAAGACACAGTTGAGATTACTTACGAAAGAGTCAGCGGGCAGTTGAGTTGAGTGATTGGTTGCCTTGTCTGGGTAAAGCCATCCGACGCGATTAGAACATGTGCTGGCATAGTCATTTCCAACCGTATTAGCCTGTTAGGAGGAGAGTTAAAAATCTAACGAAAGGTGGACGTACCCTTTCTTATCTAGTCCAGTACGGTGGCGATGGTGGACAGTCCGCCATTCTTAAAAGAGCGCGAAGTCTCGCGTATCCAGCAGGCTATTCCCACTAGTCAGCCAGCCTGTAGATAGCCACAATGTGGAGACGCTAATAGAGCAGCACTATATGAGTTCGTGTGGCGTATGGAGGGCATGGATCAATATGCTCAGGGGGGTCGAGAAGCCTCGAGAGTGGCGCGCCACCGGCTGTCGGCGGTTCAAACAGTTCGGAGGCTAAGGTTGACGTGACCACGTTCCTCCAGCTGCCTATCCTCAGTCACACCGTCGCACGCGCCCGCGCACGTGCAGCACGATCACTACGGGGAGACGTAGCACTTGTACAAGGTAGCGGCGAGCCCAACCGCCGTTACTGAATGGATGGTCCAAGGTGAGCCTAGAGAGGTCACGGTGCGCATCGATGCTCGAAGCTCACAACATCCAGCCATGGACACCGCTTCATCAGCGTTGAGCTGGCGGAGCGCATAAAACGTGAGCCCTCGTCAAAATTTTTTCTGTACATTGTTAATGGTGCGCAGATAACAAACCGGTGGTCTGCGCGACGACGGCGAGCCTATTCTCCACGCTGGCCGGTGAGTTCGAATGTGCGCGGCTGCTGGCTCTTCATCGTCTGATCATTTGCATAGGATATCCTGTATGGGATCTTTGCTTTCTCGTTGAAAATCAACTTACACGCCGCAGCTCGACTCGCTGAAGAGCCGACTGCAGGCGAGCAGAGCAGCAGTCTCGGTCCCCAGAGTCAGCTATCTTATCTTCGGAATGCACCCGCCTTACTAACTCCGTAAAGATGGCCGCGACAGTTTTGCGCGAGGAGGGTCTCGTTGGTTTCTTTCGCGGGTTGTGGATACCACTTTTCACGATTTCGGTCGTGCGCGCGACGTCATTCAGCATCTACAACAGCACCAAAGACGTGCTCGTGCAAAACGGCTACTTTGCCCAGCCGCGCGCGCTTGACGTTGGTCTGCGCGGGTGTCTGGGCGGCGCCACCGCAGGCGCGATTATCTGCTTTGGAAGCGCACGTGAGTTCGCTGTGACAGCTGCACCCCGCGCATGCCAAACCGCTCGTGGAGCGCAGCCGTGCAGGGTTGCCACTTCCGAAACTCTTCTGCATGCTCTATCTTGACGCCGCGATTCACTTCGCTGTAGAAGGATCAGGAGAACTAACGCGTTCGCTCTTTCACTTTCGTTGCAGCGTTCGAGCTGGTCAAGATTCGGAGGCAGCTGGAGTACTCGATTGCAGCCGCCAAGGGCGTCCATCTCGAGAAGCCTCCGTCCAACTGGCAGGCCGTCACAGAGATTGTGCGCGTTGCAGGCGTGCGCGGACTCTACGCCGGGTTCCCCCTACACTTTCGTGAGACATAGTCTCTCTTGGTACGCTCCTGGCGCTAACGTTACGGCCCCATTCCTCGTACAGTGCGCGACACCTCGGGCACCGCGCTGTACTTCTGGGAGTACGACATGTTGCGCCATGTCTGCGGCCGCCTGCCCTCGGGCGAACAAGGACCCACTCCAGCGTGGCTGCCGATCCCCGCGGGCCTCGTCCCGTTCGCGTGCGGAAGCTTGCCGGCGTCACCAGCTGGGCGCTCATCTATCCCCTCGACGTCGTCAAGACTAAGGTGCAGCAGCGCGCGCTGAGCGGACAGAAGCGGCGCACGATCGGCGAGACCTGCATGAGGATGATCCGTGGCCCCGATCCAGATAAACCAAGGACGTTCGTGCATGGGATTGGGAGGCTGTATCGCGGGTTGGGTGTCAGCGCTCTGCGCAGCGTAACAACGCATGGTTTGCTCTGGACCATCTTTGACTACACCGGCGGCGTTATCGACAGGTTGTAGCCTGGGTCCCTTTCCCCTCCCGCGCGACTGTATTTCGCTTCGTAAATTCTCACACTCCTGTGATTATTCGTCGGTGCCCGTACCACTCTCCGTGCCTCTCTGTGCTGCTCCATGATAGCGGCTCGTGTACAAATAGTCAGATACATCCTGCCTGCCCGCTCAATTTCGCTCGTTGGACAACCCCACACAGGACCTTGAGCGCGATCTCGAGCGCGATCTCCAGGCCTCAAAGAAGTCGTAGGCTGATTATTTGACTGCACACTGGTGACTGTAATGTATCCGCGCTGCGGCGCCCTGCGTCTGAGACTGTCGAAATGGTGCTTATGACTTGATTCTTGTTGAAAATATTACGTGTGCGCAGATGGACGAATGGGCGTCTTGAGCGTTGTTGATACGCAATGTGGCATGAACACCTCTAGCTATTTATCCTGCTCAGAGCCTGTGCGAAAATGGTGGCGAGCTTTGATGAGGTCAGCAGCCTTTCCGGCCGGCCATGCACCGTTGCGCAGGTATGCTTCGCGGGCACCATCGACATGACCAAGGCGTCGCCGATTGAGAGACCGCTCAACGTTGCTTCGACCGTCACCAGGCGGATAGTTCGGAGGCGAAAGCCGGACGGGCGCTTCGCGATAGGATGGCCGGCAAGCCGTCCCTTCGGGTTTGCCACAATGCCGGCATTTGCCGTTGGCGCAACCCAACCGAGAAAGAGGCTTGTAGTTAGGATGAAGCTGGAGCTGCTGTGGGAGAGCGGGGGTCTTGAGCCAAGCTGCAGGATGAAAGGATCAGTCAGGCACAATCATTAACTTACCAAGCACTGTAACTCTATCCATGCGCCAAGCAGCATTTAACTAGAGGAGTGATCATTATTAATAATGCGATCGCTCCTTAACCACAGCGTCCAACTGTCGTCACCGTTGGTGCCACTTTGCAGAAGTGATTGCGTGGTCCATTATTCTGAAGTGTTTTCCCTCGTTGACCGATTATTGACCAGGCTGCGGGCTCGGCACTTCGTTTTCCGTTTTAAGCGGCACTCCCAGATCTCGTCCTTCTTCCAAAGTTTGCTCCAACTCGCTCTCACACGCGTATGAACCAGCACATCACTAGCAGCAATGTCGAACGTCTCTTGCTACTCGTTTACCGTGACCGCGCTCGGCGCAATCGCCGGTATCTTTGTCAACATGAATCGTCAGTACGATCCACACGTAGGGGATCCCCCCAGTTCATACCCAGTGAATGGTCCACCCCGGCGCCGTCTACCTTCTATAGTCCTCCCTCCCCTACCGTCGACATTCCCTTTCCTAACCCAGACTTTGTGGCAAACGGTACCCTCCTGATCATCATCATCGTCCTCGGTAGCATGCTCATGGGATGCCTTTCGGCTCTATCGCTGCTTCGTCCTGCCCGTATCCTTGCCCTGGCCATCCGCCTTACCCTCACCGATGCTGTTGCCGCTGCCTTCGCCGCTGCCTTCGCCGCTGTGTTTGCCGCTGCCATCGCCATTGCTACTCCCTTCGCCACTGCCATTGCCACTACCATCTCCGCTGCCGTCGCCTTTATCTTGCGCGTTCCCAAGATGCTTAAAAATGGTTTCGTACTCGCTCTCTCCCTCCCTCTCTGGTTCCTCCGCGGCTACGAAAACCCTTGTTATACCTTTTGCCACAGCTTCTGGTCTGTGGCAAAGTACTTTGGGTTGGTTTACCCTATGGCCTATGTCGCTAGCTGGTTCACCGTAGCAGTCATTCATGGCAACCTCCTCATACATCTCGCGCACGCCAACGCCACCGTGTTCGTTGTGGTTCAGTACATGCTCGCTCAGTTCTGTAGTGGAGCCCCAGGTGTATATTCTGCGGATCGCAGCTCGCGCTCCGCGGCCTGCATCTTCATCAGCGGCCTTATCCTCCTCCACCTCGACACGCTCTGCAGCCAGTTCATGCTTGCACCAAACCCACCTGGCTCGTCACGGATCCCGGTCTTTGCATGCACAAACGTCATATGTGCGCTCCTCGGCAGGGATACTTCATTCCCACTCTACATCAGCATGCTGCTCGAGGGACCGATTCCGGACGACAGGCGCCGCCACCTCGATGAACCTCTTGCGGACGAAACGGTCTGCTTCAAATCATACCACCGGTACAGAGACTTGAAGAATGACCGGTGTCGTCCCAAGCGCGTTTCCATCGTCAGTGTGTGAGTTCAAATCGTGGTTTTGAGTCGCGAAATTGTACTGACCGTCGTTTCAGTTGGCCCCAATCCATTGACAGCGAGGACAAGTCCTCCGAGCTCGAATGAGCTCGCCATCTTCGCCGAAAGACTTTCTCAACAGCCAGACAGCCAGTGAGTTGCAGCAGTCTTTCTTTGCCACTCATTCGATGCCGTGCTCATGTCCAACAAGCTTTCAGTTATTTTTCGACTTTTATTTTATTTCTCATGCCTTTCAACCACCACCAGACCCCCAACAGGAGAGTTAAAGGGCTCGTCAGGCACTTTCATATGCCCCAATTCACTCTCGCACGCATTCAATATGGCCTTCATTTCCAACTCGGTCCAACTTTTTATTTCAGCTTTTACTTTGTTTCAGCGGTACGCGCTGTCTTAGTCCTGCATAACGCACAGTCACTGAACATTATGCAGAAAGCTCCACCTAAGACATCGGCGGAGGCATGTCGCAGGCGAGCCTGATACTATGAGGACGACAACGGCGACGATCACGGCAACCCCATCGATAATGGCATCGGGAATGGAACCAGCAGGGAAAGAAAAGTCGCCATCGTCGCCGATGGCGATGCCCAAGTGGGTTTAGATGCTCCTGCTGGTGGCCCAGATCCCGGTGCCCGATCGGGGATTGGAGCTGCATCACGCACTCTCTCTCTTGCCATTGAGCACCGCCGCCTCAACCTCTGACGCCACCTCAGCTTCGGACGCCACCTCGAGCTCTGTCCCCCGACCTCTGCCGCCGCCACTGCCGCCACTGCCGCACCGCCACCAGCCAACCCAACTGATACACCATGCTTGCTCCCACCGGGGATGCGCAAAGAGAGTCAGTTATTGACTTTGGTGTGCCAGGTGCGCGCCATTCTATGCCATAGCGTTAGTCACTAGCTGTCGGTCGTTTGTTACGGTCAAAACTTCTACTTTCACTTCATTTCTCATGCCTGCTCACGACTAGCTTCACTCGTCATGTTCCTTGAGTCCCTTCCATATCCATTCTCCTTCCTTCAATCAATTCCGCGTCCATTGTTGTCTCTCCAAATCCGCCCGTATACATTCTCGTTCTCGAGTCTCGTTCCCTGTCCATTCTCGTCTCGAAATCCGTTCCCAATCCATTCTCGTTTCTCGAAATCTGCTCCGTATCCGCTCCCTATTTCCTTGGGTCCGTTGCGGGTGTACTATATCCGTGTTTGCTTCATTCTCTGTAATGATTTTGAGCCGTTCACGTCGCGTTTGCTTGCAATATACTGGCTTTGGCCCACATGCAGGTCAGCTCGAGCAACAGCTGCAGTTTCAGTCTGACTGTCTAAGATCATTCATGAAGGGTCGCGCCAAGTCAACCTTATCCGCTGACGAGTAGCATATATTCAGGTTGAATCTCCATTGCAGTTCATATGCTCGATGTTACACCTAGACAGACACACACATCCGTATCGTGACCAAGACCAGTCTACTTGGTTGCCACAACTCAGTTGCTTGCGTACCAAAACGGTTCGCGCTCGATGGGATCATGGCCGTGTTGTCCGCGTTGAGCATGTTGGTCACGCCCACGGTCGACAGACCAGGAGTGTTGATTCCCGTCGACACGCTGTCGATGTTGACGATGGCATCTTGGTATTTCGCCAGCGAGACGCATGTGTCGCCGACAAATGACACCAAGAAGCTTCATGAAAGACAGTCAATGGAAGAGAGGAGGGGTGAAGGTCAAGACACACTTGTAAAAGCCGCCGCCGTAGAGCGGTAGGTTGGTCGATTTTCGGATGAACAGAGGCCAGGCGTCCACCCGGCGTCGGTAAGAACGTCAGGTCCTTGTACGCCGAGTTGATGCTGAACCGCGCTTGTGGAACAGGCGACGGTTGGTAGTGCGGCGACTCGGTCTGCAACTCACCTTCAGCTTCTATCCTCACTGCCTGAGATTGCAGCGCACCTCAAGGATACCGAGGAAGTGATCCGCACCAGCAAAGTTATACTGGACAAGCACATTGGTGGACCAAACCACTGCCAATAGTCCAAACAGGACCGGCAGTCTCTGAGAACATGCCACGACCGCCGAAAACCGAAGTTTGTGATGAGGTGTTGTCGCCGTGGCGCATCAACACTTGTCTCTGGCACGCGACCACCCCAAGCCGGTCCAGCGCACGCCCCCTCCCCCATGTTGTCACGACAAACACAAGTGAAAGCGTCCTGAGGGTGCAATGTCAGCGATGGGCAAAGATGCAGGACGATATACACGCTGTGATTAAGGGGGAACGAGACGAGCTGGTAGATATGGACAGGCTACGCACCGGAATGATGGGATGACGCTGATGCTATGAGATGTAGAGAGGGACTGCGCATGCCCTGTGAGGTTGCGCAGGACGTAGCTCCAGTCCGCGTAGGGTATCAGCGAGAGACTGAGGGGCAAGGCTGCGATTGAATGAGCGAGGTTGCGCGAGCAATGACGGGCGGCACTCACAATCCCTTGGACGCTCGCAACCTGCGCAAGTGGCGCCGCTCGACGGACCTGGGGAACTGTACGGGCCACCTAGGTCGGTTCGTGCCCTTCTACAGCTTGAGCACAGGTGTTGACATGCCTCGTCGATGGTGCACTGCTGGACTAGTGGGACATCCGTGAGGCCGACTAAGTGAACAGTTGGCTGTTGGTGGGAGACGTGCGTCGGCTTGCTGAGGTGTATGGCCTGCTCTCTATTGGAGGGTGAGCCACTCGAATGGGTGATTTGGTATTGGCAGGAAGACAAGGTGCGACCGGGCGTCTTTCCCAAAACATGCAAACTCTCGCATGTTTTGGGAAAGACGCCCGTGTTCTGGCAATTGCAGAACATGGGGCGCTTGCCGACGCTCTTCTTGTCCCTTGCCTTTTTGACGCGCCGCTGTACCACAAGCTTGCGTCGATGCAAGCGGACCTTGGCGTTGCAACGACGCGGCGTTTATATCTCAGATACGTCTCATGCGGCATGAGGAGTTGGGGTTTCTGCGTCGCGTTTGCAATTAGCAGCAAGCTCGTCAAGCTTTGACACGTCCCGATGAACCTGAAGATGGAGCCTCCTGACTTTGCTCGGTGTCATCAGCACAGTGTAAAGTTGCCAGTAAGGGAATCGTCCAATCTGGCGGCTACTCAAAATCTCATTCCTCCTCAATAGTATTGGGAACATAGGAATGACCGTACCAAGATTTGTACCCTCGCTACCCAAACGACCGGACCAGTACCCCACTCAAGTTAGGAGAGAACGAGCCGTTCGACATGTTGCAAGCTGCATTTGCGCGAAAACGTTCTGCTGTTTATGCCAAAACTTGCTGTCTTCAAGGCCAACATTGCGGGTAAAGCGTTCAGCCCCTCGGAAGACGAAGCCTCCGAGTTGACCAAGTTTCTGCTAGTCTCCAGCAACGTGCCGGTTTCTCAATCGACTTGGATGGCGTCTTCCTTCCAACAACTAGCGTAATGCGCTTCCCATCTGTCCTACCGATTCGAGTACTCGGTATTATTCCCACATCACATCATCGCCGGTCTCTACTTTGGATGTTGGAGTCAAAGTCCTCAACGCTGAGAAGGATCAGGAGAACTAACGCGTTCGCTCTTTCACTTTCGTTGCAGCGTTCGAGCTGGTCAAGATTCGGAGGCAGCTAGAGTACTCGATTGCAGCCGCCAAGGGCGTCCATCTCGAGAAGCCTCCGTCCAACTGGCAGGCCGTCACAGAGATTGTGCGCGTTGCAGGCGTACGCGGGCTCTACGCCGGGTTCCCGCTACACTTTCGTGAGGCATAGTCTCTCTCTTGGTACGCTCCTGGCGCTGACTTGGCGGCCCCGTTCCTTGTACAGTGCGCGACACCTCGGGCACCGCGCTGTACTTCTGGGAGTACGACATGTTGCGCCATGTCTGCGGCCGCCTGCCCTCGGGCGAACAAGGACCCACTCCCGCGTGGCTACCGATCCCCGCGGGCCTCGTCCCGTTCGCCTGCGGAAGCTTTGCCGGCGTCACCAGCTGGGCGCTCATCTATCCCCTCGACGTCGTCAAGACTAAGGTGCAGCGGCGCGCGCTGAGCGGACAGAAGCGGCGCACGATCGGCGAGACCTGCATGAGGATGATCCGTGGCCCCGATCCAGATAAACCAAGGACGTTCGTGCATGGGATTGGGAGGCTGTATCGCGGGTTGGGTGTCAGCGCGCTGCGCAGCGTAACAACGCATGATTTGCTCTGGACCATCTTTGACTACACCGGCGGCGTTATCGACAGGTTATAGCCTGAGCCCCCTCCCCTCCCGTGCGCGACTGTAGCTCGCTTCGTAAATTCTCACACTCCTGTGATTAATCGTCGGTGCCTGTACCACTCTCCGTGCTTCTCCGTGTTGCTCAGAATGTGCTGCTCTATGATAGCGGCTCGTGTACAAATAGTCAGATATATTCTACCTGTCCTCAAGATCGATTACCAAAAGCACAATTTCACTCGCCCCAAGTATGACTTGCGCACAGCTGCATTTTAGTTGCTTCTCGCCATTCCAAGTGCCGATGCACTTCCTATAACGCCGGGTTCCATGCCCCCATCGCCTTGGTATTTTGCCGGACGCTCCAATTGCCTATTCAGATACTGAACCTGCCACTGATCTCAATGAATGTAATAGCTGCTGCTGCTGCCGAGTCTTTCGCAGCTTTTACCGACGAGGCATGTGCAGAGCCCATTTCTAAATCTCCTTCTATGCAAAAAGACATATGAGCCTCAAGACAGTTGAAGGTAATCCGATCAACTGTACCGAAAACACACGCTGTCCATCCCCGTTCTCCCGCGACATATGTTTGCGTCCACTTCAGATCACCAGAACGTCCGTTTCGATCAAAATAATTACTGAGTTCCGTGACATTGTCGATGTAGCCCATTCGAAAAAAGGCGGACTGGCCGTTGCGATTGTGGAGTCTCCGGATTCCTTTGCTTGGGTTCTCCCGGCTGTGAAATCCGCAGGTCTCGGGGCGTAAATTGAAGTTCCAGGAGTATGGTTGTAAGTACTCGCGGTATCCTCTGCAGTACGATTCCAGTATCAGACATGAGTATTAGTAACGAAGCAAAGTCAACTGTACGCACCATCATAAGAGTCAAATGCTCGCTGCCACGCCTTATCGAGGTTTATCTGATCGGTGCGAGTCTTCGGAAAGCCAGATTGGCTTGCATTCGTCGCGGAAAGGTTGGAAGTTCTTAGGCTTGCCGGTGTGACATCATGCTGTGATATGGGTGCATGAGCAATGTTCGTTGCAATTGCTGAGCTTGAATCTCGCTTCAACACGGATGGAGTCGGTGTAGTTTGAGCATCATAGAATGATATATGTTCCACCGCGCTGCTGTCGGACTTGGGTGCTGCAGCTGGCGTGCTGATTTTGGAGCACACCCACTCTCCAAGCTTCAAGGCAGCAACCGTGGCAACTACTTGGGCAACGTTGACTCTGGGGCTCCAGGGAGTGGTGGGGTTGAAGTTGGTGCCAGCAGCGTTGTTGTGATTCACAATCTCCTTGATCTGGCGGTCGATTATGTCCATATGTGCGTGGTTCCGAAGGAAGTTCGTACCTCGGTGGTGTCATTGTTGATAGACGCCAGAACATCAATGTTCTGGCTCAACGCTTCGCCCACGCTGGTGAGTTGCTTTGCGACTTCAGCAGAGTCTCCGCTCGCAGCTCTGGAGCGCTCTTCCATCTGACCTGAGAGCGCCGCAACATCTGCTTTGCTTGCAATGTTGGCGACGGCGGCGTCAAGAGCAGGTTGTACCTGCACCATGAAGTCAGTAACTTTGTCTACGTCTTGCTGCTGCTGCTCGAGCGCGTCTCGAATGCGGTCGAGAACCCGGCGTGTATCGTTGTTGAACGCTCTGAAGGTAATGGGCGTGAAAAAAAAAGAGAGAGAATGAAGCGTGAGTACTCACAGGAGTATCGACAGCATGAGCGGCTGAAGCGCTCGGCTGATCTCAGCTTGACGCTTCTTGGTGTCTGCGCTGTGGCGTATTTGCCACTCGACGCATTTCCGGACATGATTGGTCCACTTGATAAAGGTTCGTCGCTTGGATGAGGTAGTCGGAGCTGTGCTCTCCACCAAGTCGATGCAAGCAATCTTGTTCAGGCCTGAAAGCAGGAGCTTGTAAAGGACTTCCATCTGCTGCAGAACAGAGTTGCGCAGCTTTTCCTCTGCATTGGCCTCGATGGCGGGGATTACGGTGTCCAACAAACTTTCGAGAAGGGCCAGCTCGGATTGAAGAGACTGGCATTCAGCTGGCGACCCTCGGCACTCGCTGAAGAAGACCACGTTGTCCTTGGCCAGCTTGACGAGAGCAATAGCATCGCCGACGGCGTCGCAGGTTAGAGGGAAGGGCATTGGTGGCAGGAGGAAGGCGAAACAAGGCTCGGAGTAGAACGGTACGTATTGTTTTGTTGAGTAAACAGTGGCCTAGCTACGTCAGGGACTTCGGACCCTCCTGCTTGCTTCGTGGGCGTCGTTGTTATTCGCAAACGATGGTGGGTCTATCAACTACGCTATTAAATGACTCTCCGAAGCAGGTCCTACAGGCTCAGACCAACGCACTCGTCGATCGTCTGGGCTGGCAACTTGATGCGCAGCCCGATTACCTGGGTTCATCAGGACCTGTGCTCGTACAACGTGCTCGCTACCGACGAAGGCAAGTTAGGTGGTGTCACGGACTAGGAGAGCAGCTGGTGGTTGCAGAAGCCATAGCAGCTAGCAGTCTTCAGTCAGTGGCGCCGAGGATGCATGGGCGGCTAGTGTATTGGTATGACCGAAGATCACAAATTAATGGGATGACGAAACCGAGAATGCGTACAACTTATACTGGAAATTTAAGGTGTATTACTTCTAATCAATGTGCGGTATGTATTAGTAGCGGACTTGACACTTCACTTCTGCGCCACCCGCGGATTCATTTCGCAGCGACCAAAGAATTCAACGAACGGCAGAGGAAATGACCTGAACCATGACTGGACAAGTGAGAAGTTAAAACGTGTACATATTTGGCCAATGGAACACATGCAGTACATGTATTTAAATACCAGGTGCAATGCTGCCAGTTTTCAAGCGAGGAACGCGAACATAGCGCCAACTGCATTCATCTTGAGGTTGACGGTATTTATAACACATGCATTGGCTAAGGGGTTCCACGCTGAATCCTAATGAATGCAACGTAATTTTTGTTGTCGCTTGACGGTCGGCTGATGATATTACAGCGGAGTCATTACACCGGAACTCAATGGCTCACCTTTGACTGGCATAGTAATTGAGGCTTTTAGACTGAGCTAATAGACATTGAGTAGCCGCAGGTGGAAGGTGGTTGAGCAAGCGCGGTGTGACCTCATCTCGTTCAAGTCCAAGACGAAAATGGATCTCCGACTCAGCGGCACTTGTTTTTACATTTCCGAGCACGCGCACCGAGTCTCGATGGACGCGGGTTTTTTCAAGGGCACTTCGTCTGAGCAGGACACTCGCTTCTCGGATAAACAGAAAAAGCTCCTCAAGTCGCTCAAATTTCCACCAGAATTCGATAAAAAGGCACGTGCATTGCAACGAATGCGGCATGCGCTGACAGAGTACGTGCAGGTCGACCTACGCAAAGTGAACTTGCAGGTTATCAGGCCATGGGTGACAAAGAAGGTTGTTGAGTTTGTCGGGTTTGAGGATGAGGTTAGCGCGACTCTGCTAGACGTTCAAGTTGCGCCACTTAGACCATACCGCGCAGGTCGTGATCGAATATGCCATAGGCCTGCTTGAGGACACCAAGAACCAGCCTCATCCAGACCCAAAAGACATGCAGGTATGTGCTTGACCACATGCTCGTGTGACTGCGATCTCGCACACCCTCGTATCCCCATTTGCCCGCCATGGTCTCAGCCCATTGCGCTTTCACTTGCCCTTCTCGCGCGCATCAGTTGCAGCCCGCCAAATTCCTGACGTCGTCTCTCGTTTTACCCAGACGAACTTTTGTGTCATCCCATCTTCTACTGACTTCGATCCCTCGAGCCGAGTCAGTGCGTTACTCAGTCTCGCCTCATCTTCCTACCGTTCAATTCGGTTGCTCATCTGGTCGTTCGTTCCCTTAGCAGCTTTCTTACCACCCGCGATGAAGTGGTCAGCGGGTCGTCGTTGTCTCTAGACCCAGCGCAGTTGAACCATTGCTCGAGGTCGTAGCTCTTCCCTTCCATCGTACCCTGCCATCCCGCGAATCAAGCATTCCTCTTTCTTTACATTTCCTGTATCATCTTCACTCAGCAACTAACGCATCGGTGCTTTCTGTAGGTGAACCTGACTGGTTTCCTCACGAGCAGCACCGCACCGTTCATGCAACAACTTTGGGAACTTTTGCTCGAGGCGCAAGACTCGCCCGCAGGCATTCCTCGCAGTTTCGTCGAGGAGAAGAAGGAAGAAATGCGTCGCCAGCAGGCGCAACAAGACACCAAGCCGACTCGGCGTGGTTTCAGTGGTGCATTCGTTCTCTCCATTGCTAGCTAGTTTTCGAGACTGACGAACAATAGATGCTCCCCCTGGCGGTCCGCCTGGCCGAGGCGGGTACGGCTCTGGTCCGGGATCTGGACGGGGTCGTGGCGGTCCTCCGTCGGGCTCACGGTTTGACGACCGCGGCCCACCGGGTGGGGGCGGACGAGGTGGTTACGGACGTGGCGGGTTCGACGATCGTGGCCCGCCTCGTGGTAGAGGTGGTATGCCCCCTGGCATGCGCGGGCGGGATGCAGGCTGGGGTCCGCGCGGGCCGCCACCACGGGTGAGTCGTTTTTCGAACGGATATCAGGCGAAGGTTAACGATGAATCGTAGCGCTCGCGGTCACCACCGCGTCGCAGAAGGAGGTCATATTCGCGTAGTCGGTCCCGGTCACGCTCGAGGTCGAGGTCCCGCGACCGGGATCAAGACCGCGGTGGGCGTGTTGGGAGGAGAGATCGGGACGACACACCTCCTGCGTCTGGTGCGCGTGCCGATGTGAAAAAGGATACGACTCCACCTGCTGCCGAGCCCGCGAGCGCGACCGTGACCGTCGCGAGCGAGATGACCGCCGCCGCCAGCGGTCGCCTCCGCCCAAACGTAGGCGGCACGACTCCCGCTCCCGTTCGCGAAGTGGATCGCGGTCGCCACCTCCACCGCCGAGAGAAAGAGATAGGAGGGATAGAGGACGTGAGCGCGATGTTTCAGGGTCGCCGCCACCGCGTAGACGGCATGAGTCGCGCTCGCCGCCGCCGCGTGACCGAGATCGAGAGCGCAGACGCGATTCGCGCTCTCCTCCTCCTCCCCCATCGCGCGGTCGCCGACGCAGCCCTAGCTCTAGAGGTAGCCGCAGCCGTAGCCGCAGCCGCAGTGCGATGGTGCGTACTGTACTTCATCTTAAGGTCATTACTAACTTTAGGCCCTGTTGGTAGTCCAACGACAAGATGGATGTGGACCGCGAGGACCTCAACCGTCGAGAGAGCGAGCTCAAGGAAGCGGCGTTGCGCGCCAAGGTCGTACGCGCGATGGGCAAGCCGAAGGTCGGCGGTAGCGATAGTGAAGACCGTGACTGAACGACGCACATACATGGCCTGCGTCCTGTTTCCAGCGCTTTCAAGAGATGCAACCTTGTGCTGATATATGCTTTCCTTCTTTAGAACTATGCTGCTCTCGAATTCAATGATCATGGTTCAGGTGCTTGGCGCGGCGGAAGATCATTGTGATGTCAAGACGAGGTACATAGAGTGCTGTAATTAACAAAGTGTCAAGAAGTACGAACAATTCTGGTTTACGTGCTAAGGTTTGACTTCCACAGGTGTACAATCTGCAGCTAAACTTGTCTACGATGCGAACTTCGACTGCCGATGATTCGATGACGATATTGCCGTCCACCAACAGAGCATGCGGGTCGACGTACGTCCTGATCTCTGGTCGAACAGCAGGACCGAGACCGACCTGGCTTACGCGAAAGAGGACATAGAGTTTCTGGGGCGGAGCTGGTGACTGTGTGTCGCGCCGCAACTCAAAGGCCTGCAGGTAGAAGTCAACGAATTATTCTCTGTGAGGTAGAACCCGGGAGAGACTTACCTTGCGAAACTGTTGCCGCCGTATGAAGAACGTGTTGCTTTGGCTACCGCTAGTAGATTTGACTTCAATGAAAACCTCTGGTGTTGCACCGTGCAGAGCAGTCTCGTGCGGGAGGAGCAGGCGAGTCAAAGTTCCCGTATGATCGTGGTATTGGAAGTCTGCATACGAGACACCTCGGAATGCTGGCAAACCGCCGAAGTGGCGAAGCTCGGAAGTCCAGTTGACAAGATCGAAATTGGGAAGATGCTCGCAAAGGAAGTCGTACACCTGGGAAAAGTACTATGTTAGCCAAACGATCAGCGCGGCTGAGCTATAACCTGCGACGTACAAACTTCTCGCCTAAAAATCCCACCTGAAGGGCGCGTGCATCGAAGTCGCTGCCACGTGCTACAGAGACATGACCTACGATATCTGACAGATCGAGGCTGGAAATCCGGTCAACAATGGTGTCTACAGATGTCTGATGTGCCGAAGCCTCGCTTGGCAATGCTCGAAGCTGGGCGTCTGGATTGCGCGCTCCGGATAGTGTGTCATTCTGTTGGTCCGCGCTAAAGGATGCAGTAGTAGGATGCGTCGTAGTGTTTTCGAGATCCGCTGTGAGCGTTGAAACACCGTGGCCACCGGTGAGAACACCCGTGGCTGCATTTGGAGCAAACCGCACAGCGGCAGGAAAGGCTGTATCGCGTGCGTATACTGCGAGGCTGTCCATCTCTTCTATCCCTGTGGTACTAGCTAAGAAATTTCGAAGAGCATCTTCGGGCTGTTCTGATAGTGTAGGTGGTGAGGGCTGTGATTGGAAGGACTCCGTTTGAAACAAACCGCGGGTGCGACCACCCCGACCACCACCACCAGCAGAGCTGCCGCTTGTAGCATGCGATGCAGTGGAATCTGCAGCCGGGGGAGGTGGACACGCAGGAATATTGAATTCAAGCTCTGCTCCGATTGGTAAGTCTGGATCGAGCGGGCCAACGTTCTCACAGCGGAGAAGTGTTTCAATAGTTCCAGTGTCCTGAGTGAGCAACACGAAGCAAATCATGGTGTCCATGCCCATCTCGCGTGATAGTAGCGATGCGAGTGCCGTGTGTTTGTTATCGGAGTCCGTTGATCCTTTCGTAAGGAAGACATCGAGGATTTTGTCGCGGCGTTGCACCCAGCTATCCACTTCCTGAACATGCTCGTGGATTGCCTTCAGCGAATATGTGACTGCCACCTTCTCGACGTTGAAGACGCGCACAGAGTCAACCGGCAGGGTACGCCGGAGCTTCCAATAGACGTATCTGCTAACAATAAGCTAAAGCCCGGCAGCCAGCACTAATCAGCTCACCGCTTGAAGTAGACGAGTCTATCATTGAAAGCATCAGTGTCTTCCTTATCCAGACGTTCATCCGGATCTACAAAGCTGTCTACATCAGCGTCATCGATCTTGACTGAGATCGAGATGGATTCGTCGATGCACTTGGTTGGATAAACGCTGAAGTGTCGGAGAAGTGGCGCAATGAAAAAGACTTGTTCTGGCTTGAGCGCCATAAAGCCAACATGTGGCGCAAACCAATCGCGAAGTTGTTCCGCGACATCTGCCACGTAGAAATCGTCGCTGGCTGTTACCAGAGTGCACATTCCGGCTGCGTTTGGTTCGACCACAGGAAATATCGTTGAATTGCGGACCTCGGGTGTCCAGTCAGGAAGGTTTCCTTCTTGGATAGTCTTCAAAGTGCCGCTGGCATATGCCAGCAATCTGTAAAGCCTCGAGAAATCGCTAGTGGGGCGTGGAGTTGACGAGTTGGCCTCGTACATCCAAAAAGTGCTGCGCGTGTTTGCGAAATGTTGCAGTTCCTTTGCAACGATCTCAGGCCCGGCGCTCTGGATGCGGAGTCGTTCTTGAAAAAGCCTCTTTAGCGTAGGGTACGTGTCGTTCAGCGCAGGTATAATCGTCATGATAGAGGGTCCGGACCAAAGAACATCTTTCTTCGAGTGCCAATCATTTTTTACGAAAATGAGATTGCGCTCGTCGAATGCCTCACTGTAACAAGTCAATAATCAACACAACTAAACTGAATGCGTCGGAGCTTACCAAACAGCATCTGACATCTCCACAAATCTGGAATCGATCTGCTCGTACATGTCCATGACTTGGGCCATATTCGTGCTGGCACCCGAATTCGAACTCAGGATAATGAGCTGCTTGAGGAAAAATAAACCATCCGGCCGAATGCTGACACCGAACTTCGTGAGAAACGACCAGTCACCACCCGGGTCGTTGATGTTAAGAAGCGGGAGGTTCGATGTTGGGTACTTCATGAGATCCGGGGATGGCAAGAAAGTATTAGAGAGCGCTTTGTCGGTACCGTCACGGCAGCGGACGACAACGCAGCGGAAGTAGTCGCAGAACTTGGCTGATTGCGAACCTAATGTGCTCGAGAATTTCGGCCAGTACTTCCGCAGAAAGCTAAACAGCGCACGAGTATCCGAGAGACGAAGGCGATCCACCACCGCCTTGAGCTCGGTGCTCGGGAGGTCATTGTGAACACGGGGAGACGTGGCAATGCCCAAGCATGAATGAAGCCAGTTTCGCCAGGTTCGCAGCTCGTATCCCCGGATACCCGTGGGAGCGATAAAGTCCTCGTGAACGAACCGCGCTGGCGACAAGAGTATGAAGCTGAGGCGATCAGCGTGAGCGGCATCTTGCTCGTCCATGTACAGGTCGCTGCCCCGACACGCTCTACCGCCACGATCATATAGCCAAACGGAACTCGCGAGATCTTCGTGAGAGGCTGAGCTATTCTTATACAGGTAGAGCAGTTGCTCCACTGACTGACGAAGAGTGGGCACCGATCGACCCTGGAACTTGATGATCTGTTCCACGACAAGGGCCGTGTCAAGCTCCTTGACACCAAGCCTGGATAGTAGTGTGTAGCTGTGACCAGTGGATGCTCTGTTACTGAGCAGTCGAATGGAGATTCCAGAGGGGAATGAGGTGAAGTTCGAGCGTGCGAAGAATAATTCCTGCGAACTGCTGCACGACTCCCAGATTCCATCTTCGCGCTCAGCAAGTGGAAGCTGCCCAATCCGATGGTCAACAAGACGAGGTGGATAGTTTGAATTGAATCCATTGTCGATGAGCAGCTGGAAGACGGTATTGAGCCAATCCGAGTCGTTGTAATTAAAGTCGTTGTTTGACAACTTGATGAGTCCTCCGACGAAGTCCGAAAATGACACGTCCGCAACGCCGAGTTGTCCCTTTAGAATGGAAGTGACCGCATGGCTGTACTCCGTCGCTGCATACCAGTATGAAAAATGGCGATCGGCGATAAGGGGTACGCCATGACGATCGACGTATTCGCCTGCGAACCTCACTCGACTCGGGGGACGATGAGAACCGTCGCTGCATCGGATGACATCACTGGTCTTGAGGCGTTTCAGAAGTTGGTTGACAAATACTGAGAAAAAGCCATCGGAGATGTCGCTGGGCTTTGGCAGGAACAGTGGCCACGTGAACCGCAAGCTAGTCGAGGTCTTGAAGACATTGATGGCAGACATGAATGCTTCCACAAGGCGATCACGGATAGTAATGTTCCAAGGATTGTCAACACGTACATCCTCTCGGTTGGCCGCCGTCAGGAAATCGCCATGGATGGAGAACTGGGTGTGGATTAATACATTGCAAGAGCATCCAGTCGTCAGTCACTCACCTTGAACCCCACGCGGCGTAGTGGGAGAAATGCATGGACGCTAGCTTTGGTCGAGTTGTCCGCCTCCGAGTTCTTGTTGAGCGGAAAGGCCATTTTGACCACTGTCGACGTTTGGCCCTCTCGCTTAGGTTCGCGCTGCGACATTGATACTGTAGTCGACACCATCAAGTACTTCTTTGACTCTGTCACCTCGCACCCGGCTGTACCGTTAGACATTACGAGGGTGACGGTCTGTCTCTGCTCGGTGCGCTTCAAGCTGAATACATCGCCCGAGATGTTGACCTTGAAGACGGCTAGCTTCGGCAGGAACAGCAGAACGCCTTCGCGAAGCTCCACCAACTGCTGCTTTAGCTCTTCGAATGGCTGGTTGTCTCCAAATTCGAGACGAATACTTGACCACCCTTTTCGGTTGAGTGGGAATGGCTTGTTGTACCACACTGGTACGGTCATGCCAATGTCTCCGACGCCACGATCGAGGTAGAACGAGTAGTCGCCAGATTGTACAATCACCTTTACGGCGACCTTGAACATCGACTTGGCTCCTATCGTAGAAATGAGTCATGAGCCAATTCATTGAGCGGATCATGCACCAATGCCTTTTTCGCCTGTGGTCAACGGCACATCATCAGCGCAGGTTCACCTCCGCGAATCAAAGCACCTACCGATCTGTTCCTTATTGTTTCGCTTGCTGCTGTCGCCGACAGAGCAGAAACCTCTCACGTCCTTCTCGGTGAATCCCATTTCATTGCACCAGATCTGCATGAAACTAGGCCAAAGTTCAATCTCCAAGGTCGGCAGGGCTCCCGGTGAGTAGGTGTTGTCGACCGCATTCTGAATGATTTCGAAGATACAGTGGGCGGCGTTGGTGTAGAGGTCATCCGACAGACTGAACACACGCGTCAGATATAAACCTCGAGCAGGCAGTATTGTGGCACTTACACAACGAGGGCACGAGCATGCTCGGCTTTGAAGGCTTCCATCCGCCGGCGCATATCAGCATCGAGCTCATCGTCCGCAAACTTTTGGCTGCGGATGTCCTGTATGACGGCCTGGGCGGCGACGCGTCCACTCATCTTTGGCCAGAGCGAAGTCACGAGTTCAAAGTACGGGGAGAGCCATAGCCCGTCTCCGTCTTATATACAGACATAAGAACACAAGGGCGCCGGAGGTCGGAACGCAGTTCGGATGCTGATTGCATTGATACATTCAATACATTCATAAGAAAATAAGAGCGCCAGAGGTCGGAACGCAGTTCGGATGCTGATTGCATTGTCTGCGCTCTGAAGAAGCAAGCAGAAACCCCGAGGCGCCAGGGGCCATGGATCGGGGTACGGATCTTCAGTGAGACCCCATCGCACTATTGGTATAGGGCGACCTTTGACGGTGAGAATTGCTCATACACTGGTTGGTAAGAGTCGAAATAACGGAGTCGGCCGAAGGCGACCGCGTTCCTTCACGCAAAATCTACTTACAGGCTCTGAAATGGAGGAACATGACTTGCAATTTTGTCCTCCCCAAAGACTCAAACAATGTATTCACGACCTGCAATTCACAGACTTACGCAGTCCCACAAGCGCAAGAGGCTTGTTCGCCCAGTGTAACGCTCGCAAGCAGCATGCGACAGTTTTGGAATGACGAAGAGTTACACATAGACACAGGACATGAGCGTATAAAGCCTTTGCTGTAAGCTGATTCACAACTTGCTCTTCGTCTCCGGTCCTAACGACATTGGTGCACCGTACAGCATATGCCCTCCGTCCACAATGATAGCATTGCCCGTGACGTGAGCACCACCGCGGCCAGAGAGGTAGAGGACGGCACCGGCCATATCCTCGGTCGTACCAGCGCGACCTGCACAGCAGCAACGGGATCAGTCACAAGAACGCTGCATGAGCGACGAAAGATTGCGTACCCATCGGGTGGACCTTGTCCAAATTCCCGAGCGCGCTGTAGCTGAACGCGGTCATCTTGCTGGGGAATGTCCCGGGGCAGATGGCATTGACCCTTCGCGAGAGTTTAGTTAAATCATTCTTTTGAGAGCTGACGAGACTTACGTGATGTACTTCTTCGCCAAAGTTACGGCCAGCTGCTTCGTCAAATGGGCGGCAGCCGCTTTGCTCGCGTTGTCTGCAAAGAAGAAGTGTCAGTACGTTGGACGGCTTGCAGTGGCGAAAGACGCACAGCTCCAGGTTCCCATGCCCGGCGGTGTGAGCGCCATGCCAGTGTCACCATCCGAATGCGGGGAAAAGCTCGTGACCGAGGCAATGTTGATGACACGCCCAGGGTCAAGGTTTGAGGCATCCTTCGCCAGGAGGTCGGTCAACCTGACAACAACGAAAGTGTGAGTCTATCGGCTTTCAAAGAGACGAAAGGCAGGCGTACGACACAGTTACTAAACACAAAGCCGTTAGTATCGACTGGTTGATCATGACTGAGAGACAGAACTCAACGGTAGAAAAGGCTCTTGACGTTCAGTGCCATGATCTTATCCCATCCGTTCACCTCCGGGAAGTCTTCGTACGGTGCACCCCATGTTGCGCCGCTGTTGTTGACCAAAATATGCAGTTTCTTCTCGCGCTTCTTGATCTCGGCACCCAGGGCGTCGCAGCCAGCTTTGGTCTGCATTCATGAGATCAGACGACTGGACGCATGCCAGGATGCTGAGAACGCACGCTAAGATCTGCGATGAGATACTCGCACGAGCCGGGTCCTGCTTTGTTCAAAGCGGCAGAAACCTTCTAGTATTGAGACTATGGCAATACTCGGAGCAGAACCATTGGCGGACCTCTTTGAGCTGCTTCTCCTTGCGAGAGGCAATGTACACCTTGGCGCCGTTCTGAACCAGCGCGGCCGCCATCATGGTTCCAAGCCCGGAACCGCCTCCAGTGACAAGCGCTGCTCTACATAAGCTGCAGCACACGAGCGGAAGTCAGTTGCGCGCACCAACTTTGCCCTTGACGCCAGCGAGCGTGTCGGCGCGAAGATCTATCGCGAAGAAGTTCAGAAACGACGCTGTAGAGTGTACTAGTCAGACGCACCAGGGATAGACATTTTGCAGAAAACTGAGGCGAGTGTGGGGAAAGAGAAAGAGCGGTATCAGCCGTCCGGCATTGCGATGTTGCCGACGGTGTCACGAGCGGGGAGAATCATGCAGTTGTTCTGTGCCGACCCATCAAGTAACCTGCCATCTGCCAAACTAAGGCAGGGGTCCTCAAATTTGGTGCAGGTGAACAGGTAGAAGTGGTAACATCTGTGCGAGCGACTGAAATTTCAGAGCAAGACTGCATGTGAACGCGATTTCGGCATTTTGCGGCCGCTAAACACGCTTTGGCATCCCGCCAACAGCACCCAATCTACGAGCCCACCCTGGCTCAACATCCATGAACCGGGCTCGCTCGCAGAGGCATGAATTCGCCACGCTAGTCGCTGCGCTTGTGGCCGTCTATGCAGCGCTCATTCTCGTTTGGCTTTGGTTCTTCGGCCACCATTGGGCTCAGGCGTTCCCCAAACCTCGGACAATGCTTGCACTGTCTTTGGTAGCCATTCCAAGTTGGTCGGTAATAATGGCTCTGCGCCAATTGGCAAAACTTCGTCGAGCATCTAGGCTGGATCAGATGCTTCCACGAGGCCGCAGTCGTGAACGTGAACGACGAAATGGTTCAGCTCGGACCTTGGCCACCGGTAACAGCCAGCAAGAACGCCGCACGTTGATACTTTTCTCGACCATCGCAGTGATCGGACTGGTCGTAATCGGGGCGTATGGAGACTACAGCAACGCGTACCACCGCAACCTGCTTGTCGATTCGCTCCAACCCGGACGAAGTGGGATCCATTGGACGTCTAAAGGTACGCACAAGCCTGCTGAAAGGCTTACTCACGCTTGACACGGCACAGAACCCGTATTCCTCGCTGCCATATTTCACAATAATGCCAAAGTCTTTCCAGCATGGAGCCGTGAAATGCTTCGCATCATACACTATCTTGGGTCGGTAAGCCGCTGCCGAACTGCAACGCGCCCGAGCTGAGCGGTCCCCAGGAGAACGTCTTCGTTTCGCTCGTAGAGTCTTATAGCAAGGACGAAACGCCGCAACTCCTACGATCATTCGACGAGACATTGAGCAAGCTTCACGTGCGGCGCAAGATTACCGCAGGTGACACTTCGATCCCAAGACCACACAATATTATTTCAAACCAAGCGCGTATCGAGTTCCTCGCAGCAACGCGTAACCTTGCACTTGAACCGCTGCGCACCATGAAGAACTTTGCGCACGGTCGTGTGCTGTTCAGCAACGACGTCTTTGTCACGGCCGAAGCGGTTGTGGATCTCCTCAACATGCGCGCAGGAGATTACGACGTTGCCTGTGGAATGGACTTTGACGACTTTGGACTGTACGACGTTTGGGTCACGCGTGACCGACTTGGCAGCCTAGTTGCAAGCGTCTGGCCATTTATCCTGGAGCCATCCGGCCGTCGCAGTATCGAACAGAACGAACCGGCCGAAGTGTTCTCGTGCTGGAACGGTATCACAGTGCTCCCGGCGGAACCATTCCTCCTACCGGCGCACAGGGACAACGCGACCTCGAAGCTTTCTCCACAACCGTTGTACCCACCATTAGCCCACACACATCCTGCATTTGAAACAGCTATACCTCCACGCTTAGCACCGGCCTTGCGCTTTCGGACATCCGGTCCAAAAGAGTGTTTCTCGTCTGAGAGCTTCCTCATCAGCTACGACCTGCGCAGGCAGTTCGGGCTGGACAAGTTCTTCGTCAACCCGCGAGTAGTGGTGGCCTATCATCGACGCTTTTTCTTCTGGAACAACCACGTCCTGCGACACTGGATCGTGAAGTGGTGGATGCGCAACGTCGAGCGAGGTCGCTATCTTCATCGAGCAAGGATCACCTTGAGTAATCTTGGTCCAGAAGGAATCACGCTTTGGGACGGAGGAGCATGCCATGGAAGTGCGTAGTCTCTTCTACCTTGAAATCGGTAGAGCTCTGACACAAGCTCCCAAAAGCATGGGAATAAGACTTTATCATGATGAGGAGGCGCGCTCCATGCATGAACATCTCCACTTCATACCTTGCATTTGCATGCTGTCTCTCGTCTTAGCACGCTCGGATTCGCCTTTGCTTCACGTAAGTGCGCGCATGAGTCCACGAATGTCGAAGTTGACAGTTCACTAATTCGGGTGATTTCATAGCACACTATGAACGATTGGGACCCCGAACTCACTCTGTCAAATCCTAGTTGGTTCCAAACCTCTGTCAATCGTCACCAAGTCCACATTAGTTCAGCAGGGCCCACAATTCGTTTCTTCCAAAGCTTGGATTCTCAGTCGCTGTCAATATCAATCACGTCGTCGTCATCCTGGTCCATCGAGTCGTCGTAGTAATCCCAATCGATGCTCGGGCTACGCGCCTTAACCTTCTTAGCGGCTTCAGCCTCCGCCTCCGCCTCCTCCTGCGCCTTGCTTCGTGCAGATGCCGCACCAGCCTTGCTGCGCAGCTTCGGCGCAAGTGACGCCGTCGTCTCATCGAGCCCGCTCAGCGTCATACCCTTGCCCCATGACTTCTCCGCCGGGGCCGACTCTGCAGCAGGCGCGGCGGCCTTCTCCTTGCCCTTGGCACTCGCCCCGGGAGCCGAACGACCAGACAGTGTCGCGCCGCCCCCGCTGAAAATCGGCGGTCCTGCAGATACTGCCGCGCCAGCCGACGACGAGCCAGCGGCAGCCTCCTCGGCGGGAGGCTTGTACTCAACATACCGGTACCCAAAGAACAGCTGGCCGAACGGCAGACTGAGCGGGGCCGGCGCCGTGTCTTCGCGCTCGAGGTCGTCCGTGTGGATGACGCGGTTGCCCGTGCGGTTGACCCTGCTGCCCTCTGGCATGGCTTCGGGCGCCTTCGCGCTGATGCCCTTGCCCTTTGTCCTGCGCCCTGCCAGTGTCTCGCCGCGACCTTTAAAGAGCTCCCAGTCCATACCGCCGGGTGCGACGGCTGCGGGACCGCCTAGAGCAGAGGCGGGACGCGACGAGCCGGGCGTACTCGCGTTCAGGTCGATCTTAAGCTTGCTAGCCATCGTGGGGACCGGTGCCGGCTCAGGACGCTTGGGCTCAACGTAGCCCTTTGGCGCAGCGAAGTCGACCTCAAGGTCGGTGTCGACAATGGATATGCCTGCGGATCCTTCGGGCAGGATCTCCATAATGAGGATAGGGAAAGTGATCATGTTGTGGTGAATCTCGACAATGTCGCCCTGAGTGAGCGTGCTGAAGTTACGGAGAGCTTGTTCAAGAACGGCCTTGGGGTCGTTGAGCTCAAGGAAGTCGACGGTTTGTGGTTGGATCTTGACGCGCTTGCCCTTGGGCAGTGAGGTGCCAGTGACACGGATAGGGTCGCCTTCATTCAACCGCAGCGACTTCATCATCCAGTACGGTAGATGCACAACGCCTTCCTCGGCAATAAACTCGAGGACACCAGCATGCGTAGATGCTGCGGGGTTGGAAGGGTTCTTGAGAGCAAATAGCCACGGCGATTCGATCTCCAATTGGCCTAAGCGGAATCAGACATCCGGCCATGGACCTGGCCTGGTGTTCGAAGACTTACTGAGTTGAGCCAGAGCAGATGGAGGCATTACAACTGTAGTTTAATGATGTGGTGATGAGGACAGGTTCCGCGCCACACGCGCACACTTACTCTTTCCGCCATAAGAGAGGTTGGTACGTTCTCGACCGGGAAGCATAGCAACGCTATAGGCTTTGAAATACTCATCATATGCACGAGCGGGTGCATGCCGGCCACCCATCCCGCTGTAGGTCGAATACAAGAGCCACGCAAGAATGGCGCAGGCAAGAAGGGCAACGAAACAACCAGTTAGATGAGCGAATACCAGAACGTTAATGAGCTCAGATTGCAGGAGTAATGATAAGTTGGCGCACCCTGGAGGATGAAAGAAGCCACCTGGCCCGTTGCCCTGGCCGCCAAGGAATGCGTTGAACTGAGCCAACGATTAGAGAATTATCCATTGAATTACGCGCCGCGTACCATTTGGATTGTATTCAAAGTGCAAGGAGGCTGGTGGCGCGCGTGACGACGGAATGGAAGAGCGCAGAAGGCAGAGGTACGCGTCACGACCGCGCAATGCCGCATCAGGAGCCCGCCACCCGCTTCGCGTCCTTCAACTCAGGCAACATTGCCACACCGCCCGGCAGCTGATTGATGCCACATGAAATGACTGGCATCTTTGGCTGCACCTCACATCCGCGGAATGCCTTGCATGCTTGCGGACGTGCTAATGGAGCCTGAGCCTAGTTGACGTGTGACGGTAGGGCACTGAGATCGCCTTCACACGCTCCTGCGCGACATTACATCTGAAACCGCTCCCACAAGTGTCTCTCCGCCGGCCATGTCGCTTTCGTTGTATGAGCGTACAACCCAGAGCTCATGTCAAGTTCGGATCAGCGCACATGTCACGTCCTCACAGCTAGATTGCGCTGTTTGAGCGCGTTGTTCCAAGTTCGCGCTGTGCAAACACATCTTCTGCCTTCCTGGAAACAATGCCTTTCCCCGTGACTTGCACCTCTGTCGGTGACGTCCTTGCTCTCGTCCAGCTGGGCATTGATATAGTCAAATTCGTCAACGACTGTCACGGCGCACCAACAGAATGTCGGACACTTTGGTCAGATTTCACCTCACTCGAACGCCTGCTCGAGGCAACGATTCCATCAGTTGAGGCCATGCGCAACATTCACATCCGTGATATTGTGATTGAGCGCATAATGGCGGTCTACGAGCTCGTTCTGTCTGGCCTCCAGCTCATAGCACACGTCGATCTTGTGGACGTTGCGTCGCCTGTACCTAAATCCTTTCAGCGCAGCTTTTTACAATGGGCTTCCCGTGTACGAAGGTGTGTGCAATGGAAATTGCATCACAGCGCGGATGCGAAGAAGTGCCAGGCGAAGATAGGGCAGGCGCTGCAGCACCTCATGTTCGCGATGCTCCTGTAAGGAGTTTATCGTTCCTGATTCTCCAACGCTAACTCCATGCAGTTCCAAAGGATTGTGCGACGATTTAACCATGGTTATGGACTTGATCTCAGAAACCACAAGGTTCCAGCAGCAATGCATCGCTGCGGTACATGGTTCCATTATAGAATCCCATGCTGCTCTAGATGACATCACATATGCCATAGACGATGCCAAGCGGAACATTCAAAGGCTCTCAGCGCAGCTTGATGATATGAAGCATAAAACAACTAGGGCCTGGGGTGCGGTTTCTGGGCAGCTATGCAGTTTGCAAACTACGGTCGATTCAAACCAACAAAGTCTCCGATATATTCGTTGCGACACGACCACCACTCGCGCAGCTCTGGAAACTTTCGTCGTTACCGTCAACGAGGACCGGATCGTCAACCATATCAATATGGCCAGCATCGAACGCGAGCTGCGGTCTTTAAAACAACTGGTCTCTGCTTCCAATGCAGCCACAGGTCGGCCAATCGGTCCGTCGGCTGCACTTGTGAAACTCCCTGGAGCACAACAACTCCGGTTGGCGCGAGACGCAGCTTGGCGCGGGTCGCTGACCGTCATCGCCAACGCACCGCGGGAACTTTTGTCAAGGGAAGCCATTACGACCGCTGTCTTTCTGGCACTCTCCTCACAAAATGCGGCCGACAGGACCTGCTATACCTGCATGGCACTAGCTTTTTTGGTACTTCGGTGCTTATCTAGCATGTGCAAAACACCCGCCGTAGTGCATATCGTGTTTCTCGTGGATCTGTTCGATGTCACCGTCGAGGTGCCCCTGGCGTCGGCATCGTCCTCAGTGGTGAGTAAACTTGCGACCTCCGTATTGAGTAAATTGATTCAAGTGAACCAGGAACTTCAACAATATCTTTTAGCACACTTCTCAGGCCGTCTTGGCGAGGACCTTGTACGCGGACGCAGGTATGAGTTGTTGCACTGTGCAAGCTCCTCGTCTGCGGTTTACTACGATGGCAAGCGCCTTCCTGTACGGTGGAACCACAAAATCAAACCGGGAGAGAAGATCTTCATGAATGCTGTGGTAGAGCAAGCGGCTCTCACAACATGCCCGGCATGTGCAACGAAGATGCCTTCCTTCTGCGCGAATGCGGATGGTTGGGTACAATGGTTCGTATTTCTTTCCCATCATACTTTTTTAATCAGGGGAATACTCACCGACACACAGTGCTCGCTGCCTCGCGAGCTTTCAGACCAATCAAAGCGACGCAGCTCTGCAAGTCGAACTACAGACGTCACAAAGCGATGTAACGGGTGTCGTAGACGACGAGCCTCCTTTCCAAACGGCAGGCATGATAAATCATGAAACTAAGGACCTCCAAGCTGATAGCGTAGCACTGCGCTTCTGCCGCCGCATTCGCGTACAGCTTTCCTTGACGCAAGATCTAGATAGCGAGCATGAGGTGTTGACCAAGAGCGACATTCAGATTGGAGTTAGGACCGTCAGCCACCTCGCCGAAGAGCACAAAGGTACGCTTCGGGGTGAAAGCATGGAAACAATTTCTCATATAGCACTGCAACTTTAGTCCATGCCTTTGTTGCGAGCAATACGTCAAGTTTGATCATTTCACCAGAAGATCAGGATAGTGACGAGGATGAGGACGAGGACTATGAGAACGATGAAGGCCACCGAAAGCAAGTGAAGACTCGTGGACCGGCCATCAACCTTCGCAGAAGCGATTGGCATTGCGCATTGACGGCATGGTCCGCGCGGCGCACCTCTTTAGATGTTAAAGGGAGTGGAGCGTGGATAAGACTTCAGTGGCCGCAGGTGTTGTAGCAACGGGATTGTAGCTGTGATAGTGTCCCGCACCAAACATAACCAATTTTCAAGCACATGCCAGCCCGTCCCAGACGGTACCCTCGACAAGTGCTGCATCGCAGTCCGGCTCCGCGAACAACGCGAGCCCGACACAGCGAGCATCGCGAGTGTATATCCGCGTGGTGACGACGGTGCGCTCGTTGACGAATATCTCGAGCACGCTGCCGTCGAAAAAGGCGTGCACCCGTAGTCTCTCCTCCGACTCCTGCAAGGTAGAGACGTCGCGCGTCGTAAAAAGCGTGTGGGGAGCGTGCTCGGTTGGAAGCGCTTCTACCGGGCATCGCCCTCCACGAGGGCGGGACGCTCGACGGCGAAATCCTCTTCTGCAGGGCTCCAATAGAGCTTTGTGCTGCACTGCAGATCTAAGTGACGAGTTAGACTCCTGGCTGCGAAAAGATGGTTGACGCGGCATACCTTTGGAGTGATAGATGGCAAGTCCTACGCACGTGCACGACTGTGCCACAGCAAACTCGCCATGAAACTCCCACCTGGACGTCTTCAGAGGTACGTGGAATGTACAGTCTAATGGCCCGAGTGAAGTGGCGGCAATAGTAGTCTGCGTAGCCAGACGGCGTAACTGTCGAAGCCTTCGGTCGGGAGATATCTTCAGAGTTTGTATTGTCCAGGTTCCGTGACCGTCGTTTTCGGCTCGAATAGACTTAATGACCGCGAGGTCCGACTTGCGGGCCTTGACGATGTGTCGAATGGTAGAGAGGCTGGCAATCCTAGGCAGCGAGAGGCAGCCACTCCACCCCTGCCTGATCTGCAGGTGAACCGGAAGATCTTCCTCGACGACCCAACCAATAACTATCTGCTGCAGTGTCTCAGGATCCCAGAACCCGTTGGCGGCATAGAGCAGGCCGTGGTCGAAGACGCCGCCGTACGAGTAATCCATCAGCGCGCGCCCACCGGTCCCGTCCTCTCGTGGCTTGATCCGCCCGGCAACCCACAACTGGCCGCGGGGAGTGCGCCTGCTACCTTCTTGGCGGTAAATAGACTTGCAGCCCTCGGCGCCGAGGATCAGGAACTCTTGCGATGACCCTTGGCCGTCGTCTAGCGTCATGAAGTTGGAGACTTCCCAGTTCACGCCGAGATCACCTGACCAGTGCGAGAGGCGTTTGTTGAGCCCAACGTCCATCAGGGGGCCAAGGTATTCCCACTTGTTCAGGTCTGTCTCGTCGACGGCGTAGAGGAAGACGGTGGGCGTCATCCCGACGAGACCGCCGGAAATGGTGGCAAAAAGCTTGCCCTCAGCGTACTTTCCACCGAGCGCCTTGCCCATGGTGGGCCAGGGGGCGACGTATGGGTCTCTCCAGCTGGTCACGGACACGCCTTCCGGCGGGCCATACAGTATGGGGCTGGTAGCTGGCTTGTACCAGGTCTTGCCGCCATCGCTGGATGTTGCGATGGCGAGCTTCTCGCTGCCACGATGGTAGGGGAGCGTGTAGTGGATGGGAGCCTGCTGACTGCCGTATAGATGTAGGTGAGCGTGCCGTCGCGAACTCCGTCGGGGCCGGTCGGGCGGAAGCAGCCAGTGAAGACGCCGGCGCGGTCGTAAGCGGTATCGCGGTTGAGAGTGGGTGCAGGCGCAACTATCCAGTTGACCAGGTCCGACGAGGTCGAGTTGCCCCATACAATGTCGCCCCATTCGGCTCCATTAGGATTCCATTGGAACCCAATGTGGTACTGGAGGGTGGCAGGATCGTAGCCGAGACCGCATGGGTCGTTCATCCAGCCAGTGGGCGCAATGATGTGGAACGATGGCCGCCATCGGGAGAAATCGTTTCGCTCAGAGTCGGTTGGGTGCTCGACAAGCGCCGTGGCGGGCATATTAGGCAAACGGCAGCTTCAGTGCCGGGGACGATTGGAACAGATCGGGAGGCTTGGGGAGAAGGGTAGTAGTTTTCCAGCCAGATGCGCGAAGATGCAAATCGCATCACGGGACGAGCAGCGGACCTAGGCTGAGGCTAGATGGTGAGAACGGAACGTGATGCACCGACCACCGGCTACCAGCGGGTCCGACGTGCTGAACAATTCGACATCCAACTCCCGATATGATAGTGTCAGACGCTATTCAGTTGTAATTGGTGAGTTCTTTTCCCCATATCAACAGCCTGACACCACGGCTCCACCGTGAGGGCTCATCGACCCCCCTTATTTTTCGATGGCAGCGCCTCCTTCTACGTCGCTTAGCTCAGTCATTCTCAACGCCGCAGACCTATCTCGCAAAAAGAATCAGGTGATCTGCAGCCCCAACATGGTTCAAGCAGCTAACCCTCGCTGCCTTTAGGTCAGTCAAACTAGCAATCCGCCTCGTCCAGCTGCTATCGAGCACGAGAAACACCACTGGATTCAAATTGCCATTCGTAATGCCACCCAGTTCGCCCTTAGACCTACGGACACGTATCTAGATACCGGAAAGTACTGGCCTGCTGCGCCGCCAGTCGACGTGCAACCGTTTAGTGTGGGGACATTCGCCGCGTGTAATCGCGACTGGGACGCCAGAGCTGCGTCCGGCGGTACAACTTTCAGCATGGAACTGGATTCCTCCAATCAAATCCCATTTTCTATTGTGAGCACGGCCAGCTTGTTCGAGTGGGATGATACTCACCTACGTAGGGATGGACGGATCCTCTTGTTGGCGCGTTCAAGACTGCAGTGATCATCTCTCATAGCGCCAAGGATGGTTACGATGCGGCCAACGAGGACGGAACAACACTCCAGCTGTCAGGCTGGTACCAAGGCGTAGATTCCGCCCGCGAGACGGCGCAGTTCCGAATTCAATATATGGCAACAATCATCGACTATCTCGCCGTTGTGAGGATCGAACAAGTAGCCATTTCTAGCGATCCACACCGACCTAACATATCTCGCGGCGACATACAATTTTATAACGGCATTATGACCGGAAAATTTGACGTCGAGGACTACCTCTACTCTTGTGTCGCCACCTACGCGTTACAACCTCCTCCGTTCACTGTTGAGGCTGCCAGCATGACATACACGGACAGAAACCAAGATCTCATTGGTGAGATTCCCTACACGGGCAAAGTCGGACCCGCGGCGCTCGTCATGAACTTTACGAACGGGGTCACGATAACTGGTCAACTTGCCAACCGTATCATTGGGGCCCATGACCTCGCCGGCGCCGGCAGCTGGACCAAGAACTAAGCCTTGTAAGTTGGAATGGTCTTGCATCGGTTTCGTCCGTACTGTCTTGTTTGAATCATGTCTGAACCTCACGTAAGTACTAGTCTGAGACATGTAATTCTCAATTGTAAATCTGAACGCTCATCGTGACGACGCCACAGTCTCTCTATCGCTAACACAGCTGAATCTAGGACTAATCTGACACAAAGACTGCTTGTACGGAGGTGATGCCTCCCGAAGGAAGACAAGTCTTGGTCCGGCAGCGGGGTAACCACATTGGGACTAGACCACTGTCCAAACTGATCGCGAAGCAAGTCCTGAAAAAGCTGACGAGCTCCAAAGCCGAGTTGTTGTGATTATCAGGAAAAGCATGTTTCAATACCGTAATGTCACCCCATTTTGTGCGACAATCGGCGTCGAAGGATGTCAGCCACCGACATCAATCTACAGGTGCCACAGAATCAGTCCGTGTAAAATCTGCTAGGTGGCTAGTGGCTTACAATAAACATACAACAGAAGCTGATTCAGGTACAATGGAATATCATCTACACTTGCCGCATACAGCTTGTCAGTCAGTGTCACGAGGACGGGTGACCATCCTGGTGACCTTCTTGCACCTGTCAATTACCGGCGTGCTCCACCCCGACTCGTTCTCCCTAACCTTTCCGAACGGAGTCAAGCTCATTGTTGCATCTTTTCGGAGAGTCTGAGAGAATCGTCCCAACGAACCAGGCGGTGTATAATCCTTCCTAAAAGCGGTAGGTCGGGCCAGCTATTGAATAGCGTAGTCTAGATTCGCGCAACGAACTCCGATTCCATTCAGTTAGGAGAAATTTGCATTTTTATTTTGAAACAGCTGAGCACCGTGACTGCTGGTTTATCTCTCATGAGGAACACATGGGAGCCGTGATTGCTTCGCTAGCTGGCTGAGCAGTAGGACCTACATGTACCCCATCCAGCCATCCTAAAATGTTATCAACACATTGCGTGCGTACAATAACAGCTTTTAAACCAAACGTGCTAGACCTTTTGGGTACATCGCAGATGTGGCACCGATTGCGAAGTGATGGTAAACGTACGCTCTTCCGTGCAAAAGTCGATCTCGCCGGGGGGGGGGGTCGGAATTCACTACCGCACTTCATTCCACGCCCCAAATCAGGATTCAGCCGCCGCGATACTGAATGAAAGAGTTGCAGGCACGGGGTGGACCGAAGGTCGGTTACCTGCGTGCCGAGCCGGCATAGGAATCGAATGCCTTCTGTCCTACTTTAACTCCGATACGGAATTGCTGCACACCGAACTTCTCTCCTCGATCATTCCGAATACCACTGTCATTTCCACAGATGGCGAGCAAATGACCTCATCGTTGTCTTAGATTGGCCGCGTTTGGCGGTTCCTGTATGTCGTAATCCAGTATAAAAGGCAACTGATTTCGAGCATCGAGTTGAGGGCAGGTTAACACACTTGTCTACCTTCTCACTTTCCCAATCAGATCTACTCCACTGTACGCAAAAGCTCCGACAGCATCAGCGTGTACGCCCTCAATGCTCACGTCTATGTGCCCTGCACTCGCAGATGTCTAAAACCGCTCCGATCAACCTCAAGCTCTCCGGCGGCATCCTGACTGGCCACGCCACCGTCGAGGCATACAAGTACAGCGTTGCGCTGACCTTTGCGCTTCAGCCCCCGCCGTTCACCGTTGACACTGGCGCCCTCGCTTACGACGATCGCAACAAGCAGCTCATCGGCTCGCAGCCCTACACCGGCACTGTCGGTCCCGCCTCGCTCGTCATCAACTTTGACGATGGCGCGACTATCACGGCGCCGCTTGTAGACCATATAAGCGGTGCTCATGACATTGCTGGTACCGGTAGCTGGTCTAAGGAATGAGACTGGTAAGTTAAGAGGGTCGTATTCTTCTTCTGGATTTGGCTGATCGGATTGCAACATAGAGACGAAGTCCTCGCGTTCTAGTAGCAGTAGCTCGAGTCGTGTCATGTCATACTTGCCGTTCAACGTGAAACTCTTTGTGCCAAAGAATATGCCCTGCTTAGTTAAGGATGCACTGAAGCTCGATTGACTAAGGTAACCTCAGGGAATTTCCGATCGGGCTCGGCAAAGCCGTAACAATTCCGAAAGGTGGATACAATGCGAACTAATCTAGATTGTGGGAGTTCAGTATAATGTGATATGAGGGAAGGGGACTGCAGCTTGCTGCGGAAAGTGCGCGGACAACCGGGATCACGAGGCACCGATCACGTGCGCGGAGTGCGCTTGAATGCGCCAGCGCCCCGCAATCGTGACCTTTTGCGGGCATATTCTTGCCCTACCCGCCCTTACACACTTGCCGCGACCTTGCTGGGGGTTGGTGCGATGGGTTCGCCTTGCATCCTGTGCCGGAGACTAAAGAGCGCGCAGAGACGGTGAGGGTGGCGGAATAGATGTGGCGGTAAATATAAGCTCTTCCGTGCGCAACCGCGTAATGCCGCATCCGAGGCTCGCCAGGCACTTTGCGTCCTTGATCCAAGGCACACATTACCACGGCACCTAATCTGACCCTGGCATGACATACACGTCCATCCTGTCCCCGCAGCGCGCCACTGCCTCGTCGCCCAGGAATTTAAGCGGCGATTTCTCCCGTTTTCTATGATTTGCCCTGTCGCGTTCACATGATTGCCCGGCTCGGCTTCCTACCTTCTTGTCGTCACCCACTTGCACAACTTAGACTGACCAGATGTGGCCATTCGAACTACTTTTCGGCGAGCCCCGCTGGATAACCATCGCACGGCAAAAGCAGATTGATTGCGCGCGCGCTGTGGACCAAGGTCTCGCGTTAGCGGGTTCGGGAACTTCGCGCGATCTGGAGTTTCTGCGCGCCTCTGGTAAGCAGCAGGCCACCTCGCTTGCCAGGGCATTTCGAACTTACAAGCCTACAGCTGGTGCAATTGCCGAGAAGATTCGGAACGGCGAGTGGACGGCGGGCGACGTGGTTCGGGCGTACGTTCGCCGCGCGGCCAAAGCACATGAACGGTTCACCATCCTCACTGAAGGTGCGCATCATCATCCTGCTCTCATTGTAGTGCTAAGAGTAGCCATAGTGCGCTTTGCTGAAGCAATAAGAGAAGCAGATGCCCTTGATGCTGCTGCGCCCCAACTGCGTCGCGGTCGTCTTTGTGGTGTGCCCGTAAGCGTCAAGGATCAGTGTACGTGGACCAGGGAAGCTTGTACCTACTCGGTCTTATAGCGTTCCAGTCGATGTAAAGGGACTTGACACCAGCATTGGCTTCTCGCTATGGGTGAACAAACCTGTTCAGGACGACGCCGCGGTCCGTTCAAATCAATTGTTCAGAATCTATGGCTTACCATTATCTATTTACTTTAGCTGGTCGCGCTCATGAAGGAAGAGGGTGCAATTGTTCTCGCAAAGACAAACATTCCTCAGACACTGTAAGCATAGTCAACTACGGTGTATCCCTTCTTACACAGTCGCCGCAGCCTCGCTTTCGAGAGCACGAACCCTATCTTTGGCCGCACCTCAAATCCGTGGAACGCCTTGCATTCGTGCGGAGGTTCCAGTGGAGGCGAGGGTGCTCTACTTGCATGTGATGGTAGCGCACTTGGCATTGGTGCAGGTACGCAGCCTGCCTAGAGCCTCTGTGAAGCGCTGACGCTGCCTCTCCGCAAAGACATTGGAGGCAGTCTTCGCATCCCGTCGTTCTGGTGTGGAACATACACGCTGAAGCCTACAGCATCCAGGATCTCGAATGGCGGTGTCGTTTGTGTGACACTTCAATCTGTACCTCTAGCTGATCCTAACTATTAATCTCAGCGTCGAAGCCAGGCTTTGAGGCCATCAAGGTGGTCGCTGGTGCGATGGGCCGCACCCTTTCCGACGTCCGCCTCCTCACCGAGATCGCCTTCGCCCGTCTCCCGCGCGGCAGCACATTCGACCCACTCCCGCCCGTCCCATTCCGCTCCGAGCTCGCGACCATCCAGCCCGGCAAGAAACTGCGCCTCGGGTACTACCTCACCGACGGCGTCATCCACGCTTCTCCGCCCGTGCAGCGCGCCGTCCGCCAAACCGTCGACGCGCTCCAGGCGGCCGGACACGAGCTGGTGCAGCTCGACGCGGCCGAGATCGACATGATTGGTGCGATGGAGGCGTTTGTTGGGCTGACGAGCTCGGACGGGTATCGCGGGATGATGCAGCCTGCGCGCGACGGTGGCGAGCCTATCATTGACGAGCTTTTCCTCACGACGCTCAGCCCGCGCTTCCCCGGCTTCGTGCGCCATATTGCGGCGTGGCTCGTCAAGACTGTCGTGGGAGACGTGCAATTTGGACGTAATTTGCTGGCGTCGCGCATCAAGCCTGTGAGCGAGTACCTCGAGTTCACAGCTGGGCGCGATAAATATAGTAGGCAGTGGACTCGTGAGGTGAGCCACATATGAATGTCGTGGTGTGAGATTTAGAGGCTGACTCGATGGCGAAGGTCTGGAATAAGCATCAGCTCGATGGAATCATCGCCCCTCAGATGGCAGTTCCGGCACCAGAGCATGGGTCTGTCTCGCTGCCCGACTCGAGACCGTCATCTCACATTCCCCGACAGAGCCACCCAGTATGTACCTCAAATGTCTGCAGCAACGTTCTTGTACAACGTGCTAGACTGTGAGCACCCATCTGCATGCTAATGCTATGAGGCTGACATCGGTGCCTTAGATCCCGTTGGCATTCTCCCCGTGACGCGCGTCGACCCCGTCCGCGACTCGCTTGCCGCGAACCCGCTGCCCCCAAAGGTCGGCCACGGCAACGGTACGATGGTCGAGCACCGTCTCTACGGCGGGTCGTCGCCCGTGTACAATGCCGAGAAGATGGCTGGTCTCCCAGTTGGAATCCAAGTCGTTGGCCAGCGGTGGGAGGACGAGAAGGTACTGGGCATCATGCACGTCGTCGAGGAAGCTTTGGTTGTGGCCGGGAGGGAGAAGTTTGGTCCTGGAACGTGGACCGAAGACGCAAATCACTGGAACAATTACAATGCCTGAAGAACCTTGGGAGATCACATCTTCTCATTTGCATGTAGTACGTTTTGGAGCATGTGGAGTAGATCTAGTGGATTTGAGCTCGTCCATGCGAAAGTCGGTTTACGCGTAGGAAATCCGTTTGGTTCGACTTGGCGGCACTGGTGGAGCGACAACTCGTACGACTGAGCATTGATACAAGCAATGATTGAGCCATTAGTTGTCAACTATAACGAGAGCAGACTCGTGGAAGACAGGGGAGGAGACAGTGACACAGCCGGCACAGAATCGAGATTGAAATACTCCCGCAATAAAGCCGCTTCTTTGTCTTATCGCTGTATGCCAACCACCGGGAGAATAAAGCTTCGCACGATTTATGATACCACCAATTGCATTCGCAAAAGTGCTGTGCCAAGAACAATGATATATCTCTTCCATTGTCTGGTGTGTGCCTTGATTCACGAGTTGCATAAGAGTCGCTCTGTTGCCAGCCTCTCTCGGTATCCACCCCTTCTCCTCCTTACCAGCATGTCTAATGATCAAAAAGCCCAGAGAACCGCTAATGCCATTGAAGCTATACGTGCAGAAGCTAAGCAGAGACATGCTCGAATCCTTCAAAAGCTTACCGTATGCGATGCTGCCGGAGTAAGCTCCGGATCAGTGAACGGGACCTCCCACTTGCGGTACAGGACCTGAACCAGAGCGTGCGCATTCAGCCGCATAAGAGTTAGGTGGGGGCTCACAAAGGCACAAAAGGCCGTTGAGGGAGGGGTCGAGAGCTTAGTTATGTCAAGTCCCACACCAAAATGATTTCAAAAGGTACAGATCTGCGACGACAAGTACAACATGTGTTGCAGAGAGCAGAGGTATAGCACTGCAAAGTTCGAACAGCGACATCGATGTAGCGGTACATCAGTAAAGCCAGATAGGAGTACAGCGAGTGAGACAATGCAGGAAAAGCGAATCGGACAAAGCAAGTGCAACGAATTGGAGTCAAGTGCTCAGCTGGAGCGCGATCTCTGGGCAGGGCGGGGATCCAATTCCAGATCTGCTTCTTTACTTTTGCGTTTGGAACGCTGCCCGACGGAGACTGCAGAGATTGGAACTCTGCCCGACGAAGACTGCATAGATTGCGACACTTGGGCAAGCTCGAGCTCGCGGCTCTTGTGCGCCTGCTGTTTGTGCGACTGGCTCTGGTTGATACTAGAGTGCGGCAGTGCGGGGCCATCAGGACACTGGTCAACGAGAACGTCATTGGTGGGCCAATCCGGGAGTGCGATGACCTTGTCGAGGAACGTTATGAAGTGGTCGTGATTGCCGAGAATGAAGGTCGAGGTGTCCACCTTGTCGTCCTCGTTGCGCGCACCTACCAGTTTATAGATCTCTGCAAGAATTTGGGTAAAACATGACCCTGCGGCAGAGTTGTCGGTAAAGTTGATTTTGCTCTTGCCCTTGATTGTGATGTCGTCGTGGTAATTAGCAATAAGCAATCGCTTTTGAACCCCTCCTACCCATCGCCTTACTGTAGGGTTGAAGGTAATCTCGGCAAAGATGGAGTTAATCAGCCAGTCAGAATGTTCACCGGAATTCTTGACCGTGGTTGTCCATCGCAAGAAGCGAAGGAAAAGGTAGACCACCAGCCACACGAATGACTCGAGATCGTCGAGCTCACACTGCGGGTTCATGACAGTGCCCAAAAGATTGATGGAGTGGAAGAACCAAGTCCCCTGCTGCCAAGTCAGATGTGTGGATGAAACGAAGAACATGAAACCGACCGTCCGCTCCCGCCGTTTTTGCTCTTGATCTTTGCGTTTTGCCATGTCCCAATCGAGCAGCAGCGCAGTCACAGTCGCAGTGTCCCCGGGCTTGTCGCAATGTCTGTAGTGCAGAACGTTGCCCTCGCTGATGTCGCGGTGGAGAATGTCCATTTTCCAAGCATCGCGGTGAGCTGTGATCGGAAAGGACACTGGTTGTCAAAAGGAGTGATAAGCCTGAGCAACAGACGTACTTACCGATGAGGGCCTCCTTGAGCCTAGCTATCAAGTCGCGGGATTGTGATCGAGGCGTCGGTTCCAACGGCTCCGCCAAGTGAAACCCGATTTCTCGCACGAGAAAGCGTTGGTGCGTGCGGGGGTCGAACTTCCTACAGCCTTTGTTCCACTCCTCACTAACTTCGCTTGGGCAGATAGAACTTTGCCGTTCGATTGGACCACCGCATATCAGCGTGGGTACGTGAGGCACATTGTGTTTTCGGAGGTCCTTCAACACTTCGCACTCATGCCCGGCGAGTGATTTGACAGGCCAGCTGTCCTTGAGATAGCCCATTCGTCCGTCGACCGGGTCGTACACCCTGTAGCCTCGAGTGGCGCGGCCTGCAGAGAACATGTCAGTGAGGGATAGAATGACTGCCTAAGCGAAGAACGCACTCAGGGGATCCTCGATCGCGGGATTGAGCTTCTTTGCAATGACAGTGCGCGGCTTCTCGCCATTTTGGGGAACCTCGATGGCAAGGTAGTCGTCGACACTGAACTTCTTGTCCTTGATTGGCTCGAGCTGCGCTGGACACTGATAAATTGTACGCTCCTTCTCGAAATCTTGAAAGTGCGCCTCTGCTTGCGCGATTTCATCGGGTCTCGCTGCGTGAATAGTCGTATCATGACCGGCGACCTCGCGCGACACCCGCGAGTAGCGATAAAAAAATTCGGCCAGCGGCGAGTCAGGCACATTCATCTGGAAGCTCTCGGAGACTAAAATGACCGCTCGGTCCCAGCGGATAATGCGTGCTTTGCCCAAGGTGTTGTAGTAGACCGAGAAGAGGTGCGTGCGGTTCTGCATTGCCATGATCTTGTGAAACGTATAGCCCATCTGACCGAGAGCTGGGAAGGCATAATTGCACATGCGCATGAATGAGGATTCTTCAACACTGCCGTCGCCAGCAGTTGGCTTAACGGCGTCGTCGAAAGGATCTTCGGTGCCCGTCATTTGCTCCAGAAACATATCCATGCGAGCTAGATCGTTCTTGGACTTCGGTTTGCGCTCCTCGTCCTCGGATTCGGTATAGTTATGGCTGCGCCTTCGAGTATTGTATCTTCTAGGTTCGGAGGTGCTTGATTCGGGAACGATTGCCTCGGAGGCGACTGATTCGGAGGCGACTGGTACGGAGGCGATTGGTTCAAAGGTGATTACGTCGCGGTACACACCGCCGTCTGGTCGGACGGCCGCATACGGATCCGAGTCGTCACCCAGCCCCTGCTGAATATCCCGCCCATCCTCAAGCACCATGTCTTTCAGGAGCGGGTCGACCAGTTGTTTCTATATTTAAATTATCAGTGGTCAGAGGGGGACGAGACTTGCGCCGCGACGGAGGGTGTACCAAGTTTCCCACAATGTGTTCATTTGTCGACCTCGTGCTCGACTTGGGCTTGTCTAAGACGTGCGAAAAATCAGAAAGAGCACTCATCTCTGTTCTATCGCCTTCTTCCCACTCCCAGGAAAGGTACTTGTCGAACATCATCCGGACAGGCATAGGGCCAGCAACCCTCGGGGCAAGCCCTTCACCTAACTCTTCGTAGCGATCCTCGAGTTTCTTGTTGCCGTCGCCCTGCCGCATGTGAGGACTATTGTTGGTCTCCAAGACTTTGCAACGAGTTGGAGCGGTCTCTTCGGAGAGCGGAGGCGAAAGAAAGAGTGGCGAGCAGTTCAATCTCCGAAATTGGGATCGGCCTCTGGGCCCAAACGCACGGCGCTTAACGGAATCTGACGAGTTAGGTTGCCAAATGGGGAGTAGAACACATTAGACGAAAGATTTATAAATCAAGTGAGTGCGACGTCTTGCTCTTTGCGGAGGATGCTTTGTTTGGATCCGCGTCATTTCTTGACCTCCTACACACTAGCCAACACGTTGTCTTCCGCGCAACGCACTCAGAACTCACTCCACACTTGCAGCTACTAGCGAAATGTCTGTGCGCGCGACCAAGCTGAGCTTCAAAGGCGACAAAACGTCGCACAAGCGGAAGCGCAAACATCGCGACCTCGAAGACGACGACGCACCGCGCGCTGGACCAGGTATTCACAATCCCACATATAGCTTACAATCACTCACATGTGCAGCTGAGGATGACGATACGTGGGTCTTGCCATCAACGGCGCTCGAAGTTCGTGGACCAACGTTCATGTACCATGCGTCACTATCAGACGACGGCGGCGCGCCAGTGTGCATTAGCTACGACACCGGGCGCTCCAAATTAGCGGTCGCGCAGCTGTCCACCGACAATGACAACGACGACGACGAGGGTGGCGAGCGGCCCCGTGTGAAGGAGTCCGACATCGTGCCCAGCGCGGTACAGCACGTCTGGGTCTCCACCCGTATTGCTGGCAGCGAGACGGTCACTATTAGGACGGGCATAACGACCAGCAGTGGGGCCCCGAAGGTAAGTTTTTGGTGAGTGCAGTGCTTATGCGCTACGGCTGACTCGACGAAAGTTTCTAGGAGCTGATGCGCATGGGCTCGTGAGCGCAGACCGGGAAGCTCGTGGATCGCAAGAAGAGTGGAATGTCGTTCCTCTTGCCGAGAGCGGGGCGACTGGGATGTGTGCTCTACAGGCAAGTACTTTCGCAGAAACAGCCATCCGTGCTCTGACCCTGACCTCCTTCTGCAGAATGCTGCGTCTGGCAAATACCTGGGACTGGACGAAACTGCTGGTGGACAAATTGTCTTGCGAGCCGACAGCGAGATTGTGGGCTTTGCAGAGCGATGGTGGATCAAGGTATACCTCACATCCACCAAATCATGGCCGGCCGCCGTACTGAACTATAACTTTCCTCAGGTTCAATCCAAATACCGCCGAGAGGCACACGAGGAGAAGAAGCGAGCGGAGCGCACTGAGGTCGAGGAACCTGTGCGTGGGGAGGTTGAGAGCAAGTGCGTGACTTCATCGCCAGTTCTTCGGTCTAGACTGATATCGTCACCTGCAACCTTTTTTAGTAAGATATATCAGGCTTGGGGCGCTGGAAGGAGTATTGTCTCCAGAGACGACGGACGCGAACTCAAGAAGGCGCGACATGACGGCAGGCTGCAAGAGGCGTTGCTGGACAGGCGAGCTAAGCTCAAGAGGTACTTACGAAACCTGCACCTGTCTTCGAACGACACTAATCCTCAATCTGCAGTGATCGATTCTGCTGAAGTTTTCTTGCTCGTATGATGCAACTTCACTGATCCCGGATTCTTGAGAGCGTTACCCTCGGCGTCATTCATTTTTCCCGTTTCGTGGACAACCAAAAGTAGTCACGACCAAAGAAAGCGGGCCACTGTATTCTACTGCTGAATACAGCGTCGAAGTGTATCATCAAATTTGGAAGGACTCTCGCAGTGGGATCGGTCCTCGACACAACGCCCACTCCTCTACTTCAGTCAACCCTTCGCTGTTCGCTGCAGCAATATTTGGAAAGGCTGCGCTCGGCGACAACATTTGACACCAAATCAGGATCCAACCAGGCTGTGAAACAAGGTCTCATAGTGGACTGCACATCGCTTCAATCACGCAGGCTTTACAAACCCATCAATACATTTCCGCAGATCAGACTCAGTACATCTTGAATACCCTAGTGTTGAACAAACTTAGATAGCAGAACTAATTGGGGAGTGACGACGAGACGCCTGCGGTTCCTTCCACGAAGACGCAGATGAACTTGAGCCCAAGTCTGCAATTGGTGGTATGCCGTCTGCATGTACTTCGGCTCCTTCATATTGCTTCTTCAACGATGCCAGAGCGCGTGCATGGAAGACTGCAATAACCTAGAAGCACAGATATTGTGAGTCCCGTGGTACATCACGATAAGCGCATGAGGTGACAGCACGTACATAGTCGACAAGGTAGAGGACCGCGTACGCGATGATAATGGTTGGGAGAAGCCAGTCGTCGGTCCAAATCCACAACGCCTTGTCCGAGACGTTGAGGGTGCCAAGAAGGCAGAGCGAGACGCCGACGAGGACACGCGCACACATGCTCCACCAGGCGTAGTGGTTGCGGGAGATACCATTGGCTAGCATGATCAGGGCGAGCGCGATGAGTAGGGCCCCTGAGATAGGTGCGATCCAGCTTGCGGGTGCCAGCCTCTCCAGCGCGGCAGTGTCGATAACCTGGAATAGACCGGGGAGGTCGTCGGGAAAGTTGGCGTACGGACCTCCATCCGCGATTTGCCAGGTAAAAACGTATGCCGTATCTGACATTCGTGATGGTTAGGTCATGTATGAGGGTAGTCGGTTTAGAAGCACACCATTCACTGCCTGGTTGTTTAGCTGGAAACCGTCAATGTAGTCGGTGAGTTCGTCCTCGAGTGGCCCTTCTATCGCGTCAAACGACTAGGGTAGCTAGTAAGCTTAGACCTGCGATACTTCTTGCATATTGGAGTCGAACCTTGTACAGGCTCCGTAGACCCACTGCAAGATTGCGGAAGACGCGCTCTTGCTCTCTAAAGTTGTCCAAAGTGTAGAAATTCCACTCAGCCACTTCTGGTGCATCAAAGTCAAAAACACCTGAGAATGCGGTCAGGCCACAGATCGCCTTGGTGCAGCTTGGTTGGGCTGCGAACCTGATGTGACCATTCCGAGATTGTCATCCATGATTTTGTTCACCGCGACGATGTCAACACCAACCTTCCGGAAGGCGTCAACGACTAGCGCGTTGGATGGATCATATCCGGTTGGGTCATGGAACATCAAGTCTTGGAACGCGCTCGAGGAGTTGTCCAAGGTCTGCGTAATCAGGTCAGTGCACCCCCACGACAGATAGTGGTTATACTAACTAGGATTATGAGAACTGACTTGAGTCCTGTACAGGCCGTCAAATGAATGACTACCAAAACATCTATGACACTGACCTTCGAGGAGCAGAATGATCGCCTGAAAGAAGAAGTTTGTGAGCCTGTAGATGGCAATATCGACGCAGGAAGACATACCAGCTGAATAGGCAAGTGAGAAAATATCACGAACTTCTGGCGGGCCTCGCTGGGTACGAGGCGGGCACGGAATGATTGGAAGTAGATGATGAATATCTACACTTCCATGAAGATATGAGTGCCGGCGTCTACTGAGGCACGAACCAAGAAAATGATGAGTCTATAGTATTCCTTAATTAGACACTGCATAATAAATGAAGGCGAAACTTGCTCACCCTGCGATTATGAGTTGACCGGCGACGTGTGCGTTGAATCCGACACTTTTCACCGCCGCAGTGACCGGTTCGATGAAGCCATTCTAAGACAAAGCAAAGGTGAACCTCAACACATTGTCAACGACAGTGCACGCACAAGGCCTTCACCGATTATTATGGTAGTCAACCCTTGGAGACGTGCAGGCATATTTCCTTCCGTTAACAGACCACGGGGTGTAGTTGACTAGAAGTTTGAATGTTAGAACTATATGCGAACTAGAAGGATCATGTATCGCCCACCATGCAATAGGCCAGCACTTCGACCCCGACACCCAAGCCCCACATGCCGATCTTGAGAGCATTTTGGAGGCGACCATCCGGATTCGCGCGTACTACGAAGAATGCGCCAAGGAACAGCGCAGCAGAGACCAGGATGCTACCCAAAGTCATATACAAGCTCGTAAGCCTGCGATGCTTGGATAACCGGATGACTATTACAAAATATGTGAGCAAATGTCGGCACGGTGCGAGCGTCATACTCACCGCGGATGTATTGCAAAGCTAGTGTGACGCGAGTCATGCAAAAGATTATTGAGATTGCCATAAAAGAACGTTTGACGTATTCTGCCTGGCTGTAGAGAGCTGAGAGCAGTTCAGTTGACAAGAGTTGAAACTAACGCTTGCTCCCCCGCATCATCTTCGGGCTCTTTGAAGCCGATTGAAATGTCGAAACCGGAGGTGAAGCTTTGAGATCATTAGCTCAGACAAAGACGTAGATTTGAGACGTACGCAGCGAGAGCACCGAAGAGGAGGAATTGAATGAGTAGGACGAAGCGATGTAATGCATCATTAACGTAGTACTGAAATATTTTTAGCGCAGCATATGCGATATAGCTGATATAAGCCTTGCCTTGGTGTCGTAGATGACCTGGTCGTGCCATTCATTAGTGAAAGCGTATCCGGCGTGGAGTTGCTCGTACCTGCGCGGTCCTAATAGCCGCATTGTGAGACAACCACCACACTCATGAGTCATGAATGCAACATACCAAAGCCACCATGCCAGTATGAAGAAGGTTATAAACGAGAGGACGGTCTGGAAGTTGGTGAGAAGTCAATCCGAGGGAATCGTTGGGTCTTGTACCGTGCCACCCTTAATATGCGTGTTACCCGAGAGACCTTGCAGATCACCCTGTTAGTGGTTGAAATATCTCCGTTCACTGAAAATGACATACCAGAAAATGTGACTGTCCATGCTGACAAGTAAGTGTGTCAGTCTCAGCTGTCTTTTCGCAGGTCGGTGAATTGTATACCCAAGTCGAAGAAGAGCTGGTTGACAACTCTTAGCCTCCATTAGATTGCAAGTGCATGGGCACACACCTCCAACCACTGAGGGACATGTTCGACCTTATCCAGTTCCTCCGCTTCTTCCTCACGAGGCACGCCCGGCAGCGTCTTCTCGTCAAAGGTTGGGTCGTTCTGGACTGGGTCGAATGGAGTTTTTGTCCATGGAATGACCTTCTGGCGCAACTCAGCCACCATGGCCCGGCTACAACGAGCGTAAGAAGCACCGCATAACCAGTTGCAAATCCAATCTCACTCCTCTAGATCAAGAGGCGCATTGAAGTAGGCTGGAACCCAGACCATCGTAAAGACAGAGGTGGGGCGAGTCAGACAAGGAACGGGGTAGCACAAGTCCGAGAGCACATTTATCTGGCCTCGGCCACCCGCGCTGATTAGTGGCGAAAGCGGCGACAGGCTGACACCGAGTTCGGAATGAGGCGACTGCGACGATAACATCGCTGAGAGAGGGGTTGATTAGCATGAAGCGCCCGTGTTCAGGCCAACCTCCGTGTTAAGCCCACGAGTCGACACAGTTCGGCTCATTTGTAGCCCGATCGGCGCCGTGCAGGGGTTGTTCGTGCTGAGTGCTTCAGGGCATCGCGGTGGGAAAAGCAGCGCGGCTCCGGTCGAGTGCGTTACCGAGGACGTTGACATCTGGTAATTCAAGGTTGGGGATTCTGGCCACTTCCTGCCTCATAATCGAGAAGCTTCGCTTCTATGCCAAACGATTCGTGTCACTTGAGATGGGTCGTCAGTGGATGGTTCACGCTTGGAGCGAGTGTTATGCAGTCAGTGCTGTGGTTGCTGATGCAGACCTTGCAGCTCTTTCAAGTCTCCAGTCCGTGCCGAATAAACTCGGCGTTAAGTACCCTATCGCTTGAAAGTGTTTATCGCCTTTTCTCAGGTTTTCAACATATCTCCGCAGGCGTCCATGTCTTGTGGTACAATAACACCCATTTGCCTTGCATCTACAGTTCGCGTACAACAGCATCGCCGTCGTGGCAAAAGTCCAGGAAGGTCCAATTAATCGTAAGTTTTCAGGAAAGAACGAGCGACGCCACGAGGGGGAGAGAAAGGGGAGAGAGTAAGCGATGAGGCGCACAGCGCTGGCAGGCTTGTCAGACTCTGGCTGGGGAGCGACACCAAACGAGGCTCTGCGCGAAAGCTCATGAGAATGCACAGGGTGCACTCGAGACTTGTAGACTCACTTAAATGTGCTGCTCGCGCAAACCCACTTGGATTGGGTGTAGTCGATGGGCTGACACAGTTTCCCCGCAGCACAACAGCCTGTGTCACTGCAGGGCGTTGCATCGCTGGGGCAGTCGAGCATGGGCTGTGCCGCACCGGGTATGGTGCGCGCGCTGGCGCAGACGAAGGCCGTCTGAAGTGCATTCTTTGGTAGACAGCCAGATCCGCCGGCACAGCAGCCTGCACCAGCCTTGCCACCACACAAGGTTTGGCCATCGCCGCACTTGCCATCGTTGTCTGCAGTAGTAACTGAGCTTGAGCCAGCTGGGATGCCTTCCGGCCAGGTGGGCGCGAGGCAGACTTGAGCGCTGGAACCATCATCGACGTTTGTTGGTGTGCATGTAGTGCTACTACCGCAGCATCCGCCCGTCGAGCACTTTTGCCAGCCATCAGCGCATGCTCCGTTGGTATCTGCGGCGGGTGGCTGGCTATTCGAGAGTAGGCGGTCCGATGCACAAGTGTACTTGGTGAAGCCAGCGTCAAGGGCTACGCAGAACGTGCCAGCTGCGCAACAGTCGCCTGTAGGGCATTCTTGGGCGCCAGGTGGGCACGCTCGCCTTGTCAGATTGCCTTGTGGTTCAAACTCAACATCCTCAAAGTCACCAACTGAAGTCGAGTTATTCGGACCGAATGCACGTGCACCGTGCTGCGCGAGGAAAGTGGACGCAAAGAGGAACAGAAGGCTCGCAGCGACACGAGCCATGAACGCAGAAAGGAAAGGAGAAAGGGGATCTGGACAAATACGAATGGGTGAGCGAAGCTTAAGATAGCTGCGCGGAATACTAACTTACTGCGGTAGCGCTCGGCTCCGGAGATAGCTTGGCAGCCGCTGCACTGCTTCCTAACGTCGCGAACGTCGATGCTGGGAAGTAGCTAAAAGCTATGTATATACATGTATAATAAGTTCAGTCAAGGTGGTCTAGTCATGAGTTTGAGAGTTCGATAGCCCTCACATAGCTAACAAGGCGTGTCCACTGACACCCAGATGGCCGCGACACGCGGTGGTCTGAATCTAGGCCTCGATCATTAAGGTGTCTTGTGGCTGTTTATGGCGTTCCTCGGCAGTCAAACGCTTGACGGTCTTTGGGCGATTCTCCAAGAGGCGAACCTAAGAAGAAGTCGCAGCGCGTCTGTGTCAGTGTTCAGCACTTGAGACGTGGTCGAAGTTACAAGCCTTTTCGAAGTACAGCCAGCCGGCGCGGAATGTAGGGTTGCTCTGTCCACCGTCCGATCCTATCTCGCCCACTAAGAGCCATCCAAATCTAGGTGTTAACTAACGTAGGGATCACGAATGGTGACCGTACGGAAGAGGCGCATGTCTTGTTCGGCGACACCACCGATGTCGCTCAGCCAAGCCCCAAGCTGCGCCCATGCGAATAGTCAGACTAATTTTGCCAACATGCGACGTGATGTGCACTCACTTCAAAGTCAGGTGTCGCCATGATAAGTCGGATCTTGCGGCGAATGTCGTTGCAGTCATCACTGTATGAATATTGAACCCGCGTTAGCCACAAGCGCATCGCGCTGGAGCAGAGCCTCGCTCGCGCACAAGATAGGTTCTTCCTACAGTCAAAGTGAGCTTTGTGAGTGCAGTAACGGTCTTGGTATGAGAAAATGCGCGCACAACGTTCAAGGCAACATCCTGCCACCTTGCTACCACTGGCTCCGAACCAACTTTGGCAAGGGCCCCAGCAGCAGGAACTCCATCAACGAGCACAGCAGTGGTCATATTTGATGTATCTCCGTTGGTCGAGTCGTGCAGCACCGCGTCGTTCGACAGTTTGAGCCGTTTTGAGGAAGAGCCTTCACACATAGCCTTGTCGACAGGCTGCTCGAGCTGATCAGACTTCCGTTTCTCCGCGTGCAACATTGCAAGATGTGACGGGTGGATGTTGCGTCGATGCTCGCGATGTTTAGTCCTGCGCGGACGATGGGTGTGAAAAGGCAAGAAAGAAAGAGGCTGACCGCCGGCTTCAAAGCGGAGTTGCCACGGGATCTTCTTTCAGCCCTATCACGGGCTGTGTCCTAAACACCCGTGGTCAACTTGCTGGCTTCAGTTTGAGTCCTGAAATTTGTGATTAGGCACATCATCCCTGTCATTTGAAACGATGCAGCTTGCTTCATGCTGCTTGCTTTAAGCTGACATTTTCCCTCACGATGCGGATTGTGACCCCCCTCTCATCTGTCGTTCTTCTCGGGCGTTGATGTCATCAACAATCCCGCGACTGTGACGCCCGGGTAGTCACTGGTACGACATCTTAATGCTACTGATCACAATGACTGCGCACATGCGCTCGCAGCTCACTATGAGACGGCCCAACAGCTAAAGATGAGCATCACGATCGCAAAATTCGAATGCATTCCCCATCACCCAAGCAGGCAGTCCGTAGATTTCATACGATGTTACGTACTGAGGGTACACGTGGTGTGAAGTCCATTCAACCAATTGCCTATGTGCGATACAATTCGCCCGATTCGGGCAATGCGATCATGAAATTTTGTTAAAGGCAGTAGCAAGACTAAGCAAGAACAGTAAACAAACCATGCCGGAAAGTGCGGGGACTAAGAACTTGCGGAAGAAGATGCCGCATCGGTAGTGACACCAAGTTCAACATCAAGCACTACCGGGCAATGATCACTCGTGTATATCTCGTCTCGAATTTCGCATGCGCGAGTCTGACCTGCAATGCGGTCCGACAGCAAGACTAGGTTGGGAAATCAGGAGGCGAGTCGAGGTTTGGGAATGATGGCTACGCACACATGTCAAGACGCCAACCCAGCCCAGTGGAACGTTGTCGCGTGCGATAGTCCCAGAATGAGTAATGCTGAAGTTCTGGGTGCAAGTTTCGCCAAACATCTATTAGTTTGTGCGACCTTTTATAAGCGGACAAGTCGGGCTAGATCAGTCAAAGAGGGTTGCAATCTGACGAGAGCTCACCCGTCTTGAGCGCCACCCACGAGTGAGTTCCAAGCTTTGAGCTCCTGCTCAGTGTATCCCGGCCGTTTGTTCCATCTCGATGCAGCCGTTAGACAAAGAAATCGTCACAATGTCAAACGCCTCTAGAACACACCTCTTAGAAGCTTCAGCAATATCAAGCGCCGTAGGTGCGATATTGACGTCGCCTCCCCAGATGACCGGCTTCGACTTGTCGAGTTGGCGAATGTATGCCTCGAACGATCTCATCCAAACAAGCTTGTTATCCATGAACTAGAATGAGTGCCATCATTATGCAGTGCAAAAAGGGGTTGAGAACACCATCTGCAGTACCTTGAGGTTCTCTCCTGCATTTACGACGTACGTTCCGACGAGCCAGAAATCTTCAAACTCGAGTGTTACAATCCGGCCGCGGGTACTTTCTGGATCCGGATGGTATCTGTTGCCGACAGGAAGGAACAAATTCATTAATTCAGAAATTTCGAAGTTGAGACTCAAGCGGTGGACGCACGGAGCAGGAATGACGTGCGATGGTTTGCTCACAGGTTTCAGCCGCGAAAAGACAGCAACCCCAGCGTAGCCCGACTTCTTCGCATTGATGGAGAAATAGCGATACGGATAGCGGGTCGTTATAGTCGGTTCCATCGTCGGTGATGCCGTCTGTTGGGACGTACAAAGCTCAGCACCCGGTGGACAGCTGAGTGGGACAGTGCAAAACCTTAGTTTCAGTCAAAATCCAAATGTCTGCATCTTCCCGAGGGAAGTAAATCTTGAAGCCCTTCTTCATTCGCGTGGCTAAGCTGGCAACATTCCACGTTGCAATTCGCAAAACACGACCATTGAGATTGGCAGGAGAGGCTTTGAGAGGAATGGAGAAATTGAGCGGGATCGATTCGTTCTTAGGTTGTACATTAGTTGAACGGGAAAGCGCCGTAGAGGGAGACGAGGCATGTGAGGGTTGCGTCTTCGCCGTGGATGCCAAGTTTGGAGCTTGAGATGTGGTGGTCGAAATGTTGTCCTGAGGAGGCCTACAAACACGTTTTGCAGGCGCACCCTCTGTTGGCGTATCTAAAGATATATCTGGTTCACGGGAGCGCTTGCGCGCTAGTTTGATCTCGGCGGTTGACATGATGGAAGGTGTCCAAGTGGTGGCGGGCTATCGGATTTTGCCGACCGCGGACTTGAAGCGTTTCTTCGGCACTTTTCTTCTTCTTTCAGAAGAGAATGATGACTGACTAGGACATGCGCTATTCAGAGCTGTGAAACCCCCGACCGATTATATACAGGACGTGACAATGACATCACATGTACAAAGGATTACAGAAACTGTTCTTTCACCAACTCATTGCTCAGCGTCCAAAGTTGTTCCCCCAAGCGCTCATCCAGAGTACGACGATCAGGGTTGGAGACTTGGCAGTCATACAGATGCGAGCCACTGGGAAGGTTTGTATCGAGTGCAGCAACGAGGACGGTCGCTGCCGCCTGTGAGGTCGTTTTCGCCGAGCCCATTTCCCATCTGCCGGTGATCAAATGAGGCAGAAACTTTGGAATGAACCCCAGCCAGTTCAAAAATGTCAGGTGATTTCCAAGCTGCGTCCCTAGCACAACTGTCGGACAAGTTAGTGCCGCTGCTTGGTTTACTGTGTCCATAAATTGGCTTACGACCAGGATCTACCGACATTGACCGAACATGACGCTTTGAGAGTGCTTTCGAGAACACTATGTTCGCCGCTTTGGACTGTCCATAAGCCTCCCAAATGTTGTAGCTGTGGGCTTTCCAGGATGGATCTGTGAACTCGCCACGAAACATTCGGTGGCCGGCGCTGCTGACATTGACGACGGAAGGTGTGCCGCTTTGAGCCAGCTTTAGTTTGGACAAGAGTAAATTTGTGAGTAGAAAATGTCTGAAGGTTATGAGTTTTCTACTTCTACCGATTAGAAACGAAGTTGCAACTTACCCAACATGATTCGCCGCGAACTGGCTTTCGATCCCGTCTTCGGTGAGACGGAATGGTTGCGCCATAACGCCTGAGGACCGCCTTCAGTAAAATTATTTCTGAACCGTGACCAACACTGCACATGCCTGCATTATTGATCACATGATCTAGGCGCGGGATTTCTCCGTTGTCTAAAACTTCCTGCGCCGCCTTCCGTACGCTCTCGAGACTTGTCAAGTCCAAGATCACGGGAAATACTTTAATGTTCGGGTTGATCACTTTGATTTCGTCTACAACAGCCTGAAACTTGGATGGGGTGCGGCCTGCAAGAATGAGGCCAGCCGGCGATCCTTTCGCGAGCGCGAGCAGGACGGCGGCGCCGATCGTACCCGCTGTCGGTCCCGTAACGAGAACTGCATTGCTACTCAGGCTTCTGCTATGCAATTCGTAATGAATAAACTCACAGTAGTTGCCCTTGACTTGATCTACGAATTTCGTGACGACCTCATCGGCAGTTGTCGTTGCGTTGAACGGAGATGCCATCGAGGTCAAAAGGTGAGGAATGCTCTCGGGTTTTCAAAGAAACCAGTTATTTTATGTGCTGCGCAAAGACCTGTCATCTGGATTTTCTCCGACTGACGCGTACATGTGCGCGTATCGCGGCATCGGCATGTCCTGATAGTGTCAAGCTGACTCAGCACATTAACACATAATGCCAAGTGCTACATAAAAAGTTTATAGATGAGACAATGATGGGGGTCAAATGACGGTCGGAGAGGATCATGAATGTGTCTGAATCTGGTATGAAGGAGGCGGATCGAAGCTATTTCCGGAAGGACCGGCAGGGACTGGGCTGGTAGTTGTATCGCTCGTCGGGTCAGCGGCGTATGAGCTCCCACTTTGCGTCGTCGAGCGCCGCGCTCCGCTGACCACGCTCTCTGTCCTGGGCACGACGACGTGCCTGTGCTTCCGGTCGTGCATCGCAGCCGGCCCAGCAGCGAGCAACCGGCCCGGACTAGCACCAACGCCCTCAGGACTCTGCAGACCCGGACCGTAGCCGCTCGACCAGTCAGGCTGGGTCGACGAAGGAGCGTAGGATACTGTGTACAGGCGCGCTTCGTCCACGTCAAAGTGAGGCACCTGTTGGGTATTGCGTCGACGGCGGATGAGATAGAGGATAGCAAGGGTGGCGAGAATAAGACCAAGAATGATCGATATGACGATACCAGCGATTGTACCGCTGGACAGGCCAGACGACTTGACGGTTGAAACGTCTTGAGGTGCAGGGTCCCGCGACTGACTGGTGGTGCTGAGATTATGCGGTCAGCTATCATAACGGCTTTCAAATCGAGAAACTCACTTTGAACTGCCCGTTGTCGCTCCAGCTACATGCCAAACTTCAAACGAGGTCACTCTGAATGCATACCAATCCGGACGATCTCCTAGGTTCGTCAAGCGTAGCGTATGCTGCTTGCTCGTGTCCAAATCGTCTTTGAAGTACAGCACAGTGTCTGGCACGAGCCAGAATGAGGTTCCGTCGAAGTTTGTTTGGTTTCCCGGGGTGGTGGAAAGTGAAGGCGGAAACACTTGCTCGCCGTCGAGTTCGACACCGTAAAGGTATGAGCCATAAGTAAGGAAGGCATGTACGGCAATTGCACGGGCGTTTGACACTGTTAGGGTGATGCCCGCCATGTACTCGGTGGTGGACACGTATTTGGGCACTTCAGGGATGCTCTTTGGAGTCCATGCGCCGTTGAGCGCCACCTCCGACGCATCAATCGAGAGCATCGTGCTTTCAAGAGCGCTAGGGCTGTAGAAGACCAGTTTCAAGTCAACATGTTTCAAGAACGACCTGCAGAAATCCAGCGGCGTACCTGCTCGTTGAGACAACTGCATACTCGAACTGCACCATTTTGCTAGCCGAGGCATCGTTCCCGACCGTGAATGTCAAAAAGTGGTCGCGCAGCTGCAATTCATCCTGTTGCAGAAGTGTGTCCCGCGTCTTCACGAAATGAACCGGTTCATTGTCCATCGACACCGCGTAAGTGGCGTTCGACGTGCCAAACAAGGCGATGCCTGTGCCTGTGCACGGGATTAGTACTGAGTCTTGGTCAAGTGAACACACATACCATAAAACGCCAGCGTAAACGATGCGCCGCTCACTGAAGTCGTGTAATATGTTTGGCCATTGGCCGTTGTTCCGGACGTGGTATCTGCAGTCCCAAGTCCGAGCTTGTCTGTGCCAATGACCCAGCTCTTGCTCGGATCACGTCTAGCATCTGCTCCAGCACCTAATGGCGTGTAGCGGATGGCGGGCGACGTTGCTGGCAGCGTGAATGTCCAAGTAGAATCAGCGAGTACAAAAGGGGCAAGAAGCTGCAACACGATATTTATCACTGCCAGTCGTAGAGACTGCATGGGCGGTTCTCGTGGAAGGAAATGAAGAGTACCTGGGAAGTGCGCGGATAGAAATTGAAGAAGTAAGAGAAGTGGGAGTAGCAGATCAAGCGATCCTGCGAGCCGACGATCAAGAGGTTTTGAGGGGCTTTGCCCGAGGCGATGTCCGAAGCCCGTTTGTCGCGGGCGGCTGCTCGGGGTGATCGCGAGAATCGTTGTTGTAAGGGGCTGTCGTGAGGTACCTCTTGAGAGTGAGATTTGTTAGATCTCGTCTCATTTGTCTCCGCTGCTTAGTCAGCACATTGTATCCGACCCTTATATTGCCAGTCCCAAAAGCTGAGACTCGCTTCTTTCTCTCACATGCTTTCGCTGCTGCCAGGTTCGTTCTATCTTCCAATACAAGTATTGGCTTCTTTCTCTTACACACTTTCGCTGCTGCCAGTTGGGCCGTGACATGGTAGCATTGCCCAAATTCTAAGCAGCGACTATCACCGACGCTCGAAACCCGTCAACGTCAACAACGGCGACAAACAGAGCTGCAACTCCTGAAAATTGCACTTCTCTTCACAAACACACTTGCAACTCGCCGTCCTACGCTCACATTACCCTTTCGACTCGCCGTTGGCATGGTACGGGGGCGTTACAGTTTTGCTTCCAAAAGCACTGCTAAGCCGCTTTCATCCCTCGTACATGACATCCATCAATACCTCCGACACCGGCCATGCCGGCCTGCCGATCCTCAATAACTTTTGCGATTGGAAGCTCGACATCGGTAGCTTGCTCCTCCGCTACAAGGCCGATTACGTCCTGCATGAGAGCCCACCGGAACTCTCACTAGGGACAACGAGCTTACCGACCTCCGCAAATTCTGCACGGATGAGGGCGTCGTCGTAGGAATGCTCTGGCAGAGCGTCCAGGCCGAGCTGCGCGACAACCACACCGTCGTCGATGCTTACGACCGCCGCGACACATCGCGCCATGTGGCGGGCCATTGCTGCTGAGATGGCTCCCTCACCGTTTTTGCCCAAACACTGACTATGTCGCGCTCCTGACCGTCGAGTCGAACCCCGGCGAGGGTCTGCTGTACAAGTATAGGCTTTCTCTCACACGCTTTCGCTGCTGCCAGTTGGGCCGCGACAAGATCAGCTAGAGACGCATGCGCCGGTAGTGTGCAGACCCGAGAAAGCCAAATCTGCCGGTACGCTGCGAAGAAACGCCATGTCGGGCTCCACAGTCCGTGTGCGAAGGACAGCTTCTGGAATTCTTTGATGTATCATCGTTCAGCGCAGCACATCTAGCTAACAGTGATATCAATATTGTTTACCTGGGAACTCCGAGAGGTCAGATGGTAAATACACACAGATGAGACAACAGAATGCGATACGGCGAGATGCTCAAAATGAGAACCAAGATAGCGATATATGTTGAGATAGCATGCGCAGATCGAGTGTACGGGTGAACTCAGTGGTCAGCTTTAGTACGCTTGGCTTCGCGGATGTCCAGTCCAAGATCCGAACGGGTACTCTGGCGACGCTTGTGACCCATAACAGTACTCTCCTGGAGGATAAATGTCAGCATCGGAGGGAAACCGAACTGCTGAGCAAACCTCGACTACATGCCGCCGTCCGCGGACATCCTGAGCAAGCAGCTCGGCTTCTTTCGCAGCCTCCTTGATCGCTCGAAGCTCGCGTTTCTCCCTTTTCTCGCGCTCTTTCTGAGCAGCACGCTCCTCGCGCGCCTTTTGACGTTCGAGCTGTTTTTTCTCCTTTGCCTTCGCCTTCTCCTCCGCTTTTTCCTTGTTAAGAGCAACCTTGTACGAGGCTTCGAAGCTGTTCCGCGAGCGTTTGCGCTTCTTCACAGCCGGTTCTGTGGCGTCGTCTGTGGCAGTGTCCCTCATTCGCTTCCTGCCCTTTCCGCTCGCCTTGCCACTCGTGCCAGGTTCTGACTGGATAGGCTTCGCTGATACTGCTGGCTTCTTTGCGGATATCGCGCCAGGCTCCTGCTCGGACCCGTGGTCACTGTCATCTTCGTCACTCGAGTCCTCGTCCGTGGTATCGTGCGCGCCTGAGGTGTTTTCCGTCATCTGCGCCTCGCTCGAGTCCCCATCCATCATGAGCGAAACACGCGGCTTGGCTAGTGGCGGCGGTTTTCGCGCCTGCATGCGCTCCCTGGCAGTCTTTGGCTTTGCCTTGCCTTTGCCTTTGCGGGCTGATTGCACAGATTCGGCGTCGCTGTCCGGTGGAGCCGATACCTGCTCGGCAAGGCCAGACGGACTCGGTGCATCGAAAGGTTCATCCAGCTCTGGCGCGTCGAGAAGACTCATCACCTCGAGCTCGTCGCCTTCCTCTCCGACATCGCTCTCTGGCAGTACGGGTCCGGTCACGTTGCGACCATCCGCTGCGACAGACTTGCGCGGTCGTGCCTTGGGTGGCTCGATGTGCTGTGGCGCCGTGACACGAGTCGCACCAGTGCTGGAGGATGGGGCCGTGCAGACGAGGAATATGCGACCTTCGAGGAGGAGCGCGAGAACTGCGTACATCTGAGCGGACGGCCAGGCGGAGATGCGGGCTCCTGGTAGATTGCTAGGCCAGCCACAGATGCGCCATTCGGACGCGTTGCTGCGAAGCCATGATTCAGGGTCCTGATGGGAAACAAGATGCGAGTTGAAGGCGAGCGTGTAGTGTTAGGGCGTGGTCCCAATTGTGCGAGCATAGATGACGACGTCAGAAACACGAGGGAGGCAAAGAATACGAAAATGGGCAAAATACAGGAGTAAGAAGTATTGATCAGATTCTGAACCAAGTGAAGATAGGTCACGCGCACATTTGCAAAGCCATTTGGCAGGCGCATCCCTCCGCCGTCTCCGCCTTTGCTCGTAGCGCTCAGAACGCCGGACTCGGCCAGCATGGCCCGCAACCTTCCGCTGACCGCATTGATGAGAGTTGCCTGCGCTCGTGGGCCTGAGGTGACTACTCCATGGCTTTTGGCGAGGGTGCGGTGCGCGGTGAGCAACACTTCGGAGGATGCCTACAACGGCCAGTAGGAGAACCGCGTAAGTGCTAAGTAGATCAAAGTCTGATACGATGCGCCAACGCCCACCTTGGAAAGGCGCTCGGTATTTTCTGTGCGGAGTGTTGCAGCTTCTTCTTCAAGTGACATCTTGGAATCGTGCAGCTCAGCGTGTCTGATGAGAGAATTCAAAAAATCGCAGCTGCAGATTTAGGGCTCCGATCTGGAAATAAAGATGTTGGCAAAGGTGCGGGCAGCTGTCGCGTGCGGTTCTGCGCCGATGACGAAAAGTAGCAGGAACTGCAGAGGCAGAGCAACGGTTGCGACCGGCGCACTCCGCGTGAATCGCGTTTGGCCCCGTGCGGTCAATTGACTCAACCCTCTATTGTGCGTCTATTCCTACGACATTCATGAGTGCCTAACCATGTCCATTGTCCGCAGTCCCAGTGTGGAATAGTGTTCCATGTCCAAGTCACTGCTCTAAACTGGAGTAAGACGGAACACTCGCGTTGCGTGTGTTTTGACGTTGATATCGCGGCTCTCTAAGGTAGACCACGTTCCCATTTTCTTTCCCCATGAATTCGCATCGTCCCGTTGCCAAAGGTCAAAGTAAGCGTACGTCAGACTTCGGTCGGTTGTCTGATAAGAAAACTTGAGATGTCGACCAGAAGATAGGATAGACAGGAAAAACGAACCAACTCCAGGGCATCCCCAAGCAAAATCGGTACCGTGAGATTAAGTGGTGATAAGTTGACGACAGCAATGACGGTCTCCCTATGGTAAGTTCAATGCGAGGCGTCGTTGGTTCGCGACTGCTGACGCACCCAGAGGCAAGAGGGGCCGCCCATAGCTGTACTGACCCAGAATATTCGACGGCGCGCTTCCATATTCTCCTTGCGGGACGGCCAAGAGTGTCCTGGTGAATCGCGATAAGCGCACCGTTGGTGACAATTTCGAAGGTCTCGTCAGACTGCGTGGCGGGATTTCAGTATTTTGGCTCTATGATCGATACAAAAATGGTTCACCATTTTCGTCAAGTCGTGTCCGAGGATCAAGGGGCTCTTGAGGAGTACCCACATCGAGAAGTGCGTGATGGATTCGTCGTACCGCATCCCGCCATTCCCAACCTGTGACAGCACTGAGCCTCATGGTCTCTTGATGTTACTATCAGAAGCAGGGTGCTCGCCTCCAGCATGTCAAGATCATTCCAGTGCCCAGGGCCTGCGTATTCGGAGAGTGGGACCGCGTACTCGATGATTTTGGAGACGGAGCAGACTAACGAGCGATGGATTGTTCAGCTTCTATCCTTAGTCTACAAGAATTAGGAGCTCACATTTCCCGGGCCATGGGCAGTCGAGCATGCTTTCGCACCGACATTCGCCATCATGGTCAAAACTCTGAAATTGAGCGAAAAGACGAGTGAGAGGTAGCGCGAAGAAAGAAGGCCAGTCACCCTACATCCCAAATATCCCCAGATATCCGCCAAGATTGTGCTATCCTCTGTCACAAATGAGATACCGTTCGCATGCGGAGCTCAGGAATAACTCACAGCTCCCCACTCCCATGGCCGGTCCTGTGCTTTCGTGTTCAACGAGCATTGCCACCGTCAGCTCATCACACACCTGTCCCCAATTACAGATTGCGTAAATAATTGGTCGTCCTGTCGCTCTCATAGCCTTTGACATGACCTCATAGCTGTATAAGAGTTCAGTTGGTTGGGGCGCTGTAGAGACGCCGTGCATGGACCAACAAACCGCTCAAATGATATTTGTGGCGTGCCATACTGGTCCCCGCTGTAGCAGTTGTCGTACTCTGAGTATGAAAGATCTTAGTCATTGCCGGAGAGTCGCTCCTAAAATGTCATACTGAGGTAGTCGGCGTCCCATTCGGCGTATGTGCGCGCGTCGATTTCTTCGTACCCCAAGGACCCGAACTTGCCAACACACGTTTTCCTAAGCCCCAGAAGGATGTTATGAGCCCCAGAAGAATAATATTGCTAGATTTTGCACCCACGTTCCAGCGCTTGAGTAGATTCCAAGCTGCCATACGTGGAGACATGTCAGACAGTGCGTTATGACAGGAGGACGACCGCGCCACCTTCAATCCCAACGCGTGAACTTCATCGGCAATGTACTTGATGCCCTTCGAGAATCTCTGAGGGTGTGCACGAGGTGCACCCGTGTCGGGATCTCGCGAGTCGGCGTGCCAACCTGCGTGCAAGTTTCGGCTCGATACGCGGGGTGCGCGCAACTGCTCGACGTACAATCGTCCATCATGACATCTACACCGCGCAATTAGTCATAACAAATTTGAAGGCTCTGTGCAATGGAACGGCTCTGACATTCGTACCCGAACTTGCTGAGGCCAGAGGAGACGACTGCACGCGCAGCGTCAAGGATCTACATGCGACCGTCAATTGCAGTACTTGTTTTGGGCAACAAGACAGTAGAACAACACACCGTATCCTCAGAAATGTCACATCCAAAACGGTTCCACGAGTTCCATCCTTGCACGGGTCTGGAGGACTACACGAAATAGGGGAAGACGTGGTCGGCTCAGGGGTAGTGCAAATGCGACGCCGATAGTGCGCCAGTGAGACGCACCAGAACGTCCGCGTCTGCTCGCGCAAGTATCGTTGCTGCAACCAGAGCCAGCGTTAGCACGGTTAGGCGCGCCATTAGAGAGCCTGAGGAGGGGAGAGCTGCAGCAAACTTCGGGAGAAGCCTCACGAGAATCATGTCGGACCTGAGGCCGTGCAAACGTTTGCGCGCGACCAGTTCTGCTGCGCAATGCGGAGTCGCACCTTCCGCTTGACTGAAAAGTACGAGGCCTACGGCAAGCTAGGCCTCTCGCCGGGCTCAGTAATTGCAGCTTGCTGCTGCCTCTGTTGCTGATAAATTACATTGACTGATAATTTTGACGCCGAGACTCATGGGCAACTCGGATATACCTGTTCGTCATTTGGACAACCTTAATAGGCCACAAGATAGTATATATCGCATGGTTGGAAATCCAGGGCGACGCAGAAACATCAGACAGGCATACATTGCTCATTGCAATGTAATCCATGTGATACGTGTACCCTACAACATATCCGTTTAATCCTTTTTCATCTTCTTTTGCTTCTCGGGCAACACGCCAAACCCGTTAGGCTTCCCATTCAGTTTCCACTCGCGCCAGAGGAGGGTGCCAATGAAGCTCGCGAAGGGACCGAGCAGCGGCAGAGCGATCATGTAGTACCCGGAGAGCGCCTGCATCTCGTCCAGGCTGTCGGCGAACCAGAAAGCCGCCAGGAGACAGGACACGCAAAACCCGAGGACATCCCATTGTAGCACGTTCAGCGCTTGCGTGGCCATTGACGCGTCCGGGTTGGGCACCGATGGAGCGAGGAAGAACGACACAATTGCGCCTTCGTCTGGGTAGAGCCTGCGGAGGAGCTGAACGTGGGGTACTGCCGCAGCAATGAAGAGGAAGATATAGAACGCTTGCATGATGCGAAAGCCGGACTGGACGTGCGAAGATGGTGAGGCCTGTCGCCTAAAGCTGCCGTAGAACTGCTGAACAATGTAAAAGTACAGCGGACATGCTAAGGCAAAGTGAACGAGTATCGCTAGGAAGGTTTAGAGAAACTCACGCTGCCAAAGCACGATTGTGAGAGGGTTGTCATATGCGAGCATGGCCGCAGTTGGCACGATAATCCCAACAATGAACGCGAAAACGATGGCCTCTGCACGCGCACGGGAGATGAAGGCGTCACTACCCGTCATGCGGTGGTGTGCTCCTCCGAGGAAGAAGGTCCACCAGATTGGCATGCTGCCTCCGACTGTGGCTAGTTGGAAAAGGAGAGTTGTTACGACTGGGAAAGCAACAAGGACATTGCGCCAACCGGCGCCCCTCCGCGAGCCCTCGATAAAGGGCAGCAAGAACATCACTGAGGAGGGAATAAGTACTGTGCGGCTGTAAACTTAAGAACTGGGCGTACTTCCACCAGCAACAACTGTGTAGTTCATGAAGGCTGACACCTCAGGTTGCATGCTGAGACATAAAATCAGTTGGTTATAACACTTGAGGGATGAAATTACACTCACGCTGCATGGAAGAACGCGACCAAGTCACACAGGAATTTGTCAAGTCCAAATACACCGGTGTACGGGACGCGATATGACGTGCTACCCAGGCCGTCCAAGGGACATTGCACGTTGACTTTCTTCTGGAAAGACTCGCCCATCATGTGCGGTGCCATCATGGAGAATGCGCCTGCCGAGAGCGCTGGAAATACGAGCAATGGCAGGTATCTGTCTGTGTGAAAGCCTTGAGCGGCACGCGAGGACGGACCAGGTTACATTACAGACCCGCAAAGGTGGAAAGCGTTGAGTATGCTGCCTCCGTCATGGTGTGAGTACGATCAAAGACCAGAAGATGAGCTGTGCAGCGGATCTCCCCGGCGCGTCACGCAGGTGAACGAACGTTCATCCATTCCCTGAGGAACCGGCTACGGGCTGTATCAAATTTGCTGTATGAGAAGCTCCCTGTAGATAGTAATACACTGATTGGGACCGCAACGGGCGCAGATTTCTACTCTTGTTTGCTCTTCTTTTGCTTTCTAAGCTTGTTCTGCACTCCGAACGCGCCACGGCTCCCATTGAGCTTGTCCTCGCGCCAAATGAGCACACCAATGAAGCTGGCAGACGGCCCCGCTAGCGGGACGGCGAAGAGATGCCACGCTAGCATGCCAAGCACCTCAGCAGAGGAATCGGCGAACCAGAACGACGCAAAGATGCATGAAGTCTGCGCGAGCAAGACGTCTAGCTGGAGGAAGTTGAGTGTCTGGACGCTCATTTTAACCTTTCCGCTTGGCATGAGCGGTGGAAGAAAGAACGATAAGATGCCGTTCACATCCGGGAACCGCTTGATTAGTATTGTCCCGTAGACTGTCGCAGAAAGCAAGAAGAGTCCGAGGTAAAAGGTCCTGATGGTGACGTATCCGGATTGGCCGTTCTGAGATGGCCTCCGGAAAAGAAGATAAAGCTGCTGTAAAACGGCGGAGAAAGCTGGAGCCGCTGTGTGGTGGTCAGAGCTCGTCCAATGAGTTTCAAGCGCCGACAGCACTCACGTTGCCAAAAGGCCGTAACTTTGGGGCTGTTGTAGACAAGCATGGCAACTGTTGGAGCAAGAAGCCCAACTTGCGTACCGACAAAGACGCTTTCCGCGTGCGCCTGAGAGATGACCGCGGTTGTCTGCTTCAAGTGTTGATGTCCACCGGCAAGAAAGAATGTCCAGTACAGGGGCATCGTGGCCCCGATAGTGATGACTTGACTGATGAGTAGTGTGACTCCCGGGAAAGCGACAGGGAAGTTCAGCCAGCCAGTGCCCCGCCGTGCTGCCTCGACGCTTGGAAATATCCAGATGACTGCGCAATGGTCAGAGCGTGACATTCAAGTTGATAAGACGCTTACTTGGGGCGGAAGCACACACATAATACATGAAATCGACGACATCAGGTTTCATGCTATCAAGATGTCAGTCAACGAATAAGCAGGCAAACGAGACGTACAGTGCATGAAAAAACGCGACAGTCCAGCAGACGCCTTCATCCAGAGGTTCGTAGCCGGTATATCGAATCCGCAGCTGGGTTAGACCAATGCCTTGTTTGGGGCACTGAAGGTCGAACATGAGTTTGAACGATCGTTCTAAGGCGTGGGTCGCGAGTAGGGCTGCGCCACCCATGGCAAGCGCGGGGAAGATGAACAGGGGCACCACTCTGTCTGCGCGTCCGCATTTAGAGGCGCTCTTCAGGTATGGCCGGGACGCGCACCAACAAATGCGCTAGACGGTGCCATCATGCACAAGTCCTGTAGTGTTAGTATGCCAAGTGGTGTCACACATCCGGCGGCTCCCGAAAGCGCGTCTCGCGCGAGAAATACATTCCGACCGTCCAGCTCCGTTAATTACATTTAGAGGCAGAGTATAAAACAATCCGAACTAATCTATCTTCTTCTTTGGAAGGACAGTTGTCATAGGACGCAACGTACTTGGTGCTGAAGTGTGTCCGTTGAGTTTGAGCTCTCGCCAGACCAAGACTGCAATAAAGCCGGCGAACGGCCCAACAAGCGGCACCGCGATGATGTACCAACCGACCATGATTAACAAGGTCTTCGGCGAGTCGGCGAACCAGAAGGACGCCAAGATGCAAGACGCTTGGGCGAAGATCGAGTCCCACTGCAGGAAGTTGAGAGTTTGCGTACTCATGCTGGCTGTCAAGTTCGGCTGGACGGGTGGCTTGAAAAAGGCGAGAGCAGCGGCGGGGTTGGCCAGGTATTTTGTGATCACTTTAAAGTGGACGCGGGCTGCGAGGACAAAGAGGCAAGCGTAAAACGCCTGTAAAATGTCGAAGCCGGAAGGCGATTTGGATCCCGGAGGTCTAACGACCCGCAAATACCAATGCTGTACGAGGAAGAAGTATAGTGGGCACACTAGATGGTCAAAGTCGTCAGCCAAAAACTCGATTGATGAGCGCGAACTCACGCTGCCAAATTGCTATCGTTAGAGGGCTCTTGACAGATAGCATAAGTATGGTAGAGGGCACTAGTCCGAGCAAGGTCGCCACAATCATGCTTTCTGCATGCGACTCGGTGATGAATGAGTCCTTCGAGCCACGTTGTTGTCCCGAGACTAGAAAGACTGTCCAATAGAACGGCAGCACGACTGCAATAGTCGCCACTTGAGCTACCAACAGGACAAGAACCGGAAGTGCTAGGATAATATTTGGCAAGGAAGTGCCTCGTCGCGAGGCTTCGACCGCCGGGAAGATGAAGGTCACTGTCCCAGGAACTTCAGTAGTGATGTAAGTGAGTACGGTATAACTGACCAGCTCCTGTAGATAGCCAGTAATGCGTGAACTCTAGAACGTTTGGTCCCAAGCTGCGGAAAACTGTCAGATTTAGCGTACGGTGTTGCGAGCCACGTACTTTTCGGTAAAGACTGCCACCACAGTACACAACGCTTTATCAATAACATCAAGTCCTGTATATGTTCTACGAATAGCTGTAGTCCCAAGGCCCTGTGCTGGGCACTGCGCGCCACTCGCGTTTATCTGCAGTGCGAGGCCGTTGAGATGACCCATTACGATGGAAAAGGCAACAGCTCCCAGTGCTGGGAAGATGACAAGAGGCAAAGCTCTGTCTTCTCCAGATAAGAATGTGCCATTTTGTCGTTAAAAAGGGTTCGGCGCACCTATAAAGTGTCTGGCTGAAGCCATCAGAAAAACAGGAGGCCAAGAGACAATTCGGTCTCCACCGCAAACTCAGAACCATCACCGTGATCCGCAGCAACCCTGCACAATTCTGTATTATAACATTGGTCAGATATTGAAAGCGCTGCATATTGTGCTAGATTGTTCGCAGTTTTGTACTTCATATGGGTTGTGACGGCGCGTGACCGGAAATCTCCCAATCTTCTTTTAACGGCTGACTTTCTCCCACTCCAATGCGACTGAGCGGAAGGCAACTTTCAGCTGCAAATGCAGCTCGCTAAGCGCTAAGAAGGCCCGGAGGATGAATTGCTTCGACTGCCTGACAGCGGTCGTGCAACAAACAAAGTTGGTACATTGCCAGCCGTCTGGGTGCTGTGCGCCAAACTGTTTGCTGCCCATCATGTCCTGCCAGTGCGGAAGCTCGGGTAGATTCATGTGGAGACTAGCGACAAGTAATCGAATCTTGTAGTCGAGGTCGAGGTCGAGGTCGATAGCTGTCATGTAGCCACCACATTCATCGGAAAGCTATACGAGAAGAAGCGCTGCGGCGTGAAGACCCTGATGAGGAGATGAGGTACATGAACCTTTGTTCAACTTGTCCCTGAAATTTCTCATCATTAGGAACGTGCGGGACTGCTAGAATACAGACCCCGAGCACCAGACTATGAGTTTTCCATCAAGCGTGAATCGATCGACGCTTACAGGGATTCACCGGTCCTTGCACCGCAAAAACACCAATTCACGAATGTCTTTGCTCCCATTTCTTTTCTTGCTATTTTCAAAGACAGAATCAGTCCAAGGTACTTTTCACGGTCCCAGCCAAATTTTTGTCGTTTTTGGATGAGAAATGAAGCCGGAGGAAGGAAAATACGCTGGTGCAAGGAGTGAGTTGAGCGCTTTTCTTAACCCCGCAATCACACCGATAGTCCATTCAGCAAGCTAAAATGGCTATTCTTTACGATATATAGTTAGAAAGGCAATCTAGCTATGAGATAAACATTTCTTTGATTGAGGAAGCTGACTCTGAAAGGTATCATTGGAGGGAGAAAGCTCGCGGTGCAAGAACCGGTGTCGGTGCAAGGGCCGGTGAATTCCTGTATCTTTACTTTAAACCCCGCGAGGTCACGGTCGGGCCCTGGATGCGCGAACTTTGCATAAAATAGGGCTACATTCTCAGTCAGTTCACCGAGCTATGAATGCTTTGGTCAGCTCGTTCATCCTCCTTAACTCTGGATTCGTCTCAAATGGCGAGTTATCCATCATCCATGTCTTTACGCAATCAAAATTGATTGGCGACTTTTTCCAAAGCGGCCGCGAGCGTTCATTTGCCTGGGGTTTCGCCTCTCTGTGCATCCTGGTTCCTAACCTCACAACTCTGAAATCTCAGGGCTGTGATCAGGAAGTGATCACTTATTCGATCAACACTACACGGCTGATTGCGTTGGTATGAAGGGCGTAACGCCGGATCCACCGCACTTGTTCCGTTCCCATCTTTCGCTTGACCGCCCACTCTACACTGTGCCCCCGCCCTGCTAGCCTGAGCATCACATCCATGGCCTCGACGTCAAAACTTCGAGCGAGTGGGTTCAGCGCATGGGTCACCTGCGAAGGCGAGTCGTTGCCCGTGTATGTTGCCGAGACAAAAGGCAGGACCACTTCGGGGTGGATTCCTTCGAGAGATGGAAAGGTTGCCGCTATCTACAGCATGCCTACTTGGACTATCTGCTGAATTCCCGATGCGGTGCAGGCTTTCGCTATAAAAATCTCGTCAACGAGCAGTGAGCACACTGTCTCATGCAAGATCTTGGTCGACGGTTGCTTAATTCGTACTCGCCTCATCGGCAAAGCATGCGAATCAATCACGCTAGTGGACTCCGCGAGAATATCTAATGAGGAAGAGCGAGTACTACAGTTCGCGGCAGTACAGACATGTGGTGAGTGCGGTCCCGTTGCCAGTGTCGGATTCCTAATACATACTTTCGCAGAAGAAGATACTCACAAGCTAGACTCTGTCAAGCTTGCGCAAATGGGCTCAATTGTCATTGAGTTCCGCAGAGTTCGAATGGTCGCGCCGTCTACAACACCGCGGACGGAGTCGCCGGACCCTGCGCCGTTCCCTATCTCGTCTGCCTTACCAAAGGACTCGTCAGATGCAAAGATCTGGGAACAGCAGAAGAAGCTCAGTGGACACCGCACGACGTGAGCATAGTCGAGTCTTTGTTTCAGGTTTACCGTTCTCATTATTGCTAGCCTCGGCGACGCAAAGCCGCGCCTCCACAAGCCCCTGGCCACCGAGAAAATCGACAATGCTGCAAGAGTCATCTTCCGGTTCCACTACCGACCAAAGGAGATTCTTGAAGCCCAAGAGATTATACCTTGTTTTCGCCCTGCCACTCCGACGTGCAAAAGACCGGCGTCGGTGAGAAAACGAGCTCGTGACGAGCGCGACACCAGCAGTCCTACGAACAGCAGCGACTCGGTCCCAACCACGAAGCGGTTGAAGCAAGACAATCAAGGTGAAGATGTACAACAACCAGAGGTATGCGGTAGTTTGTCGGCCATGGAGGACGAGTTTGTTGATTGTCACACGAAGGCGCGTCTTCGTTTGCTCGAACGAGACCTCCCAGAGAACGAGCAGTCTGTCTTCGTAAAAGAGGAAGGCAACGAGTTCGAGTTTTCCAGGCATTTCAAGCCTAGCGAGGTTATTGATCTCACAATGGATGACTGACATCCGTCTTGGACGTGATCGGGGGAGTGCCAGTGGAGCAGAGGTGGCTTCGTCGTGACGATGGATGGTATGCTGATAATTTATGGTTGGAATATCATGTAATGCATCTCCAGCTCCCTCTTCTTTGACTCGATGCCTCTCGATCGATATGACAGAAGTGACATTGCTAATGCCGAACATCAGTAGTCCACTTCCTCAGCGCTACGAGTTCGTCGCATGCTCCACGCAGTACTCGTAGGCTGCCAGATTACGGTCAAATCTGTGGCCAGGGTGAGACTGAGGAAGAGGAGTGCGTTCGTGCTCCTCACAAGTTGGAAGGGGGTCACACCGCGATGACGGGGTACTTGCGAATCGCAAGGCATATCCTGTTGCACCTCGTGATTGCGGTTGCACGCCACGATGGTGACGAACACTGCAAGAGGTATCAGTGCGGCAGGTTGACACGAGGCCACGCCGTGTCCCACGTGTCGAGGTTGCCAGTAGATAGAAGATCGATGTGTGCATAAGATTAGAAAAGAAGTGACAATTCAGGGCTGCAGGACAAGAGTTGCGGAGGTTGACATGTATCGGTACATTGTACGGCGTCCCGCGCCGCTAGTCTTCGTTCTTCCTTCGATCAACACCCCTCTGAATCGCACGTTTGGCGACGCGGAACGGTGTGGCCAGCCATTTGCCCATAACGCGCAAGGGGAGGCGCCGCCGCAGGGGTGCTGCTAAATGTTCTGCAGGTTGCTGGTCGACCGCCGCGCGGATTGCCTCGACCATTGCAGGGGCGGTGATTCGCATTTGCGGAGCTTCGCGAGCCATTGCTATCAGGGTAGGCCTGAGGAAGTCAAGGCCACGATACTTCTACGAGGAGGATGGATCAACTGATGTCAGAGAGCATGCAGCAAGGTGGGTCCACCTCACGTACCCGAGTGAGTTCTTGAATCATCGTGCCAAACATCCGAATGTCGTCGGGGAATGGATCGTATGAGATCGAGCCCGATTTCGCGGCAGTGGTGCGATCAGGCGCCTCGCTGTCGCTTGTTCGCTGCTTGACTTGCTTGGGCCAGGGAACGGCAAGACTGAAGTCAATGAAATAATACTTGACAATAGCCTTAGCATAGGACCGAATTTGAACTGGGGGTAGAGGCGCTAAAACACCATTCTTGTGCGAAAATCCAGGTGCCCACGGGTGCCACCCATTAGGGATGAGCGAGGACGTGTCCATGAGAATATTTACTGTGCGAATGTCGCTAATACAAGGCAAGTTCAATGGACAGTCCTTTCTGAGATTACCACTCACCGATGAACAAAGTCGTTGTCGTGCATGAATGCTAACCCCTGGTGTGATTGGTGAGTGAGAAATGACGAGACAAAGCAAACTGAGTGACGTGCCTCCGCTAGTTGTAAGATACAGTCCACTACTTGTCCTGTCGTTTGCGGCGGCGTTGGCCAGAGGTTGTGGAGCATCGGCATTACTACGAAACAATGCTTCTTGCCGTCCACCAATGGCGTGCGTAAGATGTCGATCATTGGGCAACACATATTGCGAGGATCAGAACGTCGAGGTTCGGAGCTGAAGTAGATGTGGGCCGGGATCTCCATGTTATCGCCTTCGCAGCATAGCTTCAGGCAGACGGGCAGGTTGTCCTCACATCGAAATGCTGGTAAGACGTTGGTGACCTGGTAACGAGTCGAGAATGAGTCAAATCCTTGACATATAGCCGTATGAAACTTACAAGTGGGCCGCACCTGTCCCCGTAGGTGGGAGGCGCCTTGTCGTCCGAGCCAAGCCACGATGGAACCCAGTCCGGTTCATGTCTTGGGTAAACGCGGTATCCGCACGCCAACAGCCAGTGCCGCCAATGAACCCATCTCTGCTCCCATGTGGAGAGCTCCGGGCGAAACTCGGTGGTTACTGGGCCGAACGACGCCAAGTCGACGGGGGGCAGCGAGTCTTGTACGCGCAGGTATTCATCCACGTCGGATTGATCACCAAGGGCAGTAAACCTGCGCCGCAGAAGCGCACATAGTTTCTCGGCCGCATCGAGACCATTCGAGTCGCTGAGTGTTGTACGTGCCGCGTCAATTTGGCGAGAGATCTCGTCCATTTCCACCGCATCGTCTGGCAGACTCGGAAGAGCCTTGTTTCGATTCTCGTCAAGAGTCATTTGCTGCCTCTTCTCAGCGAGTAAGTGCGGGTCGTGGAGAGGGAAGGAGGTGAAGGAACGTGGGCAGCCACGAGGCGGGTTCGTGCATGACGCTGGAATTCAGGAACTCAAGTTGACAGGGCGGACTATCAAAGTTGTCCCGCACCTCGTCACCTACCACAGAATAGTACCCAAATGTATTTCCGAACTTATTCAAAGCGGGAATCAGGTCATCTCGTATAGTGTCAGTACCAAGACTTCCGACCCACCCACTCCAAATCATTTGATCCAGATTAGATGCTCAGCTACACATATATCTGAGTTCTAACCACTGTCTCGCAAGGAGTAGAAAAGCCAGTTGAGGTGCTCTCCATTCGTCTGGCTGGAATTGGTCGGGCAGTCCTGACAATGGTCTTGCTCGTCTGCCTCCTAACAGCAAGCAAACTCTTTCACAGTCGCGCTAGCGACTACCCTGCACGAGTCAATATGACCCGATCACGCGACCGCCGCTCACTTCTGCGGTAGTTCGACGGGCGAATCGACGGAAAGGAGTCACACTACGTTTACGGTACCGAGAATCGATAAATCGGAGCCTCATTTGGGCTGTGTCCACTACACCAACACCCGCTTCCCTCAGGCGACACCATGAGCACAGAGAACAATCTCACAACTACGGACGGTGTGGTGACGTACTTGTCTTCCACACCGTTCTGCGCAGAGTCTATCGAAAAGCTCGCAGGTATGCAATCAGACATTAGTTGAACGCATACGCTAACACATTGTCAAGGAGGAACAACGAACTTCGTCTTCCGTGTTAAGCTCAAAACTCCATTTGAAGGGCGGAAGACTGTTGTAGTCAAACACGGGAGAGCAATCACTATCTCTGGACTGGACGAGCCTTTAGAGTTTTCAGCGGATCGCCAGGTCCGAGGTCACGCCTCTGCGACATTGCCAAGCTGACATCCCCTCAGAACTTCGAAGTTGGCGTTCTGCAGCGCGCACACAAGCACCTACCCACAAATGCAGGAGTCGTTATCCCCGCGATCTTATTCCACGACGCACCCAACCATTTCATCGTGATGGACGATGCTGGCCCTGGCACGCTCACTCTGAAGCAACGCATCCTGGACGGTACAGTCACCCCCGAACAAGCTACAACCATTGGCAAAGAGCTTGCGATCTTTCTTGCTCGTCTGCATGACTGGGGCACGCAGGATACGGAGTCCCGCACATGGATGGCAGCCAATGTTATCGCTCGCAAAGTTGCCGCGTACTCGACCTATGGTCGGATTGAAAGGACGCTTGACGGTCCTTCCTCGCCACCAAGCGTGCGCGACCCCCCTCTCCGTGCAGCGTTCTCCCAGGAGGTTCAGGAGACGGTCACCGAGGTCGTCCGCGTCCGCATTGATCAGACCATGAACGACGAGGGCATCGTAACAATGGGCGATGTATGGCCCGGCAACATGCTCGTGCGGGATGACGGCAGTGTGATGCTCGTTGACTGGGAGATGGCGAAGAATAATCATCCTGGCTTCGACGTCGGCCAGCTGCTCGGAGACCTGCGTGTGTTGCTGCACTGGCGACCTGACCGTAGGGACCTCGTCGAGCCACTCATACGAGCCATCTTGACTACGTATGCGCGCCATCGCGGTGATGGGGACTGGCTCAGCATTGCAGCATCACACGTCGGTGTACATCTTGTTTCCTGGGGACCGTGGATTCCATATCCTGAGGTGAACCCAGATGGACTTCGCTCTCTCGTCGGTCACGGCATCCACCTCATTTACGACGGCTACAAGCAAAACTGGAACCCCGAAACGTTGGCTGAACGCGTTCTCCGTGTATAGAAGATCATCTCATGTATTGCACCGGTGATACAATGCATCCACGCTCCACGGAGACAGCTCACTTTAGGAGTGTCTACAAGTTCTAGCCCAAGCAATCAGTAATACTCAACATCCTTGTGACAAATACAGATCAAGGCAAAATGTGTTATTAATGTCCAGCATCGCGTTTTGGCTGCGGTAGCTGCGTGGCTCGGGGGAAATCCAGAGTCGAAGATCAAGTCGGTAACCAATGAAAAGTCTTCGGACGCCGGTTGTCGTCAAGCCTTCGGGCGATCGTTACTTCTCCAGACTGCCAGTTGCCTCGCTCGCCTGAAAGGCGCGTTGCAAATGTGCTTTCAGTTGTCTACGTCTTTGCCACGTCTTGTCCAGCCAGAAATAATCTTACACGACTCGCTCTTGACCCTTCGGTACCACTACGATGCGTGAACTGCCCACTATTGAACATGGCTCTTGGGCCCTCAGAAACTGACAGGAGGCGCAGTTCGTATCCGCCCAGTAGCGAAACAAATCGAGGTGATCGAGGACTCACCTCGCCTGCGCTGCGCGGTGATGCTGCTGCGGGGAGATGCCCAGTGAATCCCGCTCACCGCACGAGCGCCGAGCTCGCAGCAACACCGCCATGCACAAACTGCCATCTTCGATCGCGACAACACGCGCTATGTCAGCGTCCGCGACGTATTTATATACGGTTCGACACGATCTGCAATTCCTTGTGCCAATTCCCTTGTTCCGCCAGCGGCGCCACCCACCTTCAAACCCTACCTCTATACCGTCTACATTCTTCAATCCTCTCACGCAATGTCTAGTGGTAGGATTTACCATACAAATCGTCGAAATCGTGCTGAACGTCGCTTGCAGACGATGCAAACCTGCCCAACTACGACTACAAAGTATCGACCGCGGCGCCCCTAGCGTTCGCTGCCATCTATGGCGTCTGTCTCCTCATCCATCTCACTCAAGCCTTCTACCATCGCACGCCTTGGATTTGGGCATTCCTCATCGGTGTCATGCTGGAAGTGCTGGGCTTCATAACGAGATATATTTCCATCAAGCAGCTGTACACGCTGTGGCCGATCATCGTCAGCCAGGTATGCGGTTTGGCAAAGTTGTAAACTCTCAGTATACTTAATTGCTTCCAGGTTGCGCTCATTGTTGCCCCCGCGTTTCTTGCAGCTGGCTGTTATAGCTGCTCGGGTCGTCTTATGAGCTACCTTGGTGGTCAATACTCCCCCATGAACCACCATTTCATCACCAAGGTGCGCGCAATCATTCTCTCTGCAGCCGTAAAAGATAAACTAACCAGTATTCCACAGATCTTTGTCGTGGCAGACTTTTTCTCTATTTTCTCCCAGGCAATCGGCGGTAGTTTGCTGGTAAGTAATTTATAACAGCCACGCTATCCTCAGCCTCGCTAATCCTGCTTCTAGAGCTCTACCGACCCCAACACCCTTCGGGCGGGCTTCAACATCCTGATCGCCGCACTGGCTTTCCAAGTTCTCATGTTCTCTGGCTTCATCGTTGTCACGGTCATGTTTGACATTCGCTCTCGTCGCGGTCTCGGCGAGCAGCGCAAGGCCGTCCAACCAATCTTCAATGTGTTGTACCTGAGCTCGGCAATGATCGTCATTCGGTCCATTTACCGACTCATTGGTGCGTCGTCTATAGTTATTTCCGTTCACAGTCCTGACTCAGTGTGATGCAGAGTTTGCGTCGGTCAAATTCACCCCTACCGGCGCATCGGGATACACGCTCAATCATGAATGGCTCCTCTATGTTTGGGATGCCCTCCCCATTATTGTAAGCAGGCCCAAGGATGACTCGAGAGGCTTCCTAAACAAAATCTTCAGATCGCTGTCCTCACGATCAGTGTTGCTCATCCTGGCCGTTACCTGCCCCAAAAGAAAGGCGAGAGGATAGACGGCACATTTGAAGAGCCTCAGCCAAGCCGAGTCTGTGGCTGCTGCTGCATCTACAAGCGGTGAGATTTATTTTAAACTCTTCGGTGTATTCGAAATACTGACTACTCCATATAGCCCGCGTCCTATCAAGTATGACGCCACAGGGATGCCGATGCACAAGTTCAACAGCTCAACCGTTCCCATTGTCAGCCAGCCTCAGTACAATGTGTAGGTTGACATTGCTGTCCGCCTACCACGCGCTGTGAAAAGATGAGGCTAAGCTGACCTCGGAGCTGCCTTCAAATCAATTTAAACGGACTTTCTGCTTGTAAATTAGACCAACTGCATCTTAATGGACTTTCTGCTTCAAGGGACAACATGTATTCACCCGAAAGCAAGTGTTGTCGAGTGAAACTCAGTCCAATCAGCGATGTTTTTAGTTCGACCCTCAACGAGCCGTCGATGGTGTTGGCGTCGCCTTCTACTAGGCAAAATGCAGCTCACTATCTTGGTTGATTCAGATAAGCAGTCAAGAACGACGTCACCACGAGGAAAACAGACTTCCTACTCTGATCAAATCGCGAACAATACCGGTTCTCACATTTCAAATAGCTCCACTTCGATACTTGCACAGCCAAAATGATACTGGCAGTCTATACCTTCTTGCTACAAGAATAGGATCGCGATAGTTGTCATGACAGTTGCATTCGACGAACTATTGACGAAACAACTCAGCTTGTTCAACTGTCACCTCGGGCAAAAGACAGTGTCAGCCTACAACTACTGTCTGCGAACGATATCCTTGATAGAGGCCTTTTTTAAAAAAAAAAAAAAAAAAAAGGAAAAGGCTCAATAGCCGTTACAATTTACGGAATATAACGACTCTAAGCTCAACCTTCACGAGTCGATCGCATGTTGATCAGTCTGGCCTCCGGTTATTAATGCGGGATTGTACGGACTCTGCGCAGCGGTTGGGCAAAATGCGCCGCAGCGTGTAACTCGCGTCATATTAGGCATTCAACCAGCCGATCTCGGGACAATCGCTTGCGCAGCTCTGCGGCAGGGCGATCGGGCAGTGAAATGAGCTGTCAACAGGCTGCTAGGAGCTGTCATATTACCTATCTCGAGCCGTACTTGGGCTGCGGTGCTTACAAAATCTGTGCGAGTCTAAGAATCTCGGAAGAGGCGGATTTCTAGCCGCGTTGCAGAGTCAGACTGCGGCAGGGTGCATCGCCTGTCAGGGCAGCAGTCACGACCTTGTCTCAGGATGGCTATTAACCCGATTTCCAAGCTGTTCGATGTATAAGAGTCGAACTTAAATAATATAGGAAGGACACTGAGCTACGTTCATCCGCCAGCTTGGGACCTGTCCGGGGGGAAACTTCGTTCACCAACTAATCGGTTTTTCTCCTTCCTCATATTTCTTCGCACCAGCTACTTGCCCTCACAGTCACATCATGGCATCCAGTGAGAAGCTACTTCAGTCAACCCGCGACTGGCTAACCAGAAACTCAGACGACGACAACCACTCCGCATACGACTATAGCCCGTCACAAGCTGCCGCCATCTTATTTCTAGCCATCTACTCACTGCCGCTCGTCGGGCATATCTGCCAGGCAGTACGATTCCGCACATTTTGGGCTTGGCCGCTGATATGTGGTCTGGTGCTCGAGGTGCTCGGGTTCGCCACGCGGTGAGTGTCACGCTTCGACTGACGGCTCTACTCATACCTATCACAGCTACATTTCCGCTCGCAACGTCACCCTCACCTGGCCAGCCGTTGTCACTCAAGTCGCCGTCATTGTTGCTCCAGCCTGGCTTGCGGCATACGTATACATGTCCGTTGGCCGCATCATGTCGTTCCTCGGTGCAGAGTACTCTCCGGTCTCCCACAACGCTCTTACCAAGGTTCGTGAATGGTGAATCTGCATTCATAGCTTGATTAACTTATTATTCTAGATTTTCGTAATTGCGGACTTCATCTCCATCTTCTCGCAAGGCGGCGCTGGTGGACTACTCGTGAGTGAGTGACTTTCGGTTCCGAGTATCAACTGACGGCTCTCGACATTAGTCTTCGGATGACCTAAAGACTCTCCACGTCGGCTTCAATATTCTCATTGCTGCACTCACATTTCAAGTTGTAATGTTCATCATCTTCATCGGTCTCACAGTGGTCTTCGACATTCGCTCACGCCGCGGCCTTCGAGAGAGGCGGCAACCCATTCAGCCGCTGATATATGCAACATATACAGTGTCTGCAATGATTATACTACGATCCATCTACCGCCTCATTGGTGAGCCGCCCAAATGCACTGCCTGCAAGCGCCGTCGTCTGACAGCCGCAATAGAATTTGCCACCGTCAAGTTCACGCCAGACGGAGCCTTTGGGTATACGCTGGAGCACGAGTGGTTACTGTATGTTTTTGATGCACTCCCAATCACGGTGCGGTTTTGTTTGACAGGTTGTGCTGGAGCTTCGTGCTGATCATTCTACTGCGCAGTTGGCGTCGGTAATACTTGCGGTGATCTATGCCGGGCAATACCTACCGAGAACTAAAGGTCTCAGGATTGACGGGACCCATGAAGATTTAAGCACGCGTGTCTGTGGTTGCCTCTGGAGGACGAAGAGGTGCGCCGCCGTCAAAATATCCAACCACTCTGCTGACCCGGCTCTCCTTCGCAGTGCACGCCGTGCCAAGTCACAGAGCTTCGGATTGCAAGAGCACAGGGGCAATATGTCTTCTGAAGCACCCACGAGTAGGGAGTCTCCCGCATAGATGAGGCAGGGCTAACAAAACTTCGCCGCGAAAGCCATGATGTTATGTTCTAAAGGCATGATAATGACACTTGGAACTTATGTATGGACTCTAATTTTCTCGAGTACATGAACATGGACTTTGTCAATCACAACATGGTTTTGATTCACTATTGCGTCGAGGTTGACTTTGCCTGAGCGCGGACACCCTATCGCGAGTTCGATTTTGATTTCGTCTTACTTTCTCATACCATGTTGGCGAGCGAGCGGCTGGCCTCTTGCTCCCCCCGAACATGTTGCAGGTGTCTTGATCATGTATCGTGAACTTTAGTCGGGGATTGAACGCCGTTTGCACGCCCCGCCGTGCCATGCGAGCCCCGCCCATTCCTCATCAAGGTTCCACGCGCCTTGCAGCCCGCAGCCCACCAGCCAGTAACAATTGCGCACACCACGCGACTGGCGCGTGTTGCAAATTGACAGACGTATGATCACGTGGTAGTTCTGCGAACAGCCTGCCCGCTTTCGCGCAACCGGTCAAGCCAAGAAATCCCGCGATCCGGGTTGTCTCGCCGCTTGTCTTTCTGCATTCCTCCTTTCACAATCCTCGTTAGCTTTTTGAGACGGGGCGGCGCTGTCGTCGTCGTTTGTGTAGAGCTTCCTAATGCCAAAGCGCGTCGCATCGGCTCTTTGGATTCTTGCCCAGTTTGGTACTTGGGTTCAACGCGCAACTGCATACGACAACAATGCGTACGACAACGTCGTCGCGTACTGGGGTCAGAACTCAAATGGTTGGCTGAATCCGGACAACCCAGACGCAGCCCAGGTTTGTCTTGTGCACTAGGCACTGGAGCGCTCCACTAACGGGCTCCACGAGTAGAAAAGACTGGGCTTCTACTGTGACTCTGACAGCCCCGTCGATGTCTTTCCAATCGCGTTTCTGAACACTTTCTACGCCCAGGGAGGACTGCCCGCACTCGATCTTTCGAATGTAAGTTGGTGCAGCTTATGAAGGTGCTCGACGAGCGGCCATGCCTTCATCTCCGTTCCGGCATCCGCTCTGTCCACGCGCAGTAGAGACTGACTCGTCGCCTCGTGGCTCAATACAGATCTGTGCGAGTTACAACACTGCGGTCTTCCCCAATACATCGCTCCCGGACTGTGGTTTTCTTGCAGCAGACATCGAGGCATGCCAGGCGCGGGGCAAAATCGTCACGCTTTCCCTCGGTGGTGCTAGCGCGAGCACCGACTTCAAGTCAAATAGTGAGGCAGAGGATTTTGCTAAGCTCATGTGGAACATGTTCCTCGGCGGGGACCATCAGTACCGGCCCTTTGGACGTGCCGTACTAGATGGGTGCGTGCTGCTCCCACGCAGTTGGACACCAGTTGACTCGCTATAGATTGGATCTTGACCTTGAAGGTGGTGGCCTAACTGGAGACGTTGCGTTTGTCAACAAGGTCCGGGAGCTCACAAACGCCGACACAAGCAAGAGGTACTACATTACCGCCGCACCTCAATGCCCATACCCAGATGTCAATCTGCAAGGAACGCTAAACTCTGCACAGTTCGACGCAGTGTACGTTCAGATGTACAACAACTACTGTGGCTTGCCTAAGGTGCGAATGCTTTGCCAGAGGATGTTCAATGTCTAACCCATGCTTTCCTAGTTCAACACCTCAGCATTCAACATTGGAGTGTGGGATGTCTGGGCTCAGGTGGATAGCGTTAGCTTGCTCAAGGCTCTTAGCTAACACTTTAACAGACAATATCCCCGAACCGGACATCAGAGTTTTCCTTGGCGCACCAGGTAGCAAAGACAGCGCAGGCTCAGGATACGTGCCAATAGACGAGCTCAAGTCTATTGCAACGACAGTTCGTAATGCCTTTCCAAGCTTTGGAGGCGTCATGTGTAAGTGAACTTCCTTCTTCTCTATGGTCGCGACTAATCGTCACGTACAGTCTGGGACATGTCCACGTCCTATGCCAACAATCGTATAGATCAATCTATCAAGGACGCCCTTGTCGCTGCCGGCTCAACAGGCTTTACGTATGCAAAGTGCGACGCTCCCAACTGGGTCCAGGGTCAGACTGTCAAGAAGGGCAGCAAGGTCGTAAAGGACGGTTACATCTGGCAGGTGAGATCCTGTCGCTACTGCACTGGCATCTTGGGGATTAAAGGCCATCTTCAGGCAAACGCCGATGTAACGTCTAAACCAGGCATCGATCCGCCGAACGATGAATGGGCACCAATTACTGCTTGCGGTAGCGCGGCTGTACCTCCCAGCGTGAGTACTGTCAGCCTACTTTCTCTCTCATATTTTCCCCTTCGGCTTTTTCGGCGTCGTGTCCTCGTGGCAGGAGGAGCCTTGACACTTTCTCCTGGCCTTCACCATCCACGTCGTCTTCATCCACCCCATCTTCGTCCACTTCGTCCCCAAGCGCCGCGCATACCAGCTCTCACACGAAGACTAATACTCATGCATCCCAGACCGGTACGAAGCCAGCCGCGCCATCGTCAACGTGCGCCAGCTGCGGCCCGACCTCGCCCGCATCGGACCCAGGCCTTTCTGGCGTCAAGGGGCGTAAAGGCTACTGCGTCGTGCGGCCGTCGAAGAAGAAACTCTTGGACGAGTTATGATCGTGCGCTATGCCTGGCTTCTAGTTCACGTCTTCTTGGTGACCTGGCGAGGAGGTTACGATCGACGTCGTATCCGTCAGACCTAGTCCTCACCTATGCCCTATATTTTTGCTTGGCGAATGCGGTCGACCTTGCGGCCGACGCTCAGGCTTGCGTTGGCTCCATCTCAGCGTGACTTGACTGCCGCTTGACAGTTTACCTCCCATGGCGATACACCGTCGCGGAGCCATTGTTTCTTGTATCTCTCTCTCAAGGTGACAGCATGTATAGATTGGTGGGTGTATCCGTATCTACGTTTGTATCTTTTTGGTACCAATCGTTGTTGTTGTTGTTGTTGTTTTAAACTTGAGAAAACTTGCTTCAGCCGTACAAGGAGCCGGAGGCCAACTCGACCATCGATATGCCTCGGCGAGAGTGTATGCTGACAGGTGATGGGTTCGAGCTTGAGCCTTTCGTGAAAGTGTGCATGCCAATGATCTTCATGACATACCTGGTGTCGACTTTCACGATATAAAGCAGCACCTCAGAATTGAACTTTAGCCTCGGGTAGTGCGGCTAATGCAGGTGGACCATCGAAAGATGCCTCAAATTATCGCAGAGTACCTCAAGAATGTGAAATTCAAACCCATATCCTTCATTCTTCACATCCAGTGTCCATACCTGCTGATTGGTAGCACGGGAATTGATTACCCGAGTATCTTCAACAGCGCAGGTCGCCTCACCGAAGATGGTGTAATGGCGAACTCCCTCCGTAGCCTAGAATTGCACCAGGACATCACAGGAATAAGGGAACATGAGTGCCACTTCAGCGCGAGTGGAGTGTTACTCTCGTTCATACCGTCAAACGCGTTGTTTTGCGCTTGTATCGCTATTGCAATCTAAAATACATGTTATGAGCACATTTGAAGATGTCGCAGTGACATTGCTATAGACATGATGAGTAGATGAAGATATTGCAGGATGGATGGAGGGGAACCCATGTTACTTACTGGGAAAATCTGCGGTCATGAAGTTATCAGAGATATGACTTCAACCGGCCGGGACCAGCACCCTGGGCGACCGGACTGTGAAGTTCAGGCGCTTCAAGTTGTCGATGTTCGCTGGGGGGCCACGAGGCTGGCGCAGGATCCCGTACATCAGCATTGGGCGGAATTCGAGTCGTGCCGGGCGACCGAAACCACGGCGCGAAACGGGATTCCTCGGTCCAGAATACAAGTCCTTCATGTCACCAACACCGGTTCTGGTCAAATGACCGTGATTGTTGTCGACTTGTGACGGTCCACTCGCACCAGCTGTGCCGTTCGGAGAATCTTTGGCTCCCTCTGCTCAATGCATCAACCGTGTAGGCACAGATAGTCAGCTTGGGCATTAGTTCAAGCAGCACAGGCCTGGCGCACCTCCTCCCCGTGAACTGTTGCTTAATGGGTAGAAAATTTCAGATGATGAATCCGAGTTGTGCTCCATTGACCGAAGTAATGCACCGATGTCCCCGGAGGACTGAATGCTGCTATTGATCGCATCGGCGATGGCCTCCAGCGCGTCGTACCAGGCGACACCTTTTTGCCGCACAACTTGCACTTCTTGTCGTCTGGGAATCTCACTGAGTGAGATGATAGTCCAAGAGGCGTCCGCGTTGGAAGGAGAAGCAAGCTCAACAAGCAAGTCAAGTTTGCGCTCGACACTTTTCATGCTCGTATGGTTGAGAACTCGCTCCTCGTTGGTGATATAGCAGAAATTTGCTACAGCTTCGCGAGTAGTGGCGGTGTCGTGACGGACATCCCGCAGAGCGTGTTGGATCCGATTTACGGTGCCGTGTAGGCGTGTTAATTGATCCATGCTCTCTAGCTGCGTTGAGATTTTCGTAATATCTTGTTGAGCCCATCCAATGGCAGACGAGATGTTGTCAAGAGTGGTGCGCGATTCTACTTCAGACATCCGCAGCACATCGATGCATTGCTGCTGGAGTCGTGCAGTGTCTGATACGAAGTCCTTGACCATTTGGACGTCGTCGCACGACGCTCTGGAGCTGCATCTTGTCAGACTGGATGAATGAGACGCAGATATTTACCCACAGGAGCGTGGCGAACATCAGTTGTTGCAGTGCTTGATCAATCTTCGCCTGACACCCCTTTGCGTCTGCACTATGGCGCACTTTCCACTGGACACACTTTTGCGCGCGGTTGGCCAATTTCAAAATGCTTCGTCGATGGGTTGCGGGTACGGGTGACGTCACGTTGACCAATTCGAGGCGTGTCACTAGCTGTAAGCCAGAGAGAACGAGGTCGTGGACCACCATGGTGCGCTCGATCACGATATCGCGAAGTTGGACGTTCTGGATTCCTTCGATTGCGGGAATCGATGCTTCGAGCAGGCGTTCGAGAGAGGTGAAATCTGTGTGCAGCGCCCGGCATTCTGCTGGTGCACTTCGACAGCCGTTGATGAACGTGACAATATCGATGCCTAGCTTGACGAGGGCGAGGACGTCTCCTACACCGCTGCAAGTCAAAGGGAAAGGCATTTTGGTGGGTAAGCAGGCACGAGACGGTGAAAATTTTCGAGAATAAATCACCTAGCCTAGTCTACATATGAGCCAAACAGCAGGGTGTCCGTATTCCCGAACTGCGATGCCGACGTCCAAACAAAGACAACCGCTCCAAGATCCCACGAGGGGGAAGAGCAAGGAGGATGCCGATAGTCGTCCTGCAATTCGAAAGTTTGCCCTCTCGAATCTGTGCACTCTCATTGTCAGAAGAACATACACCGCGAGCGAGACCCACTTAGATACTAATACCATCCTAGCCGCCATTGCAGGATGAATGAAAACCGTGTGTACTTGAGCATATCTCGACGCCTCTTTGCGATGCGTGTCATCCGGAATTTCAATGCCAACTGTCACATCTGTTTGCATTGTGTGAGCGCCGACGGGCCCCGATGCGTTCACGCCGTTCAGACAAAAAACATCTCAGATCTGAAGTGAGTATCAGAACAAGGCACCTGTTTGTCTGTCGCATCTTTTCAGAATCTTCGTATGAGAACGGACAACCCTGTTCTCATGTGACCACTGAAACACCTTGCCGCCAGCCCTGCCGCCTCCGCGGCTCCTTGTTCTCGTTGTTGCAGACGTCATGACCGTCCGGCACTGTCATACACCCGAAGCAGCGGCGCAAGATTGCCCCCGAGACTCTTCAAGATCCCACTCGACCCGCACACACACACACATGCATGAAGTTCCAATGATAGATTCTATTTGGCAGCAACGAGCTGTGCTATCCAGGCAGAGATGCAGAGAGAGGGAGCCAGAGAACCGAGGAGAGAGAGAGAGAAAGCAAAGTCCGAATACGACCAAATCAGACAGGCAGGCAGGCAGGCAACGCGACGACAACGAAGAGAACAGAATCCTACAATACCAACGAGAACATCGAAGTGGGCGCCACGGTCGGGGGATATAAGTAAAGTAAAAAGAGGTCGATTTAGGTGGGAAAACAACCGATAGAGTGAGGTAACGGTGAGCGGACGGACACAAAGAGTTAATACAAAAAAACAGAAAGAAACTAGTGCAACAGCGGGTTGAATGTGAGGTGGGCGTGATGTGGTATTGTTGTGTGGTGTTGTTTTCGGAGGGCGGGGGTGGGTGTGTGGGGTTACAGGATGGAGAGGTACAACGGGCCGCGTGGGGCGCCGTAAGAGTGGTGGTGGTGAGGGTTGGATAGAGAGCAAAGGTGATAGAGCAGGAGAGCAGGAAGGAAGAGCGGAAGAGAGCATGGCAGCGAGGAGTAAGTACGGGAGGAAGTGGGGACCTCGACAAAGCCACCGACGAACCAGACCCACAAGGACAGGAGATGCATCCGACAGGAGAGTGTAGTAATAAACTCTCCCCATCGCTAGACTCGATCCTGCGCGAACAAGTGGGGTGGTTGTGGAAAACCGTTGGTGACCTGGCCGGCTGTGGGATTCCGATGGTGCAGCAGTTGGCGTAAGATTCCACGAGGACAGGAGATGAATGCGACAGGATGCACCCTATAGAAAGGCACATACACCGTCACTGGCTCGATCCTGCGCTGACAAGTGGGACGCCTGTGTACAAACGTGCTGGAAGTTGGAATGCCGAAGTGTCCCAAGGAGGCGGCAAATGCTGATGAGAGAAGGCGGAGGGTGTTGGTGGTGAACTGTTGTACAAAGGTTGGTGTTGGTGAGTGCTGATGATGATACAGACGACGTGAAGCGAATAAACATGAAATCGGTCAATGCAAAGGCAGCGACGGAGAGAGAGGCAAGGCTGAATCTGCACCCTCCTGGTCAGCACCCACGTTTCTCGACCCACAGCCGCCCAAACGCGCTCACCTAGACTAGACGCCATGCGCGAACCCGCCCATATCCACCATCTCCGGGACACCGCGCACGCCTCCAAACGGCGCCCCGCGCCACCCAGCGGCACTCGCACACGCCCGGCCCTCGCGCCGCCGCGTCTCGAGCACGTCCCACACGCCCGCGTCGCAACCACACCACAGCGCCAGCCCGACCTCATTCCGCTCGGCCTCGCCATCGCGCTCGCACGCACGCCCGAGCACCCGCAGCGCCGGATCGCGCGCGTTCGGATGGCCAAGCGGTCCAGCCGGGTAGGGCCGCGGCACGCCCACACGCGTTGGGCCCGTCAGCAGTCGGATGCGAGAGCGCACCAGGTGCGCCGCCCACCCCGCCGCCGCCGCATCTGGATGTAGCCCAGCCGCGGGAGCGGTGGTGCGTTGGGCAAAGACCGCCGGCGCGACGTGGTGTTCCGGGATCGCGGGCGCGAACAGGCCCTGCTCGGCCAACGCTTCCTCGGCCTCGCATGCGTGCACCCACTCGTCCTGCTCCGGCTCGTGGGAGTGGGGATGATGCGGCGGCTGCATGTCGAGCTGCATCATGTCCATGTCGTGCGTCTGCTGCTGGTGCAGCGTCGCGAGGTCGAACCCGAACGGCTCGTGCGCGGTCTCGCCTACGGCGCGCGGCGTCGGCGGCGGCACGTCGCTGCCAAAGTACTCGTACGTCGTCGTCGTCGGCAGATACTGCTGAGCAGGCAGGAATTGCCCGTACTGCTGCTGCTGCTGCTGCTGGGACTGCGACTGCTGGGGCTGGAAGTACCCACTGCCAGACGCCGGGTTAAGCTGTGTGAGCTGCGGGTTGATACCCTGCTGCTGCACCTGGGCGTTGAGCGCATCTACGTTGAACTGCGTGAAGAAGTCCTGAAAAAACTCCTGCTCGCTGAGAGGCTGCGTCTGCGTCGTAGTTTGGCCAACGGAGAACGAGGATTCCGTCCACTCGTAACCGAGGCTCGGGTCGAACGGGTATGCTGACTGCTGGACGGCAGGCTGGGCCTGTTCAGTAGAATTTGCCTGCTGGAACCCGAAAGTCACAGCAGAATCAATCTAACGAAGAAATAATCAGCATGGAAACTCTAAACGCTTCCAACAAAGAAACACACCTCCATCGCAGACTGCTGCTGCTGCTGCTGCTGCTGCACCGAGTCCTGTGACGCCGAACTACACGCCGACGCACACATGGGCATCGTCGGCAACGTATACGTGACCATCTCCTTGCGCGGCTGGGTCTCGTGCTGCACAGTGCACGACATATGCGCCGCCGCGTGCTCGTCCTCGACGTCCGGCTCGGAGCTGCTGCTCGGGCTCGAGCTCCCGCTGCGGTCGCCGTCACAGTCGCGCATCGGCTCGCCCGTGTACGTCCACTCGGCCCCGGTCTCGTACTCCCACTCGCCGTCGGCGTCGGCGTCCTCGTCGTGCATCAGGTTAGCAGCGTCTTCGACATCGGTGCTTGACCGCTGCTCCTCAAAGCCAGTGACAACGACCTCCTCCATATCATCGTCATGCGCCGACTGCTGCTGCTGCTGCTGCTGCTGCTCAGGAATCTGGCCCAACGCAAACGCCAGCTCGTCATGCAGCTGCGGCTGACCCTCGAACGTCTCATACCCCCCTGCCGAATAGTCCGGCGCCGGGTACGCCGAGAGCACCTCAGCAGCGGCTCGCACGTCGTGGCCGGGCGCACACAGCGCGTCTGGGTCCAGCCCGGCCTCGAGCCGGATCGCACGGAGCTCCGCGCGCTCCGCCGTCACGGCGCGCGCAATCGCGCCGCGCGAGCGGTTCCACGGGTGCGCCGTCGAGGCGTAGTGTCGCCCGAAGCGCGACTTGGCGACGACGTAGCGCAGCGCGCCGTGTGGCAGGCTCGTCAACGGCATGCGTTCGATTGGTTTGCGCTCCTTCGGGGCTGCGTAGATGCGGTTGGGCTGCGGGTCGAAGTATGTACCGGATGCTGGGAAGAAGGTGAGCGAGACTGAATGGGCTTGGTATAGACAGGCAGCGTACCACACAAGAGCTCAAGGTCGACATCGCCAGAGTGCTCTTGACCACAATCCCGCCGTTCGCGAAGATCGTCAAGCAAATCGTGCATGGCCTGCTCGCGAAGCTGTTCACGAGCGTCATGGGCGACAATTGACGTGTGCTCGACATGCGAGCCAGATGTCCATGGGCTGCAGGAAGGTGTTACAACAAAGGACGACGTCGAAAAAGAGAGACGTGCACGTACAACTTGCCAATCTCCCATCCCATCCTGGCAGCGAGCGTCTGCGCCGAACGCGGGACACATACCGGGAACGAGTCGACGAGGTCCGTGAGATCCTGGTCGAGCTTGAATGATGGAACTCCTAAGCGCAAGCCAGACGTCGTCGGACGAGCAGGTGCAGACGGAGCGACAATGACAGGTTCTGACGGCGCAGACTCGTCTGCGTCAATGTCGGATGCCAGCTTAAAGACAACAAGGTCGAGATCTTCTGGCAGAGTCTTGACCTCGAGCGGCGGGCTGTCCTTCTCGGGAGTAGTCGCAGCACTGTCGGCACTGTCGTCGCCGGGAGACTCGCTAAACTCGAACGACACATCCGAGGCGTCGCTCGAATCCTCCGACTTGGAACGCTGGCGGGACAAGCTGCGTGACCGTCGGTTGGTAATCAGCGGTGTTACGGGTTCCATTGTCCGTTGCCGCGAACGCCGTCTTGGAGAAACAGCATCATCATCGAGCTCGAGGTCGGCGGCTGCACCGTCCCAGGACTTGCGTTTGCGAGAGATAGTGGAGGCGGGCGTTGAAACGTCGGGCAGTGAAGCACGGGCGGTGGCCATCACCGGCAGTGCGTCGGACGCAAACGAGCGTTGTTCTCGCTGGTGCTCGCCGTCGACGTTCGATGCTGAAACGTTTGTATCTTGATCCATGGCATCGTCGATATAATTGCTACATGTACCGAGGCTTTTGCGGGTGCGCGGGCGGGTGGTCGCGGTGGCCTTGGTCGGTGACCGCCGCTGCGGACGACCGGTGATGGACGAGTCACTCGAGCGACGGGCAGGCCGTTTGCTGGTCGAAGCAGCAGACGAGGACAAGGGCGACGGACTAGAAGTAGCAAGAGAGCAAGGGTTAGTCGCTCTATTGTGGCAACTGGAGTTTGCGACCAAGCCACGCACACGACCACGACCGCCTCCAACTGAGCGATAATCGAGCTCGTGCGCAGATTCGCCTTGATGCCATGTTGCTGCACACGGCATTAGCATTATTTTCAAGCAAAAATACGAGGGAGTGGGTTACGCACTTTGGCGAGAGCCTGCAGCGCGGCGCGGTCCAGCGTCGCCAGCTCCATCCCGACGATGACGAGGGCGCGAAGGGGGCAGAAGGGGCGCGCGCGCGGGGGCTAGATTCGGTGTTGGAAAATAAAGTGTGACGGATGCGCGGGCGATTTGCTGATTTGGCGTTTGTTGCGTAGCCCGTAGCCGGACTCGGACTCGGTAGTGGGAGGAGGGGAATGGGCGGACACCGCTTTTCAGAGCCCGCCCGCACAGAGTTCCCACGCTCACTCCCCCCCGATTGCACCCGAGATGCCGGTCGAGACGGTGTATGGCTCGCTGTGCCAGACGACGAGTGGTGCTGCTGGTGGGAAGAAAGGATGCATGCGCGAGTGTGTGTGTGTGTGTGTGTCGGCGTCGGGCAACGCGCGCGCTGCCACCGTGCACTTGCCGTGCATCCGCTCCCCTGGGCATTCGCCAAACACAGAGCTGCAAGTCGACGTGCTTCCGACCATCTCGACCCTTACGGGAGGTGGAACAACAACAATAACAACAACAACAGCTCGATCCGCCCCCTGCCATGGGCCATCTCGGTTGCGAAATCAGCCCCATCATCCACATGCCTGTATCCCGTAATCTGCATCTTGTATCACCCAATAGCCAAGCAGTGGTTCATGGGGTGGTTACGAGTGTGGAATGTGAAGAGGTCTGCGAGGACGTGTTGACGTTGACAGGCGGCGCCTACTTGTAATACTCCGCAGCCACACAGTGACCATGCCGAACGGCAGCTCGCCTAGCGTATCCGGGCCTGTACGAGCTCTCAGGAATCAGGATTTAGACGCGAAGAGGGGCTGCAGCTCCGGAAGCCGTGTGTGGGGTGGGTCGGTGCGTGTGGAATCCGGGAGCCCACATGCGGAACTGACAGAAGAAGCTTCCCCGTTCTGTTCATTTGGCCCCAACCCAATATGACCGTGTTCAGGGCTGCGTCGGGAAATAGAGGGACGAAGGCCGAGGACCGAGGGACGAGTCGCTCGAGGGCAGGAGACAAGCAACCCAAACCACAGCCAAGCCAAGCACGTTTGCCCACACTCGAAGAGGGGGTCTGCGCTCCATGCGTCGTTCACGACAAAGATGTAGATGTGGACGACAAAAGTTCGACTTGGAACGAGCGTTGCCGCGGGTCGTCCCATGCCCATGCTCATGGGCATGCATGCATGCAAGGCACCGAAATGACCACTTTTACGACTGCGCTTCGCCGGCCGGTCCAAGCTCGTCATCGTGCGAGTCGAACAGCCTGCGCAGCTGCGAAACCGTCCGCCTAGCAGCACGAAATGTGCAGCGCGACAACAGACGGGCGGTATGCAATAAACGGAGCGGCGTCCAGCCCAAGGGATACGACATCGATGACAATAACGTCGAAGTGGAGCACCACACACCGCGCAACGACAACAAGGGCAAGACGCAGCGACGGGAGGTCTCCTGCACGCATGTCCGCATATGTATATGCATACGGCGGCCGTATGGACCGAGCAGCCCCGTAGAACCGGTTCGCCGAACTTGGACAGGCAGTGTTGACAAACAAGGCAGAAGACCCGCTGGGAAACCAGTTTTCTCGACAAGCGGGAAACCGATGGCGGATTAGTAGGTTAGAAAGGCAAGGGCAAGAGACGAAAGAGGCGAGAATGTGTGTGCATGAAGGGTCGTCGCCGAGGGGAGGCAGGGGAAACGCGCGTGTATGCACCTCAGGCAAGTGATGGCGAAGACGGTGATCGCAAATCGGGTGTGCCAACCACCCACACATGACACACGACGCACGACGCACGATACTCGGAGCGACTTGATTCGCCAGGATTGGGTATTTGCTTGTGGAGGAGGGTTCAAGAGTGTATGCGGCAACGTTTGGTGCGGATGTGGTGGGAGAACCCGGCAGCAGCGGGATCAAGGAGGCTGCTGCTGCTGCCCGCCACTGCAAACGCGCAACATGGGTACGGGATATCTGAGGGGGCGGATACGGAGTGGTCGAGTGGTGGCGTAGCGGTTAGGACGGGAACGACGAGCTTCGGGAGGTAACATGCAGAACAGCGGGACGGGACGGCGGACGATGGATATGCAGAAACTGCGAAAAATTGGGAGGAAAAGAGACGACGTTCGGGGCCCCAAGTTTTGCAGCACGGGTATATCGAAGGGGCGCAATTTACGGAAGGTGGTGTGTGTGGCACACTTTGGATAAACATGCGCGGTTCGTCGATCCGTAGTACCGCAAACATTGAAACGCAACATCAAGTCCTGATGATGACACAACCTCCCCCCTCTCTCCACAGAAACGTGGAGCTTCGCGAGAGATGGGTTCGGAGGTGAGAGGCAGGCATTGGCGTTTGCGGGGAGCACGCAACAGAACGGGGAGGACGGGGGCGATCTCAGATGCGAATCGGGCTGGGTACGTATGAATGACTGACTGTGTGTATGTGATTACGGGTTGGCCGGAACGACTGTGCATTTCATCACCCGTTGTTTCTGCCAGTCAAGAGTCATCTCGTATGGGGCAAGCCGCGAGATCTCGATCATGTGAAGAGAGGGAAGGGCGATGGAGACGTGGTCGTGCAGAGGACAATAGGGGGGCTAGGCCTGTGCAATCCCAATTTTTACAGGTGGCTTTGTACGACGTCTCACAAAGATGCGGGCGCCGGATCTCCAGGTGGCAAGACGGCACAGATGGCCATGTGCAATGGGGAGAGGACGAAGGTAGGGCCGGCGGGCGCTGGACGAGAACTCGCCGTTTGAAAGCTCCGCGCCGCGACGTGAGCGGTGACCGGTCACCTTAGCCCCAGAATCGAGAGAAACACCCCACCGGAGCACGCATCTACAACGTCAGCGGGGTGGGGATTGTGGTTGTGCTCGACATAGCGCGAGAAAGACGGGAGACCATCCCAACCCTCGCGGCCGGGCGGGAGTCCGGAGTCGACCTGGCAAGGCACCGAGAAGACATCGGCTGGCTGGAACACTTTCGAACGTGAGGGGAAGAGGCAAAGCTAGCGGGATCAGAGCGTTTCATTAGAATATTTAGCGGTGCCCAGTGGCGTTTTCTCGCGAAACTTTGCCGAGAAGCGACGGACGGGACGGATCGACACGCAGAAACACCGCAACACCCACGCCGTCGACCATTCACTGCAAGGACCTTTTTCTTTCGCCAACTCACACGCGCTGTTTCAGGTGCCTCAAAATGATTATGAGGTGCTTGGAAGATGAGAAGTTGAGCTTGGATCTCAAAGAAGAGTTGGCTGTTTGGCAACTGAGATCCGATGGGTTACATCAGGCAACTTCAATTGAAGATCCAGGAACATTTTAAAATGGACCAAGTCACAGCCGAGGATCCATCTTCAGAGGTTGGCCGCAGCGTCGTCTCAGAGTAAGCTTGAAATATGAAGGCACGCGAGGACGACGCCGACTATCCGGATGCTCACGATTGAATCGAATTCGACGACAATGTCGAAGACAACTGATGAGATCTTCCTCTATCCAGTCTCTCCATGCTGGTACAATTGCCAGCAACTTGCACGTTTCCGATATGGAGTTTCGGTACAGTTCAAGTATGCTATGGCGCATGGCGAGCATCCGCCTCCCACGGTCAACGCAAGCACTGGCCAGCAGTGTAGACCTCAACACCACCCCTCTCTGTTCAGGTCTCCGCCGAATGAATATCTCTATCACAACAGCTGTGAGAACATCCGTGAGATTACAAAATGAGATCGCCCTGACACGTCGGAGTTGGCCGAGATCAGCCTCGTCGCTTCACCAGTTACCCACACTATCTTAATTCAACTAGTTGGGCTGTGTGGCTCTCTAATGCTTTTCACATGCTCTCTGCGCCGTCTGTGTCAGTTAAATACTACCACTATCATCATAACGCGTCCCGAAGGTGGTCTCACCCACAACTCCCAGTTGTCACCGCCACATCGACTTCCGGTCCCGGCACAATAAACAAAGCAGTACCGGCTGGGATAGAGCGTGATATAGACCGATCTGGACAATGTTAATGACTTCAGCGCCGCTCTGGCTACGACACGCTCGGGCCTGCCTTCACCGCGAAGGCTTTTATAGTCCATTGATTTCCAGGTTATGCAGAGCAACTCGAGCTCGCACGCGCGTGAAAATATTAGTCTGTAGAAGCGCTACGTAGCCCAAGAGGTCGTATTTGCCGCTGAGACGAATTCGGAGGTCGATCAGGTGTGTGCGGCGGAGCGATTTGAGCGAGGCGTCAAAGCCACACGATTAGTGACTGTGAATACTTGGCGTCAGCCAATGCCTTGGATCGAGTGCTGCCCTGTACCACCCCTTTGACACCGTGAGCGTGACAAATGAGAACATTGGAGGTAGGAGTTAAAATTGAAAAGCAACTCTAGTAGCTGACCAGAAAACCCAAAGTGGCCAACACTCCATACATGTCCCATGTTGGTTTTTGTTTACGTTGGTAACGAGGCTGGACAATTGCGGCTCAACGATGACCTAGGCCACCGCTTGTGGTCTGCGTGTGGCGAAAGAAGCGCCGCCTGTGATTGAGCGGAGGACAGATCCTGAGTCCCACTCAAGATGCGTCGAGATCGATCACGACTCCTAGCCGCGACGCATTTCCTATTGGTGCAGCGCGATACAATCTTCTTGAAAAGGGGGGCTCTCTCGTATCCGTAAATGGCCGTGCAAACAGCCGTTTGAACCTACTTCGCTGACCGGTCAATTGCCATTGAGCAATCTGAGAATGCGCGGGACCGGGCAGACTACGTTCCATTTGTAGATACCATCATGATCATCTACCGTCCCGGCCGTCAGCCAAACAAAGATGTACCGCCATGCGTACCGAGGTGCGGCCGAGATTATTAAATTTCCAAGAGCTGATGCTGGACTGTGCTGGTTGCGCGTGGTCGTTGCGGCAGTTTTACTTGTAGCCATTGCATGGCATGGCGGGGAACCCCGCCCTACCACTACCCAATCGAGAGTCATGAAACAGACGCGCCTCTAGAGATCTAGGCTGGGGCCGGCCGGGCTTGCAAAACGGGTGCAGGTGACCTCCACTGTCAGGGAGTATTGCTACCGCGCTGCGGTGACGAAATGACTGTCGAAGTTATAGGCTACTTGGACAAAGACCTCCATCTCGTTCTTACCGTAGCTCTAGATAGACCTCGTTCGCCCCGCAAATCATTCTCCTGGCTACGGTTGTTCTCACTCTAAAGTCAAAGCCAAGAAGGGCGAAGGCCGAGGCATCTCCGGCACTTCCCGGACAGTCGCTTGCCGGTCTCCTTTCTCGTCCGAACGCGCTTCGTCGCCGCCGCCGCCGCCGCGCAGCCTTTTTTCTTTTGCATTGAAGTCGCCATGTCAAATCATAACCCGGTGTCTTCGACCATTGTCGGCGTCCATTACAGGGTCGGCCGGAAGGCGAGTCGACAGTCTGGGGTGATATCGAACAAGGGGCTGACTCTGTGCCACAGATTGGAGAGGGGTCCTTTGGCATGATCTACGAGGGTGCGAACTTGAATTTGCTTGCGTGCGTAGCACCCCGTGTTCTAATGCTCGCTTGGCTCCAGGCGTGAACCTTACCAACAATCAAACTGTCGCAATCAAATTCGTGCGTGGACAACCTTTCTTGTACATTCAACAACTAAAACATTGCTGTAGGAGCCCAAGAAGAGTGAAGCTCCCCAGTTACGGGATGAATGCAGAGCGTACAAGATACTTTTGGGATGCCGTGAGTGCAGTCTCGGTCCCAAATGCAGTGTCTAATGGCTCGCCTGCAGCTGGCGTGCCACAAATATACCACTTCGGCTCTGAGAACGCGTACAACGTGCTTGTAATCGATCTGCTCGGCCCTTCGCTCGAGGACATGTTCGACAAATGCGGGCGGAAGTTCAGCACCAAAACGGTGTGCTTGTTGGCGCGACAGATGCTCCAGCGCGTCCAGACCATCCATGAAAAGTCGCTCATCTACCGCGACATCAAGCCAGACAACTTCTTGATGGGCAGGCCTGGCACCCGCAACTCTAACATGGTCTTTGTGGTCGACTTCGGCATGGCCAAGCAATACCGGGACCCCAAGAGCATGCAACACATTCCCTACCGTGAGAAGAAGTCCCTTAGCGGCACCGCGCGCTACATGTCTATCAACACGCATCTGGGGCGCGAGCAAAGCCGGCGAGATGACTTAGAAGCGCTGGGCCACGTTTTCATGTACTTTGCTCGCGGCTCGCTGCCGTGGCAGGGACTCAAGGCGGCTACCAACAAGCAGAAGTACGAGAAGATTGGCGAGAAGAAGCAGACCACCAGCATCAAGGAACTCTGTGACGGCTACCCTGAGGAATTCGCCATCTACCTCAATTACGTGCGCAAGCTTGGTTTCGAGGAGACGCCCGACTACGACTTCCTGCGCGAGCTTTTCAGGAAAGTCATCAAGAACATGGGCGAGGCAGATGACGGAATCTTCGACTGGATGGTTGGCCCAGGCGCCAAAGCATGGGACCAGTCCTCCGTTCACTCGAGCACTGGCCAGCACCCGCAAGTGGCACGGTTACAACAGCAGGCACAGGACTCTTACCGCATGTCTGGCAGTCAGACAGGTCACATGCCCCCTCCCTCGCCTGCACTTGTTCGGAACGGGTCTGCAAGGCGAAAGTCTCCTCTGGAGGGTTTCCCCACACAGATGGGCAGCAGTATACCGAACAGCAACGCGGCCCACGTCGGCATACCTCCGGCTAATGGGGCTGCGGGGACAAGCGAATCGCACTATGGCCGAGCTAGTCCAATGGTCGCGGGCGGTAGTAGTGTCGCTATTGCCCAGCCTGTCGTCAGCGAAGTGCGGGCAACCGGCGAAGGTTACGATGCGTATGCACAGCAACATGGGCACTCGCAAGAACAGCAACCATCGACTCTTTGGAAGATACTTACATGTCGGTGCGGGTGACCGTCGAGCATCCCGACGCCCCGTTGTGTTGCCCGTTCTCGCGCTTTCGTTTGCCTTATCCTGCTATCGTATCGTCTCCTGCAAACTCAGTGTTTTGGTCATATATTTGCCTCATGCTGTTCATGTCTCGCTGCTCTTCTCACGCTGCTTGCACGCTGCTCATGCCCATACGTCGCCGTCGCCGTATATGATCCTCATGCTTCATCAATCATCTATCCCTGGTTGTCCATCCTCTTCACTGCCTCGCCCGCCCTCGCGACTTCAGCGTGCACTTCAGTCGCGCTCTCACCACGTTCCGCCTGCCCAGCCTCGCACATAACACTGCCTTTTGACCTCGGATATTTCATTTTTCTCTCGCATTTTCTGTATAGATCACCATCGTCCCAGCCCGAATCCCAGTCGCATAATCACAGTTTTGCCCATCCCTCGATTGCCTCCTCTTCCTACAGACTCCCCACCTTCCTTGCCCTCTTTCCACCACAACACCGGCTTGCAACTCTGCACAGTACCCCAGACCAAACTTTGCAAACCCTCCAGATATCAACCTGCTTCTGAGTCTGATACCACGCTCTTTTTTTTATCGCTTCTCTGACCCTCTCACTCCACTGTCTCGCCCTTGAAGCCAAACTCATTCATCCACCCGCGCTGCTTCTGTGTTAGTGATTGAGATCCTCAGTCGTCGTCGTATTTGTCATCATCTCTTGTGTTCTACATGTCGGCACAATTAATTTCCTCTGCTCGTCCATTTCCGCGCGTGAGATGAGGAGGCCTTCGAACCTTTGTGCTAATGACACGCGTGGGCCGCATGTTCTGCGAGAATTAGACCAAGCGGTACAAGCACGTCTGGTCCTACTGCGCCATCTCGATCCGCAACTTCGCTCCTCGTGAGGCAGACCTTCAATGTGGCGCAGTCGGCCTTGAGGGCTCTCCTCAAAATGGTGTGCTCGTGCTTGTCTGCGTCGTTCGAAGAATTGAATGTGATGTTGTCTTGGCTTTGCACCGTCGAGTGAACTGTGAGATCGTATTGCAGGTCGTATCTCATTGCCTCTGGGTCGTACGCTCCTCTCAAGCACTCTGTGTCGTTGTGGCAGATTCCAGTCATCGTGTAATTGAACTTGGTCTCTGTCCGGGAGTCGTGTGTCACTGTGTAATCCTGCTTATCGTAGGAGATGAACTGTAAGAATGGTGTCTGACCGGCTTGCCCTAACGCGTCTCTATCCGTCGGATCCAGATAGAACGTGTTGTTTCCACGGTCGAGGTTGTAAGTGAACAGTGGTTTGCTCCCACGGCCGGTAGTACAAAACGTGGCATTGGACAACATCGACGACGAGCTGGCCAGTCTATTGGCGTTCAGGACTGCCTGCAAAGGCCACGCGTCGCAGGCATGGTTATACTCGTGGCGTTGCACTGGGGATGTAAAAATTAGGATGGCAAAGGGAGACGTGAAGGCGAGGGCCGGGAAGGCGCAAAATACTATCAGCTGGGTTGTCCATTTAAGTGGTAGGAAGGCCTTGGGTGCCGCGCGAAACAAGTCAGGAATCAACCCGAGTAAAGCAGACCACACACAGAGCCCGAGAACCCCGCACACAATGCCAAATATAATCCTAAATAGAGATTCTCATTGAGTGTCGAGGCAATATGGAAGGTAGGTGGATTGCTACGCACGTGAATGTTCTGTATGCGTTCCAGTGCGGTGGATTTGGATTTATGAATCGATATCGATGTGGATACAAACCGGAAAGGATATCGAAGTACAGCCAGACGCCGTAGCAGCCTAAGATGATAATGTATACCTCAAGGCATATATCAGCAGCGGGCCAATAGTCGGCTCCAACATACTCAAGCTACTCACCAAGAAGATACAGAATAGTGCTCCAGCAACTATGCCCCGACCGCTTGAGGGGGCATCGGTCGGCGCTACCGCAAGTAGTACCGGTGGCGCAGCCGCATCCAGTGGGGATGCCTGTGAGACAGGTTGAGGTGACAATGGCAAAGTAGGAGAGACGGATATGATGTCTGTCAACGAGGATGGGCGCAGCGTAGGATCATATGGCAGTGCAGGGACAACGTTTCGCTCGCTTATGTCCACATCGAGCTCTCGCGCCTGGTTCGTCATCGAGGATGGGTGTGTGACGGTGATGAAGAGCTGGCCTTGATGCTGTCAACCCACCAAGTTATACGAGACCATGATCCACCCTGGCTCCTCGGCGGCGACGGAGAGCGGGAAATGCAGGGCAGCCGGGATTGAGACACTGACCACGAGACTCATCATGCCCACAGTGCGGCGCTCAGGGCTTCGCAACCGGAACATGTCGGGGTTTGAGAGTGCTACCCCGTGCAACTAACTTGGCGTCTGGGGTTCACCATCGAAGGTCATGAGCCAACCGTTCTTTAAAATTCAGCAAGCCGCCACACTTCAGATGGCCGTGACACATGGACACAAAAGCCTGACGCAGAATATACTATCGCAGGAAACTCGACTGACTTCCCGTCTCGCTTCTGAGGCACAAATTTGAACTCGATCAGATTCCACAAAAGTAGGTCCCATCTCTTCAATGGTGCTTATAATGATAATAAAATGCCAGTTAAAATTGTACAAAGGGGGATCGGATAAGTCGGCCATCTACTTGTGGGACTACTGCTCATTGGCTGGCCAAAAAGGTTCCTGATGCATGCTGTGAGCTCCAAGGATTTTCCCAAGCGCCACAAGCACGTCTGGCCCCACTGCATCCTTTTGGTCCACGACATCGCTTCCCGCGATACAGACCTTCAACTTTGTACGATCTCCGTACTTGGACAGTGCCATTCGCATGATGGTCCGTTCGTGCCCGTCAGCGTCATTTGATGAACGTAAGTTACGCAACGCGCTGCCCTGCCAGTACCCAGTCGAGTGTTTCGATGACGCAGGTGTACCATTTGTGAAGTTGTGCTGTAGGTCGAACCCGAGTTGAGATTGGTCATATGTTCCTCGTAAGCATTGCGTGCCGTTGAGACAAGTCCCGGTCACCCTCCAGTAGAATTTGGGCTGGGCGTTGTAGTCATCAGCCACCGTGTAGTTTTCCGAGTCGTAGTAGATGTATTTGAGGAGTGGCGTCCGGATATCATGCACTGTCCCGTCTGCGTCGGATGGGTTGAGATAGAACATATTGTAGTCCTTCGCCAGAGTGAATGTAAACAGCGGCCCGCTTCCCCGAGTATCGAAAAATGTTGCAGTCCCGCGAGAAAATAGCGCAGGCGGTCTGCTGAGCTCGTTCGTGTCTAAGACCGCTTGAAACTGCCATCCGTCGCACGCGTGGTCGTACTGGTAGCAATGTACCGGGCGCATGAGAATGAAGCTAGCGAACGGTAATGTCAGGATGAGAGGTAAGGCTATGAGCAGGAGCAGGGTAAATGCCCATCGAAAGGATGGCAAGTAACGAATCGATGTGAGGACATTGCATATTATTCTGGCACTGAAAATTGAGCAGAAGATGCCAAGTATGATCCTAGAGTAGTTTCATATATTGAGAATGTAAATGTAGTAGTGAGAGATCTCAGTTACTTACATGAAACCTTTGAACGCAATCCAGAGGGAGGTCGTCGAGTTAATCAACCGATGTGGATACGGATACAGATGGGTCATAATGTAATAATATGACCAGATGCCGTAACAGACGAGGGAAACGAAGTATGCCTGCACTTTATATTTAGCCAACCACTCGTGGCAACTGCTAACCGACTACGCACCAGCGCACGCACACACACGACAGGCTTTGTCAAGGACAGCTTACGGTCATGGAGTGGAGCGGTCGCTGCCACTGTAGGCAGTGTTGACGGTGATGTCGTCGGAATTGGCGGAACAAGCCAGGCAGGCAGGCGCGATGCAGGTAAAACAGGCTGAGGTAGCGCTGGAACAGGAGGGGCGGACTCAGGTCTCTCAAACCACGAGTAGTGTAGCACGCGGCCGAATAGCTGCGATGGCGCCGAGTTGCGACCAGTGGCCTGTGACGACGCAGAGCTGCGATCAGATGACTGACTCGGAGGCGGCGTAGAGCTGCGACCGGATGACTGATATGGCGCAGCATTATGCTCGCTCACGTCTTGGTGGAGTTTTCGCATGAGATCCGCTATTGAGGATGGGTGCACGGCGATAGAGGATGGTATCCAGTGGGGAAAGCACGAACAGGCAGGAACTGATCATGAAACCATCAATTCATGGAGTTATACGAGACTATGGCCCACTTTGGCTCCCAAGCGGCGAAATTCAGCGGAAAAGAGCGGGGCAGTCAAGATCGAGGCACTTGCGCTAGTCATGTGCACATCTGAACAACGCGGACGTCGGACTTCAGGGCGCGACAACCCTGGGCACGACAATCCACGACAGGCACACGCTCAGTAGAGCACGTTTATGTAGAGTGTCTCAGTCGGTAGTGAAGAGATTCAGGACCTACATGAGTGCAGAAGGTTAGCCAGCAGTTGATAGAGGCACTGAGCCACATACCGCTCGCTGCCTATTGCCTCTTTTTATTCTCACTCTCCCTCCATATCGCGCTTAATGCCAAATTCCCACACTGTCCGCGTTGAGTTTGTATTTTAATCACCGCCAGCGCGTGGATGTTTACTGAAGTAGCTGGGCGAGACAGGCAGCACAAGTCGGCGGTCGCCTGGCACGACTCGGCGACGTCTTGTTCGATCATTCATCGCTTGAGTTCAGTCGACTCTGCCATGCTCAAGATGCCCTGGTGGCACAGGGCCAGATAGTCAAGCTCGCCGAGCAGTTCAATGTAGTCAGCGTTACGGGCTTGTCGACGCCAGTGGCGGTTGGTGTCGCTCGAGCAGGCGTTCAGCCTTCAATCCAACCACTGAGGTGAGCTTGAGACACACCCAAGCCGGATATGCACGAAAGTTGACTAGAATCTCTCAGGGCTTTCGCAAGATTCTGGAGATACAGGCCCACAGGTAGACACCCTTGTTCGTCAGTTCCCAAACACATGCATGGCTAGCTTGCGCATCGCAGGCGCCCATGCTGAGACCCAACTGCGGCACGAACCAGTTGAGGCACGCGCCGTGAAGGACCTATGGGGCTGGGTGATGCTGAGCGACGCTGTACGTGCCCTTGCCCTTGGCATAACCGCTGGTGCGTGGACCGGGCACGAGCGGATGTTCGTTGTTGCAGAGACGACCAGTTCTTATACAGAATCGATGGCTGCGCTACTTGTAAGGTGGTGACCGGAGGTGTCAAAAAGGAAGCAATTCTACAGACACGAGTCATGGTTTGATTGCACGAAGGCGGAGGCGCTGCTGGGATGAATCGCAAGCGAGTAGTTGGTCGATTGTCAGGGAAGCACAGATGCAGTTGCTTTATATTGCGGGCAATGAGTTGTCCATGAGACAAAACTACATCCTGTTGGCACAAATAGCACCTGATGGAAACAAGAAAAGTTTAGCCAATGGGTGAGATTTATCGCTCATGCATTGGTGGCAGAGATCCGCAAGTCGACCTTGGCTGATGAGATACGCAGTATACCGCGACTTAACAGATCGTGTGGGTTCGCAAGGATCGTGTAATCCGGGGATCTGCCGACACCGATGTTACTGACGCGAAAGAGAACATAGATGCGGCTAGGCGTCGGTTCGACGCTTTGACACTGGGATGTGTGCAATGCCTGCGATTGGTTTAGCAGCTTTGTACATCATCGGAGACCCCAGGGATGATCAACTTACCTGTTCAAGTTGGCGATGATACATTGTAAAAGGTGTTGACCGACTGCCACTCGTAGCCTTGACTTCGATGAAATAGTTGGGTGTGGCGTTGAACAGCTCAATGGATTTCGGAAAGAGCATCCGAGTCAGGACGCTTTGTTCGTCCGCATACTCAAAGTCCGCATCCTCGCTGCCTATGAAAGACTCATAGCCAGCATGCACGCGCAGTGGCGACGTCCAGTTCTCCGCGCCGAAATTCGGGAGCTGGTTCTGAAGGAGAGAAAATACCTGCGGTGGCGTAAGTGAATGTTGACTGGAATGTCATGAATATGGACAAACGAAGTGCTCCCCGAGATATCCGACGCGAGCCGCCTGCATACTCTCATACTCATCCAGTGACGAAGTCACCCGTGGCTCGTTACCGATGCTTTGATTGAACAGCGGTGGTGGGGGTGTAATCATCTGAAGCGGGTCAGTGGTGTTGTGAACATCAATCGATACGTACCGGTGCGACCATCTGAGTGGCCGGGCGAAGGTTGTTCTGCATCGCGCACCTCACGATATGCTGTAGCTCTTGGTTGCCTTCATCGCTATTCACGTATTTCTGCAAGTCATCAACTGGCCCAGTGACGCTGGGTTGATTCGCATGAAGCCTCGCTTTCCTGGCACGGCGATTGGCAGATGATCCTGGTGAAGATACGGTGTCATGGTCGAAGACGTCGTCAACACGATTTTCCATATCACCGTCAGACTCCTCGTCTGCAGCTAGGTCGAACGTCTGCTTGAGGCCCTCCGGCATCTGGTGTACCCCCGCATACTTGAGAGAATGCTCGACATCGCGCTCACTATCGTGCAAAATCGACCGGACTACAGTTGCATCATCGTTGCGCATCGCCAACGCCTCGATGATTGCATATGCCACGGGGTAGTTACGCCGATCGTGTGCATCCAGGCTGCCCGTAAGAAACACAATGAGGGTTCCGTCGTGAACTATCACCTTACAGTCCGCGGTGGACGAGATGGAGTCGCCTGGCCGCCCATTGAGTGTATACGTGACATTGATCGATTGGACATCGACAACCCTGGCGCGCAGGACGGGTAGTAGCTTCTCCGTCTTGTAATAGTAGAGCCTGATACTGTGTCAGCAATCTAGATTTCCGTCTGTGTTTATGATTCAAAACTAACCGTTCAAGCAGCGGAAGCCGGTGCATATAGAAAGCCGTCTCGCGAGCATCGAAATGATTGGTCTGTACAGCCAACTCAAGCGACTTCTCATCGATGATGACAGACTCCTCCACAAACCTGTCAATGCGAAGGTTGTCGATGCCGAACCGCGCGAGCAGCGGCTGCATGCGCAAAACATTGCCAGGATCAAGGTCTAGGAATGGTACTTTCTTGGCAAAGATGTCTGCAAGAACGCCAGTAGGGTCTGGCACGTAGAATGCAGCAGAGTCGACGGAGGCAAGGCGAACTTCCTTGGCGTCTGGCACGCGCATGGGAAATATTGCTGAATGACGAAGACCGGCCGTCCAGTCCGTGAGTGTACCAGTCTCGATGTGTTGTACCGTCTCGCTACCAAAAGCAAGGAGACCTCGAAGACGGTCGATGGCAGGCTGATGCAGAGTATTGTTTGCATGTTTCGCAGCAAACCTGCGCAGCTCGTCAGCGACTACGTCGTCCGTCGCGTCCTTAACGCCCAAGTGTTTCTGGAAGAGAGCCTCGAAGTGTGGGTACAGAATCTTGAGTTTGCGTTTGATAGTCAGGATGGATGGGCCGTCCCAAACGAAGTTATTGAGGGGACGCCAAGCACCGTCTGCGAAGATTAACTTCTCTCGAGCGAATGCAGTGCTGGAAGCGGGTTAGTATCACAGCGGTCCGGTCATTTTCTTAAAACGAACCGAATCTCGGAAGGGATATCGTGAAAGCGGGACTCCAACTGTCTGTAGATCTCTTCCAGGGTCTCCAGTGACACAGGCGTGGTGCTAGCTCTAGCTAACGACTGAAGGCGCTTCAAGAAAAAGGCTGCATTCACGTCCATGGTGACGCCACACTCGCGAAGGAAAGACCAGTCCGCCGTCGTACCTGAGACAGGAAGAAGAAGCATGTCGGACGTCTCGAATGGCCTGAGAGAAGAGTTAAGAAGGTATGTGGATGACAGTGGAGCCACTGCGCCATTGGTGCAAGTCAGCTCAAGCTGGCGCATGTAGCTGAGGAACTGCCGTCGGCTGTGACTCCCGCTATCGAGCGAAGCCAGCTGGTCCATCATTTCCGTCCAGGACTCCTTCAAGAGCTCGAGCAACTGGCTGGGCTGCGTCAGTCGCAAACTTTCGATGAGTTGTAAGAATTCCGTCGATGGCTGTCCTGACGAAGTGAGGCGGGGTGACGTTGCCACACCAAGAGCAGTATGGAACCAGTCGCGCCATTTGTGGTCGTACGAAGTGGCCGGTGGGCAGAGAAGAAGACTGGAACGGATGAACCGTGCCGGGGACGTGAGAAGCTCGCCCAGGTTGATGTCACTAGAGCGGGCGGATGGTCGTTCCATATACAGCTCGCTGCCGTGGGCCGTCATGCCCGCAGCATCGAGTAACCGGATGGTTGTTGATAGATTTGGGCGATGATGCGTGTAGCGATGTTGAAAAAGATACTTGAGGTGGGTTAGAATGTCCGCTTCCTGAAGCCGCATCGATGAGCGATGGATGGTGAGGATCTTGTCAACAACAATGTTGATATTCACGTCGCGTACACCTAAGAGCCGGAGGACCTGCTGATGTCTTAATCCCAAACCTACGTGGCTCACAACCTCGATGTCAAGTCCAGTGGGAAACGATGACGTGTCCCTGTCGAAGACGAATGACGAGGTTTTAGAGCTCTCGCACGCAGACCATGACCCATCACGGCGACGAGCCAAGGGGAGTCTACGGACACGTGACTCGTCGACCAGCGCGGGATTACGCTTTCGACTAGTACCATACGTAAGGACCTTGTCGCAGACGTCCTCAAACCACTCCAGCCTTTGGTTAGTGAAAGCATCTTTGCGGTGCATTTCTTCGAGTCTGTCTAGGAAGTCATCATACTGCATCTCCTTGACCCCAAGCACAGCCAGGAGCGGGATAACGTCACTTGGATAGAGTCTTGAGATGTAGGTGAAATGCGAGTGCGCTGAAGGAATCAGAGGTTCACCGTCGTCGCTCGAGATATACTTCCCAGCTTGCCTGCATAGCAAAGGAAGAGCGTACTTGTCGTTGCTGCCCCACACGATGCGCATTGCCTGGAGTTTACTGATGATCGATGTGACGATTGGCGCAAAGAACGGATGCACGACGTTGTTGGTGCGTGGCAGGAATAGCAGCCAGGTCAGCTTGAGCGTTGGTATAGTCTTAAACTCGTTTATGGCCGCCACGAATGCGCTTGCGACCGCGTCACGGATAGCGACGTTCCAGTTGCGGTCTACGAGTATGTCTTCACGATTGGCGGCGGTGAGGAAGTCCGCTTGGAGAAGGAACTATGAAGATAAGTCAGGTTAATGAAGTGATGATGCATTCTTAGACATACGCGGAAACCAACGCTACGCAAAGGCAGAAACGCATGAACCATCTGACCTGGCTGAGATATCGGCTCGTTCTTCGTGTTCAAAGGAAACGCGAGAATGATCTCCGTGTGCTTCTGGCCAGCTCGCTTATCAGCGTCCTCGGCAATAGCAATGGTCTGCGCGACACGCAAGTAGCGATGGATCGTCGTCGTCGCTCTGTGCCCTGCGCTTGAAATAGTGGTCTCTAACTGTATGACATTGCCTTCGAGAGTCTTGGACGCTGAAAAGATCGCGCCGTCGTCAATCGTGAGTTTTGCGAGCTTGCGTAAGAACAGGAGCACAGTATGTCTAATCTCAAAAAGCTGAGATTGCAAGACGCTGAACTGCTCGTCGTCGATGAGCTCCAGCCTCATTGTGGTCCAGCCCGAGTCCGGCCCAAGGTCAGTGCGCCAATATGGTGTAATCATCCCAAGAAGCCGGTCGCGATCGAGTTCAAAGGAGTAGCCTTTGGATTGGATGGTGACCCGCTTTGCGACCTTAAATATTGACTTGGCACCTGAAGTTTATATCAGATCACTCAAGTCTTCAAATGCCAGAAGAGCAGGCTAGCGCGCACCAATCCCCTTTTCGCCTGGACACAAAGTCAGCAAATTCTCGCGCAGCCGAGTTACCACCTACCGATGAAGCCGGCTTGATTCTTCTTGGTGCTCTTACGGATGCCACAGAAAGCACGGACGTTTTCGTCGGAGAAGCCAACCTCGTTGCACTTGATCTCCATGTAGCCTTGGCGGAGGGTAATGTGCAACTCAGGTTTAACACCTGGTGGATAAAGATTGTCGTCTGCGTTCTGCAGCAGCTCAAGGCAGCAGTGAGCAGGCTTGGTGTAAAGCTCGTTTGATAGTCTGCAGGGAGCAATCGTGAGTGAGAAGCTAGAAGGATGGTGCGGTCGTACAGCTCGGTTGTGACGGTGACGACGCGCTGGAGATTGGCAATGGTCGCCCCGAGTTCTGGATCACTCTGAGCCTTGCGCACGCTTTCCTCATCAACGCCGTTCTCCCGTTGAATCTGCAGAACTACCCGTTCCTGTCGCGATGTGGTGGGTAAATGTTGACATCTGCTTTTCGCAGTAAATCCAAACAGCAGTGACCAAGTTGACATACGGTTCGTCCGATAGTCTATACAGAACGCGTGTGAGTGGGAAAAAAGAAGAACGATGCGACTTACAGCTTGGTGGTGACGGTGACAATGCGCTGGAGAATTGTGAGGGTCGCACCAAGCTCTGGATCGTTTTGCGCATTGCGCAGACTCTCCTTGTCAACGCCTTTCTCGTACTGAACTTATATAATGATATGTTCTTCGTGCAATCAACCCGCCACATAGACGTCAGTTGATTGCAGAGACAAAAGAAACAGGGCCGGCTGGCGGAGTTTTGGATGGCCAGGTGGTGCTTGCGTGATTGCCCGTAGCGGGGATCTGCCACATCAGGGGCTGACAACCCGTGCATGGCGCCGCGCAGCTGCGACAATCTTGTGAAACTTGTCGTATCCGCTGCCGAAATCGTCCTGCCCGACAGCGTTGCGAACGGTTCGACGTCCGTGGCAGACGCGGAACAGCTGCGTGAGGTCCTGCATGGCAATGTGAGCAATACGATGTTCACTTCGAGACCATCAAAAAGGACAAACTGTGGCTCGATGCAGAACTCTCTGGGTCTGTTAGTAATGCCGTGCGCAAGCTTGTCCACCTGCATAACCACCACGGGCCTAACTTCTGCATTGAACAGATCCAGCGAGGAGTCAGGCGCTAACTTAGGGACGACGATAACTGTCGTACACGTCAACATTGTGGATCACCTGTAGGAAGACAAATGGCCCCGCGTCTTCCAACTCCGCGACGAGCTCTGAAATAAGGACGCTGTGTCTACATTCGGCGAGGACGCCCTCCTCTTCCTATGCTGACTAGCCGGGCTGAACACAGTGCAGGCGACAATAAGAGTCTGCTTTAGCGGCGGAAAATGAAGTTCAGCGACTGAGAAGGTAGACTCTGTTTTGAACGTTGCTGTCAGATATCATCGTGAGCAAGGCTGCCCATTTTAGCAAGGACTGTGCAACGGCTACTTTTGCAACCAGTTTTCAACATGGACTCCCTCCCGATAGTCCGACTATCGGGAGGCGAGCTACAGCTTTCGTCGCGTACAACCACTTCAACTTAGTGTGTTCCAACGTTACTGTAAGCAGTTTGAGGCCACATAACGCTCGGTGCCTATTGCTTCTTTTCATCCTCACTCTCCCTCCGTCCCGCGCTTGAATCCAAATTCTCACATTGTCCGTGTTTGAGTTTGTATTTAAATCGTCTCCAGTGGCTTCTTTTCATTACCAAGTTTATCCTTGAGGGCATTATTCATTGCTTCGCTCGATATTGGCGCGCTCGTCGCCTCCACGCTACCTTAGCTATCGACAATACACCGTTCTGTATGACGCGTGCGCTATCATGAGGGCACCCAGCGGTACAAGCACGTCTGGTCCAATAGTATCTTCTCCACCGACAATCTCGGTTATCGCAAGACAAGCCTTCAGTTTGGTACAGTCGCCATGCTTGGTGAGATCGGTTCGCAGGATGGCACGCTCCTTTTGATCTACGTCGTTTGACGAGCGAAATTGCACGGCAGGTGGAATCAACTGCGGGTGTCGCCACTCAGGCCCTTGCTCGCGCTGTACAGTCGAATGTATCGGTGTCGAATGCTGGCCAATTGTGCGGTTGTAATACAGGTCGTATCTCAGTTTGGCTGGATCATATTCTCCCCGTAGACATAGTGTGTCGTTGTAGCAGGTCCCGCGCACGGAGTAGAAGTCCTCGGTCGCCGCGTAGTAGTCGGGAAATGTCCCGGTATAGTTGTTCAAGTCGTAGTAGATGCGTTGCAATAATGGGATTGAGCCGGCATGCGTTGTCGTATTATTGAGGCTTTGATTCAGATAGAAACTGCGGTAGTCCTCTCCTAGGTTGAATTCAAACCGCGGCTCGCGCCTTTGAGCGGTGTAAAATGTTACAGTGCCCCGTGTGCGCAGTGTAGACCCATTGGCCACTGACTGACTGTTGAGCACCGCTTGCAACTGCCATCCGTTGCACGCGTGGTCGTATATGTGGTCATGGACCGGCTCCATGAGGATGAGGCTGATAAACGGCAAAATGGCGGCAAGATTGAATGCGGAGTTGATAAGCACAACAGTGCATAACCATTTGAAACACTGAAAGAGCCAAAATCTGGGCAACGCATCAAACAGTGAATCGGTTGCCACAGCCACAGCAGGCAATGCAACGAGACTTCCACAGGAGCAAATGATGCCAAATATAACCCTAATAAAGGCGTGTTGACTGATTAGACACAGTGGAGAAGAATCTAGACTTGACGCACATGAACGCTTTGAACGCCATCCAACGTACTTTGCCTGAGTTGATAAATCGCGTGGGATACGGATAGAAATGGGTTATGAAGTAGTAATACGTCCAGACGCTATAGCAAGCTACGAAGATAAGATACGCCTACGCACTCACAGTCAGCAATCCGCCAGGAATGACCAACAACCAATTACTGACCACGACCACTAAGAGGATAAAATAACCGTCGAAAATAATGCCCTTTTTGTGAGAATTCGCAGCAGGCGCGATTGCAGGGAGTTCCCGAGATGACGGTGGCGCCACCGTTTCAACCGGTGGTGGCGAGACGGCAGGGATTGCAACTGGGTTGAGACTAGACGCTACAGACGGCGCGGCGTTGTGCTCGGTCACATGCGAATGCATCTCACTCATCTCAGCCGCCATCGAAGACGAGTGTGCGGTGATAAGCGGTGACGTCTCACTGGCAGTCGGAAGGGCACGAAACGCCTGATCTTGAGACAATCGACCAACTACTTAAGTGAACTGACAGAGGGAATGGGCGCGCTGCCAAGGTCACGAGGTTTGCACTGGTGGTGCGCACAGTGCGGCCCTGGGCGTTGGACAACGCGGGCGTCGGACTTCGAGCTTCACGATGACCCTGACTATGCCGAGTGCCAAGAGGTATACGTTGTTTGAGAGGATGCGGCCACGCAAGGTTTCCGAGTGAGAAGATCCACGACTGAGGCGAACGTGGAAATCAAGGTGCAAAGCGCCTAGTTTGAGTTATCGAGGTCGCGGCCAGCGTCTGTCCATCTGAGTGTCGCGAAATACCTGCACCACTTGAAGCGGCGAGCAGAGATTGATGCGTGACACCATGACACCAAAACGTAAGCGAGTGCGCGCTGCTTCCTTCTCCCGGCTCTAGGATATCCAGCGAATGCGTCGCATCTCTTGCGTAAACTGAAGGGGCTGACGAATGACCGTCACGAAGTATCGACGGCATCTGCGTCAAAGTTGTCAATGTATTCTTCTGGAATGGGAGGATACCTTCCCATGTTCAGAGCATGGAGGAGGCAGAGGAACGCAGATCGCCGGCTTGACTCCGGGTGTCATGAGACTCTAACTCCTAAATGCATTATGTATATATGACAAGCGACTCAGAGCCACTGTTTCGGTCGTTCGCTTCAACTCAATGTGTTCCGGGTGTGCGCTATATGACGTCTATCTCTCTGCATTGACACAAGCTCGGGCATAGACAATGATAACCTGGCTACGTCTACCTGTTTGTCAGCCATCCGTGGGCTTCGCCTGACCCTGCGGATGCTGACATAGTTCTCTTTACATGAGCGGGCGTGGCCGGCTGGGTCCGGATTGAGCAACTGCGTTCCGACCGCGTCACCTTCGCTTCGGCGCGCTGTTCACTCTTCCTCTTACTCTCATGTTGCGCTCGGTCGTCGCGCATGCGCTGCCGCGACGGTTGGCTGCGCAGCGGACATTCAATGGCGCACGAATAGCACTGCTGTCGCGGCAGATGGCGACGCAGTCGAACGCGAAGCCACCGAAGAAGCAGCAGCACACAAAGCAGGAGCCTCAGCAGGAGGACAAGAAAGAGGCATCCAATCAGGATCCTGGGGAGGAGAAAGCGCAGAAGAAGAAGGGCGACGAAGATGACTGGAGTTCCGAGTTGCCCAAGGCACTGGAAGGATTCTTCAAACGCCACCAGCAGGTATTGCGCGAGATCGAGGCCGAGGCTAAGCGCGAAGCCGAGACCGACGGTAAGAAGCGCCAGCAGCCTTCGGGCAACGACGGCTCTGGCAACAACAGCGGTAATAACAACAATCCTGGTAATGGAGGAGGCGGCGGCGGCATCAACATTCCAACGTGGATATCGTTCGCAGCCATGACTCTGTATCTGCTTTCGCAGTCCGGCTACGCGAGCGACTCTCGAGAAATTACTTGGCAGGAGTTCAGGACAGCATTCCTCGAGAAGGGCCTTGTTGAGAAACTCACCGTGGTCAATAGAAAGGTAGTTCGCGTTATACTCCACACGAATGCGACTGGGGTGTACGGCAACAACCCACCAGCGGGCACATTCTTCTTCTCTATTGGCAGCGTCGAGGCCTTCGAGCGCAAGCTTGAGGAAGCCCAGAACGAGCTCGACATTCCCTCGCACGAGCGCGTTCCGGTCATGTACCATGAGGAGATCTCAACACTACAGACCCTTCTCCACTTCGCACCCACACTCCTCATTGCCGGCATCCTGCTCTATTCGATGCGTCGTGCCGGCGGAGGTGGAGGAAGTGGCATCTTCAGCATCGGCAAGAGCAAAGCTAAGATGTTCAACAAGGAGACCGATATCAAGGTCAAGTTCAATGACGTCGCCGGCATGGACGAGGCGAAGGAGGAGATCATGGAGTTTGTCAAGTTCCTCAAGGATCCTTCCAAGTACGAGAAACTTGGTGCGAAGATTCCCCGCGGCGCCATCTTATCTGGACCTCCTGGCACAGGCAAGACACTACTGGCCAAGGCGACAGCCGGCGAGGCTAGCGTGCCATTCCTCTCTGTTTCAGGCTCCGAGTTTGTCGAGATGTTCGTCGGTGTCGGTCCATCGCGTGTTCGCGACCTCTTCGCTTCAGCAAAGAAGAATGCACCGTGCATCATCTTTGTCGACGAAATCGATGCTATCGGCAAAACGCGCAGCAAGGGCGGCAACTTCGGCGGCAACGACGAACGTGAGAGCACTCTCAACCAGCTGCTCGTTGAGATGGACGGTTTCGGCAGTTCGGAACATGTTGTCGTGCTGGCCGGCACCAATCGTCCCGACGTGCTCGACAGCGCGCTGATGCGCCCGGGACGTTTCGACAGACACATTGCCATCGACCGCCCGGATATGGCTGGCCGGAAGCAGATCTTCCTCGTCCACCTGCGGCCGCTGAAGCTCGAGGATAAGCTCGCTATGAGCGACCAGGCCCGCGAGACGTTCGCGCACAAGCTGGCGGTTCTTACCCCCGGGTTCAGCGGCGCCGACATTGCTAACGTGTGTAACGAGTCGGCGTTGCACGCCGCACGGCACGGCGGCGAGTCGGTGACCGAGAAGAACTTCGAGGCGGCCATTGAGCGTGTCATTGTTGGACTGGAGCGCAAGAGCCGCGTCCTCAGCCCGGAAGAGAAGAAAATCGTCGCGTACCACGAGGCCGGGCACGCCGTCTGCGGCTGGTTCCTCGAACACGCCGACCCACTGCTCAAGGTGTCCATCATTCCGCGCGGCGTCGGCGCGCTAGGGTACGCCCAGTACCTCCCGCCGGACCGGTATTTGCTGTCTACGCCACAAATGCTCGATAGGATATGCATGACGCTTGGCGGGCGCGTGTCGGAGGAGATCTTCTTCGGCATCGAGCAGATCACCACGGGCGCACAGGATGATCTGAGCAAGATCACGCGGATGGCGTTCGAGGCGTGTGCCAACTACGGCATGAACCCCGTCATTGGCCCCGTCAGCTATGGTGGCGCGGAGGGAAGCAAGGAGGCTTTCCAGAAGCCGTTCAGCGAGAAGACGGGCGAGATGCTCGACAACGAGGTCCGCAAAATGATAAGGTGTGCAGGTACATAGAGCTGCAAGATTCCGTGCTGAATACCTTGACAGCAATGCGCATAGGAGAACAACTGACCTCCTGACCAAGTATCGCGCCGAGGTCGAAAAGGTCGCCCAGCGGCTGATGGACAAGGAAGTTCTGACAAGGCAAGTTTATCGTTTTTAATGTTAGCCCATATTGACCACTGGCGCCACAGAGAGGATATGATCAACCTGCTGGGTAAGCGGCCGTTCGCTAACAAGGCAGACGAGATGGACAAGTGGCTCGACGAGCATTCGCCGCGCGGCGAGTCAAGCGCCCCGCCGCCGTTTGAGTCCGACGTCCCCACTTCACCTGCAGCGCCAAATGGTGTGCCTGTGGCTACATCTATACCGCTGAACCAGAGGATGCGGGACTCGCTCAGGCAATAGCCTCAGCTCTCTCCCCGATTCCGTGCATTTTGATGTCTGTTGCGCAATGTAGCATATATCGCAGAAACGTCTAGGTATTATTACAACCAATCAACACTCATTCGAACACGATCTGGTCGGTGAGTGCTGAAAGGATCTCGTTGGCTTCCGCGCGACTCTCTTCAAACCAGAGCCCGTGACCAACTTCCACGACAAGCCGATCGAGCTTGTCGTTATTCATCTGAACGTGCTTTGACATAAAGGTTGCGACATCCCGGGCTCGGACGCGCAAATTTCGGGATAGTGCCCGGCTATTGCGTGTCAAGCGCAGCTCGCGCAACTGTGGGAGCTCGATACGAGTCCAGTCGGGCAGTGCGTTGGTCCCAAAGAGACTCAGGCAGTGCTTGATGTTGTGGCCCCGCCCGCATTCGATGACGAACACCTGCACAGTGGTAAGAGTGGTTGTTGGGATCGGCACAAACCAATTGCTCCCTTTCGGACTGGGCGCGTACTCGATCATCGATAACCTTTCCGTGGTGTTCAAGATGGCTGTCTTGTATACGGCGTCATGCGAGAGCAGTATGGTTAGATGGACGGTGCACCGATGGAGCGATCCGTGGAAAATAAGCCCGATGTGCTCATGAGAGACAATTGCAATTGACTTTAGCTTGTACCGGAATCCTTTATCTGCCAGGACACCTGACACGAAAGCTTCGGGTTGTCTACCCCTGCTCATGTTGGTGTACGAGAGCTCCAGGAGCGCGGCAAGTTCAAAATACCCTGCGCGGCCTATGACCAGAGAGCTGTCCTCCCAGGACATGTCTGTTTTCACTTCGAGTCTGATGGTGTGACGTGCGGATGCGTCTGCTGCCACTGCAAGCTGTGGGATGAACAAAGGCTGTCCAAACAGGAAAACGTGAGGCTTGGAGTCGATTTCGAGAACTCGCAACGAAGAAGGCAGCGTTATCTTATCCTGTGGAACGCTGCACCTCGGTCCCAGCTGTAGGGTGTGGAGATTTTGGAGATGTTCTACGTGCAGCATCATTTGCCCGTCCAGGTGTAGCTCGCGCAATGCTGGCATGTGTGTTGGCATCACCAGGTCATTGCTTACAAACGCAAGCCCAAGTGAAAGGCGCTGGAGAGCAGGTGCAGATGTAGTGAGGAGTCCAATCAAGCTTTGCCCAAGTTGCGCCGAGTCTTCGTTGACATTATAAGAGCGAACACCCTTGACAATGTTGCAACTTGGTAGACCGCGCTGCAGCTCAAGCACGCGCGTTCGTGGCATATTGCGAATAAGCAGATCCAAGGTAGGAAAAAGGTCTGAGTATTGACACATGCTCAGATCAATATCGAGAAAGAGCTGGAGGCTGTTTGAGCGTTGTAACATGACCTCCAGTCCTTGCAGATGTGGTCCATGCGCTCGGATTCTTTGCCATAAAGTTGGATTTAGGGCAGCCAAACGCCACGCCTTTGAAAGGTGCATCGTGCGGGAGAGACATCTATTCGATAGAACCTCCATGCATTGTAGCCAGAGCTCAACTGGCATGAAAGGAAGCCTATTCTGCAGCAACCTTTAGTTTAAAAGATCTGGTGAGCACCAAAATAAGCACTCACACCGGCCGCTATTGTGTTCATGAGGAAATAGTGTGAAGACGCGATTTGAGCTGAAAACGAAGACAAGGACGAAAGCGGCGGACACCGGCAAACCCAATTTTTGAGGTTCGTTGAAGTCGACCTGAGAAGACTATGTCTGCTGTCCTACTACGGTACCAACCAACATGCAGTAGCATCATCTCGGAATAGCACAGAGAGCGGTAATGGTCTTGTTTTTTAAACTCACTTGGCAATCTGACCCTGCAAATGTTGCCATCGGTTCGCGACGCCGTCGAGCGGCTGTTCAGTGACTAGGCGGCTGAGTGCATTGACATAGCAGCATAGAGATGTCAAGCAACATATACGAAAATACATACATTTTCAAGTCCAGCCGATATTCCATGCACCGAAAGTGTATGATCCATGATGTAGGTCGAGCAAAAACAGGGAATTTGGTTTGATCCCGCCTCTACGACTCCTACATCCATGTCGGTCACCGCGCTACCAAATGAGCTGCTTGCCGTTATCATTGACCGTCTTGACATTAACCAGCTCAATTTGGCCGCGCGCGTGTGCGCTCTGTGGCGTACTATCGCTTGGGGCTCTGCCACATTTTGGAGAGATATACGACTCACGGCCTTTTCACCTACCGCATTAGACTTCTTTCAAACGCGCATCTCGTGCAGCAGCCTTCCAGGACTAAACGTTGCTATAATCACTACAGGACGGCTCCTAAAATTGGAACGTGCCCCTTCGAGAAGACAGTCCCGTCTGCCGCGGCGATAGCCCAACATCTGCACCGAATGCATAATTTGGAGCTCAGATTCGACCCGCAGGTTTCAAAGGCACTTCTTCGGTCTCTATGCCACCCGGCCCCGTGTCTGCAGAGCGTTTTACTGGCCGAACCAGTCAGTTGGCCTGAACGCGCGGTGTCAATTGAGCTACCTATCTCACTCTTCAACGGTTTTGCCCCGAGGCTTCGCAAACTCAGTCTCAAGGGGACTTACCTTCCAAATGGTATCAATCCTGCCCTTAGTGCATGCGTGGATGTCAGCATGCAGCTGGGTTATAGTCTCAATCTCAGGGTCGTTGACCTCGACATGGCACAGTTTCCGCGCGTCGAACGCCTTTTTCTTGAGGGAGCGATTAGCATCGCAAATTCTCACCAATGGCGCCGACCGGAGTTCCTTACCAAACTATACCTTAAGTCAACAGGATCGCGTTACGAATTTCTTTTTCGGGACGTCAACTTGGTGCGAAAATTGACAGACGTTGCCCTTGTCGATCCGAGCGAGGATATTGTTGAAAAGCTTTTTGAAAGCCTTCAGCCCGACGACACGCTTCAATTCTCCTTCTTGGGCCTAGAATCGAGTCACCTGACTCGCTCACAGCCTTTTTTATATGAATATGACTTCAACATGTCGTATACCGCTCAGAGTTCAAACTCTCATCAATGGACGTTTTTCTCGCGGTACCCCAGCTCATGGCTACGCTATGGGGTTCCACGGGACCCCTGGAGAATTGTCCACGCTGAGCTCGCGGCAATAATGATCGAACATTTTAGCATGCTGCCCGCGCTAGATGCGTGTGTCAGCTTGTGCCTTTTCTGGTCAAGGAGGACCAGATGGTTGGAGGAGATTCCGACTCCCCACACGAACCCGTTCCTTCCGAACTTGCAGTCCGTGACGGTCGTTCCGGACGATGACAAGCCCTATCCATCCTCTCGTGTGGAGGCACCGTTGGTCGTCAAGGTTATAACGTACCTCACAGGTCATGGAACCCTGTCGCTGAGAAGGCCCAGCGTGGACGTCTCCGCCTTCAGGGAGATAGAGAATGCAAAAGATCTCCAGGACGAGTTTGATGTCGTTTTGGGCAACGCTGAGCTGCTATAAAGACTCTCCCATAAATCACACTATCCTCATGGAGGGTGCAGCCTGTCAGAATGTAAATGATACGACGAGCTTGGTGGCAGAAGGCGAATGACATGTTTGCAGGGGTATTATTCAATTTCAACTCTGATTCGACTTAAACGTCAGTGCAGTCGACGCGTTTCTAGTAGCTTGTCCCACGTTGGTCAGCAACAGTCAACGCAGAACTCCCCCTTGTGATGCGATAAGCTTGCAAGTGGGTCACAATGTTGATGGACTGAAGTACGTGGGGATCACTACGGCGCTGCTTGGACAAACATCAAAGTACCTAACGCCTGGTTTGTGAGCTCCAACACCCGTGCGGACTCTTTGCGCTGGACCTCGCGTAGCATCTCCAATGGCTTTTGCAGCTCCTCCGCATTCTCGATGATAATCTCGCCGTGGACGCGGAGGAGCACGCCAATCATCGCCTGGACGGCTTCAAAGTCTCGCCGGACGCGCAGACGGGCGCCTAGTGCCTGAATAAAACGCACGAGCACTGGGAGCCGCACGAGGCCGGTGCGAATCTCCAGATCTAGCGCCGCCGCCGAGAGGTCTCGTGTGTATTGGAAGAAGTCTTCGTCTGAGTACGGCGAGTGAGGATATGAATAGCAGTGAGAAGGCGCAGACGTACGATCGCCTTCAACCTCCTCTGCGGCCAACCGGCGCACGAACTCGCTCTCAGCAGAGGAAGTTGCGCCAGCCCTAAGTCGCCGAGATGGTGGTGTCTCTGGCGTTTCGATAGCAAAGCGATGCTCGACGCCCGGCAATGTCGGCAAGAAAAAGGGCGCCTGCTCTGGAGCCTTCGGAGCCTCCTTCGGTTTATTTCGTTGCTGGCATCTTGTGTATAAGCATCCTGATGCTCACGAGGGCTTTTATGCGCACCGCTATGACGTCCAAATTGAGGAGGGTTTGCCACTTTGCGCGAGGAAGCAGCGTGAGCGTGACCAGCTCGTCCGCGAGCTGGTTCGGGGACTCAAACACGGCCTGCGAATCTTGCAGCGTGAGACTAGTGAGAGCTTCCAATGCTGAAACGATCTTAAGCGAGGACGATCAAAACCAAGCTGCAAGCGAGCCGCACCTTCCTCCTCAGCCTGCCCTTGCACCGATGGAATAGCAAATTCGACTACTTCATCCTCATTGACAGTGCGTAGCGGAACATCGGCATACTGGGCACGGTTCGCCTTCACGGGCCAGTTAGCTCCGATATGTTCCCAAGCAGTTACGCAGCAGCGCACCATAGGTAGATGCCCAAACAGCTGACGTGCGTTGTAGCGAGGAAGTCCCCAGTCGGCGAGAGTGCAATGCTCGTCGGGACGTCTGGTGTCTTGAACACGTCGACCAGTCGACCACTTGGTACGTCAAATGTACGGATGACCCGATCGTAGCATGCCACGACGATCCACCTCGAGTCCGCGGACCATGTCTGTGTTCGAGGTAAAAATGATTAAACCACGTCACCGAGATTCAGGCGTACCAAATCCCGGATGCGATCCCTGCATGGCAATTCACGGACAACGCGATGCGTCTCAATGTCAATGATGCGAACGACTCGGTCTCCACAGACAGCGGCGAGTAAGTTGCTGTCAGTCTGCAGCTCGATCTGGTCCACAGAGCTCTTGATGTTCAGGGTGTTTTGGACTGCACCAGAATGGAAGTCAAAGAACTAGAAGCATGTCAGGGGCGACAATTCTCGCCAAGACATGCACCTACAACTATCTGTCCATCAAGAGTGCTGGCAATGACACTGCGGTTGAGAGCGTCGATGGCCAGACCTGAGATACTCCTCGTCGAAGGGACGCCTTTCCTCGCCGGTGGCGCCTTGGGCAGTGTGTAGGATCGTCGCAATAGACCGCTTTGAATGCTCCAGGCGGTGATAGACCCGTTTGCCGCGCCCGCGATGCTAAAGTTACCGCAAGGGCTCACATGCACAGCTGTTACGACCCCGCGCGAGACGTCGTCCTTCTTTGGAATGGCAAAAACGTGCTGGCCTAGGCGCATATTGCTGACGCTCCAGCTGCGCGCGAAAGGCTCATCCTTGTGCGCCGTTAGAAGGTTGTCCCAATCGCGCGCGCGATTCGTGCTTGCACTGAGTCGCGTGACCGCGGGAAGCTTGAGCGCGGCGACCGATGTCGAGAGCGAGGCACTCTTTTTAGTGAGTCCGGGTCCTTGAGAGAGCTCGGCGGAGCGCGCATCGCGGACGACACTTGTCAGACGGACGGCGCGGTCACCTTGGGCAGCGCTCAGCAAAGCCTTGCCGTCTGATCCATAAAATCGCAGGATAGACGGCGCGGTAGGATGCCCGAGCGGAACTTGAGCAAACGCGGTGGTGCCGTCGGCGAGTCCATCGTCCATTGCTGCCAAGATGGTCAATGATTGGGCTGTGGAGGTGCCCGCGACTCACCTTGACCGCGTTGTCTTCACCGGAACTCACAAGCACCGGATGTCCGGGAATCCACTCGAGGTGCGTAACGGCTGAATCGTGTGCGCCGCGCAGAATGTGAAGCAGGTGGCCCTCTTCGAGGTCCCAGAAGGCAATGTGTCCGGCCGAATTGGCGGTCGCAACAACCTTGTCGCCATTGCGGAAGGCAACTGCACGCAGCGGACCACCATCCATGACGAATCGAGTGATCAGCTCGTTAGCCTGAATGTCATATACGCTGAGTTCGCCGGTGGAAAATCCAATGCCCACGACGTCGATGGCCGCCTGTGCAAAGCAGGTAATGGTACCGGGATTTCGTGTGTCGAGCCTTTGGCGGAGCATGGCGGGTTCAAAAGTGAATATGCACTTTCTAGAGATGATTGGAGCGAGTTTCTGAAGCGATTAGGCACGAACTCACTGTGTTTTGATATTCCATAGTTGCATGGAACCTTCCTCGGATGCTACGAGGATCTTGTTGAGATACGTTGCTGGATGCATCATGCGTGAGGCTGTGAACCCGTTCTCGAATGTTATCATGCTTTTGAGCGCTATAACGGTTCAGCTGATATCGGTATGTCGTATAGGTCTGCTTACCTCGGTCCGTCAAGTCCCATAGCAATAATCGTTTGCCATCCTCGGTTAATGCAAGTAAAATGGGACCAAAGACAAGTATAGATGATAGGTTAGATTCCAGAGGGTTTTCGAGTCGTAGCGTCTACGGGTGGCTTGAGCAAGGTCTGCGCGATAGTTTTAGTTAGTATTGCGCTCGCACCTCCTTTCCACGCATGTACTGAGCAACAAACGGACCCGATGCGACCCAGACCTCGTCACCGTTGAGGGCGATCGAAGAAATATCGTGAGGTGCGTCCGGGCCTGCAGTAGTCGTGACAGAGTGAGCTCGCAAGTACCAAAGAGATATACGAGAGAGAGAGAGAGACGGACCAACGAATAACAAGCCCATTTTCCCGCCTTCCCAAAGTGCCCATGCGCGACCTAGACATGTCGCGATGTGTATCCTCGGAGCGTCGACTGCTCCTTTTTGCGCACGAGTCTGAATTGCTGGCGGCACTGAGTTGGTCACGAAGCCCAGCGCACGAAACGGTGCAAAGAGCCCTGGCTGGCGCGTTTCTACGGCCGGGGAGTCTTGAGTCCGAGCGCGTTTCTGCGGGCGAGACTCAAAATCTGGCGCGGTCGCCATGGTCCGCGTTTTTTTTGTGTGGGGGTGGCTGAAGCCAAGAATCCGTGAGTCGGCGCTCTCCTCTCACATTTCGCAATATGGTTCACAAGCACAAATATGCACAATTAAGTAAAGATAAGATCTATTCATCCAAATGACTACAGATGGTGTGTGTACTATAGGCAGGTTCTGACGCTCGCAATTTCACAGAAAAAAGAAACGGTGAGCTCTTATGCCGGCCAGGCATTCCTCTACGCATCCCAGCATCGCCGGACATCTCGTGGAGCAAGGTGACGAGAGCCTGGCACTGTCTAATTGGTTGCGCAAGAGAAAAAAGCGATATCAAGCTCCGCGCTAGCTTTTGAATGCGCCTGGGTTTGGCCATGTTTGGCATTGCATGTCATCGCCCCGGTTCCGTGTCGTGCGGAAGCTTGGTATTTCCTGCCTCTCAAAGTACTTCAGCAATGCGGACAAACCCTCCAGTTTCTCAAAAAATTCACGAAGCGGACCTAGAAATCGTCGATGCCTTTGTAGCTGCAGTTCATCGGTCTCGTCAACTCGCGGAAGAGATGGGACACATTCGTTGGGTGTCCACAAGCTGGGGTGATGCAACGCCGCGCGGGCTTGCTTCCGCAGTCGTGTCGTGCACCAATCTGCGATCGCTTAAAGTAATTGATCTATCGCGCAGAGCTCAAATGCTCGACGACTTTGCTGACACGCTGAGCAATGATTCGTTGGCGAGAGTCATCTGGACGAGACTGGATACACTGTTGCTTCTTCGAAGCTCAGATGCAGCGCCCATTCGGGTAGAATCTCTCAGAGCCATCTTATCAGCGGTTGGCCAAATTACTGGCGCCTTTGTCAATGTCGGATCAGATCTCCAAGCGGTAGCTGCGACCACGCTCGCTGGCTTGACCTCTTTAACGTCTTTACGCGGCTCTTTGGGTATTCTAGAAGATATGATCCTTCAATATGACCAATTGACGGACAATCAAGCCCCCCGACGCCGTCGTTTGTGCCAAATCGACCTCCAGGGATCCACCGCGTCCGCATACCAGCGCACCGTCGTCGAGCAGCTGAACCAGTTGCCTGTGCCTCACCCATTTCTTGCCACCGTCCGCATACTCAAGATACCTTTCTACAGCATCCCGACTAATTTCGGCGTTGTGATCCGCCACTTAACCGGTCTGCGGAAAGTTGATATGCCATGGGAGCTTGTCCCCGATCTGCACTTGTTCGATGACGCCGCACGAGCATTACGGCATTTGAAAGTATGCGGCACTTCCTCAGAACCTGTTAAAATGGTGCTACAGCTGATGGAATACCTGGAGCATGATCCGACCGACGCTACGCCACGATTGAAGCGGTTACGTGCGATAGAGATTCAAATTTCTGCTCGCCACGATGCTGCCCTGTTGGATCAGACTGACGGGCTTTCCTCCGCCAAGGCCCGCATGCTGACGTGGTGCAGAGCACGACGCATTTCGTTCAAATGGGAGTGACCAGGCCGAATCAAGGCCAGCTCCTCGCATCTCGGACGGTATTCTCTGACGTTCATTTCGCTTTGTTCGCTTCCCGTACTGGATTTGACTCAGTCGCACAAATCCGTCGTGGCCAGGGTTGTACAGACCCGAAGTCCGACGCCCGCGTCGGCGGCCAGTTTTAAGGTCTCACTGTGCGTGACTAGCGTCATGATCATTATCTCAATCCCGGCCGTTCCGATCTTTTCCGCCAGATGTCGCCGCTAGGGAGACAAGGTGGGCGATGGTGGCGTATAAGCCGATGGGTTGGTAGCCTCGAGGCCGACTTTTCGTGCTCTTCCGTCTAGACACTACCGCGCATCACCATCCTCTTACCATCAATGGTGGACCAAGCGCGAGATATCGATGTCGAGATGAGCGAGCGGAACGTTGCGCCGGCTCTGCCATCTGATCCTGCCCTACACCCGGCATTGAATGATCCTACATCCACCCCTTCTATTTTGTCCGCGGCACCCCAATCTGCTCCACGGGGACCTCCGGTACCAGTGTTGCCCATTGCCGCCCCTCCAATCCATCAAAACATATCTACGAGATGGATGCTCTTCTTAATCTTAGTGAGCGGTCATCTGGTAGCGGCAACGGGCTGGCTGCTGACACATGTCTTGAGGTTCATCTTATCATCATGGGCTGCTACGGCGTCTGGGTGTACTTCGACATAATATCAAGTCTGTATCCATATCGATATCCGTCCATAGGTTCCGGTTGGGGGGCGTACCGGTCTTTCACGTGCGTAATAATCCAACCTCCTTTGCTCAGCATCCCGATACTCAGCGCACAGCCATATATAGGATTTTCTTTGGCTGCTTCTGCTCGTTTTGCAGCGCCGTAATGATCTCCCCTACGCCAACGCGATTGCGTACCCGTTCCATGCGCTCCCCAAGGTCTTCCTTCCACTTAAATGGACAATTGGAGTAGCGGTGGTTCTTATTTTTCTATGTCTCATCTTCTTATCACCATTTGCCGTTATGATTCTCTATGAGCCTGCCTACCAGTATGCGTATCACCACGCCTGCGACGCCTGGCCAATGGTGGCCGTTCTCAACGCCACCAGCACCGGCAACACAACAACTACGTTTGCTACTGCAACTTTTTATACCACCCATGGACGAAAGTCGCTTTTCACATTTGTCTTGGACCTGGAGCACGACCTATTCCATCTGAGTCCATCTGACGAGGATGGAACAGGGCAAGGCGGCCAAACGCCATTTTTACAGTCCATTCTCTACGACAAGCACAACTACACGGTTACGCACGACTTATCGACAGAGACCAGGTTCAACTACACAATTACTGGGAACTGTCACAACGACACCGAGTGCCTGAGAGGGGCATTCGATCCAGATGCAAAGACATACGAGCTACAATATGACTTTGCATTTGGCGCGTCTTCGTCCTGGGCGCATTCGACCGTGCAAAGCCAAGACAACATCACATTCCATTCCATGAACAATGCGGACAAGCGCGAGCGCACCATCCTATGGAAGGGCCTACAAAATTACAAGGGATGCACCGAACTCAGGTTCTGCCTTGCCGATAGTGAAGCCGCGGACCGGGAGGGCATAGTGGGACCAGATGCGCTTGTGACACTTGGTCTAATTCTCGCAGACTATGCGGAATACCAATGTCGGTAGTGTAGTCATCAAGGGAAGCAACTCAGCGCCTGTTCATTAGACCACATTTTGTTCCACGACCTACGAAACGAAATAGCTTACGGCCTCGAAGAACGTCCCAGTTGAATGTAAGATTCGTCGACAAACGCAGACATGCTGTGTATAATACTACATGATCTATGTCCAGGACAGTGTCCGCCGCATATACATATTATCGGAATGCAGCTCACGGTCCAACAGATGCTGCCGTTCCAGATTTTCGCCACCATCCCAGAGCCGTGATGCCGACCGCAAAGTTGGCGACACCTAGGGCAGGCTGACCAATGCCGAGGAGCCACAGCAGCGTCCATATCCACCCGACGACCCACCCTATAGCCTTGCCTTGCCACCGAGTACGCACGAAATGCGCGTAAGACGCAGGCTGTAAGGCTTTATGCGTCGGTTGACGCAGGCGGGCGGTTGTTGTCGGAGACACATGCAACAAAGCGATCAAGGGTTTGTGGTCGGATGTTGTGTAGGATGGGACTGTTGTGTAAAGCAGAGGGGTGATGGCTGACTTGCTACTGTTGGCTGCATCCGCAGCCGATGCAAAGAGAATGCGGTCCGTCCATGCTGGCTCTCGAGAAGACCTGCACCATTTTGAGCGACCAAATGTTTAAGGAGGACAGCTCGGAGACGTACGAATACTGGTCAACCTCGCCCAACACAAACTTGTAGCTACACTTGAATTGCACAAAGTCTCCTTCATGAAGCCCTTGGAGGAGGGTTGAATTCGGGTTTTGTCTCGCCAAGGTCAGTTCGTCGAACTGTGCGACCTCGCGACGTCCACCATCCGATTTTAACCTTTGAACCACCAGGTCATGGTTGCCTGGTGCGCCGAGAAAGACGCCGTCCGCCTGATAGTTTCGTGGTATGTGTAGACGAAAGTTTAGATCGCCGTGCACAAAGAGATGCGTCGAGTCGTAGATGTTGGAAAGTGTCGCATCGGTATTCGAAAATAGCAGTGTCGAAACAATCCTCTCCCAATCGAGCGCGCGAAGCTTCGCGTTGGGCTTGTGCGCTGTCAAGTGCGCATTCACAAACCTGTGGCATCCAAGTCAGTCCCTGCTTGACATTCGGTCCGTCCCCACACATACGTGAAGGTCTCGTCTGGTTTGCCGTTGAGGCCCTTGACATCAAACCGTACGCCGACAGCGCTCTTGTTGCCCATATACAAGGGTCCGAATCCTGTCCATTGGGTCTGAACGTTGGTCACGCGCCTGCCGACCGTGTCGTCTCGCGCATACACGAGCAACGCGCAGCCGACATATACAATCTTTCCCACGAGCACATATCGCTCGCCTTTGGGTGCGTTCTTCTCGATTTGTGACAGAATGAGCTCGTCACGCGAACGCATGACCGTTTTGGACATCCCCGTCACTATTCTGTAAGTCAGCGTCAAAATTAGGGAAGAGCAAGCGGACGCACAGCCAAAGTGGAGTGGCAGAAGCTCCTGAAAGCCAACTGCTACAATATCTGGAGCAGGAGACCGGTTCGCGAGGAATGACGAGACGTGGAGCGCTGGGCTCAGCCAATCGACCAGATCCTGAGGGACGCCGCGGCTGCCCTGTAGGTTGGTGTTGTAGGACAGAATCTGAACCAGAAGCCCTTGCTGAGCGTCGGCCATGGTAGGTGTCAGCGGGAATTGAGAATCAAGAGGACAACAGGCCGTCGGCGCGTTGCGTCACCGCGAATCTCCTCTGAGATTCGTGTCCCGCTCGGTATGGCTTGTGTCCTGAATAGCAACGCTTTCATGAAGACGATAATATAAGATTGATGTGGGCAGTACGATCATAAATACAACAAGATACTAGATTGAAGCCATCACTGATTAGATAGTTAGGAATCTAGAATCGATCGTAATTTCGCCTCAAAGCCAGCCAGGGGGACGTAATAGGTTGTCCAAGTGATGTCGACACGCCGCAGCACGGCAGGCTGCATAATACTAGCGTTGGTTGTAGCAGCCTGTCGCCGTGCCCGGACGAATGCTATAAGAGATGCCTCGCCTGTCTCTTGCTCCACGGTTTTAAAACATGCCTGCTTCAACACGAGCTCCCTCAGGCTCGGCATTATCCAATCCGAGCCCTCAGGCGTAGTCATTGCACGGAAGAACGACGGCTTGAACCCCACATCGCTCAGCTCAAGCCGTTCTAGACTGTCATAGCCACGTAGCGCGTGACTGAGCGTATCATCCGCTGGACGCCAAAAAGCGCCGAGCTGAATCGTGCGTAGTGTCTGCGGGAGCGTCGGTGCAAGCCCCTTGAGCATGGTCACCGTGTGACGTAGTTCGACCTTCTCGCGGTACAGGTTCAACGTTTCCACATTTGGGAGCCGCAGAAATCTTATGACAATTTCGTCGAATTCGGCGTCAAGATGGACGGTGCGAGCTCGCGGAAAGCTGATGGTGGCAATATTCGGTGGCAAACCGCCGTCTGCAACTATGAAATCGAAGACCAGGGTGAGACGCTCGACGTTCGGTGCGGCTAGTGCGATATGCGCGAGCTGCTCGCACGGGACAAGCCCGGACAACTTGAGGTGGATGGCCTTGAGCGACAAGATAGGCTGAATTGCATCCCAAAAGATGTTCCACTCCTCGATGTGCAGAGACTGCAGCTGCGAGGTATCACCGATAAATCCAAGAGGGACCGGCATGGACATCCTAGGGGTCTTGAACAGGGACAAATGTTGTAGGCAAGCAGTGGTCTGCTTGAGTAGGAGCGATGTAGGCCCATTGAAGGATATATATCCGACTTCGTCGTCATATGCGTCGGTGAGATATATCTTGACGGCGCGGCTGACTATCGACTGAACAATTGCTGCATGATCCTTGACGAGCCAGCCTGCTGGGGTTGCGGTGCCACAAACGAATATCGTCAGAGGCTGCTCTGGAAAGAGCTCACACGCCCGGCACAGACGCGCCAATGCGTAATGGTCTTTGGACAGAGTGTTGAAGCGAACCACGATGTTGGCCCATAACGTTGGTGTGGCTTGGGCGAGCTGTCGCCAGCGCCGGGAGACCGCAGCAAGTCGCCATGGCCACAGCTCCAATGCGGATGACAGTGAACCCCCTGAAATCGGGTCGTGCCATGTCTCCTGGGTCTCCAAGACCATGTCGGGTAATATGTTCAAGAAGACTTCACGAAGAACGTCGTCGGGCAACTGGCGTATAGGGTGCATGTAGCTTCGCGACAGGCGCATCCGTGCCTGGATAACTGCCCGTTGCAGGCGAAGCTGTGATGCCATGACTTGAGCAGACGCGGCGGCAGCATTGGCCGCAAAGGATGCCAGTGCTGTGTCGTGCTCGAGCGTTTCAGCGCGCTGCAGGCGCGGTTCAAGGAGCGAAAGCTCCTGCGCATCTTCTGTTATGTACGTCCAAAGAATGGTGGCTTCAGAAGGGAGCGCGAAACGGTTGGGGTCGAGCGACATATTGGAGAAGTTGAGCTGATAGAGTCTGGTTGTTCGCTAGGATTAGAGCGCTTGTTTGAGCAGTCGCTTGTGGCGACCATCCAAATTATGGCGCGAGGATGTCAGGAAATAGCGCAGAGTTCTGCTAGATGAAGAGATGGGTCGGAGGAAAAGGTCCAATGCGGACTAGGATTGACGATGAGGCTAGTCGTCATGTGCTGTGCGACTAAACCGCAAGAGCATATTACGCATGCTCATCCACAAGAGCGGTGCTTTGCGTGAGGTGAATTTGCGCATGGCATGGGATTTGTGGTTGTCGGATGGAAGGTACAAGGTAGACAGAGCATCGGCGGACTTTCAGATCTGCGCCATAGCTTGACTGCAGCTTCACCATGGTCTGTGGCCATTTTCCCGAGTTATCCTTCAGACACTTACAATTGGATTGCCATTTCATATCGTCTGCAACTCTTGCGACTCGCGTATCTTAATCTCGCTTTGATCACTTTCGACGACCTCGTCATTGTGTTCGTGATCATGACTCACTCAACGGCTCGTCGACTAGCATTGCTATTCTGCGTGATTCTGTCTGCTCACTGCAATACCGGCCTTTCATCCATCTGTAATATGCGGGCATATGGACCTGGTGGACAACCCCAATCGCTCGTTCTGGGTGACATCATCGGCTCGCACAGTCCAACACAGTTGACATCCCTCAAAAGCTGAAGGATTCGCTGCGAAAGTTTCGCTTTGCAAGGAGAAATGCAGGCAGCGCGGCCCTCGTAGGCAAGTCATGCGCATCTCTTTATCAAGTTCAGTGCTGAATGTCACGCGACAGTCAAAGTCAACAAGAAGGAGCTCATACTCGAAGAGGTCGAACAGTTTGACAACATCAGTCTTGAGGATCTCATCGAAGGTACGATTTGGACGGGCATCTGAGGCGCGTCACCCGTCCTCACCTCATTTGACAGAGTTGCCCGAGACGGCACCACGCTACATCGTTCTCTCGTATGAGCTCAAGCACAAGGATGGCCGCACTTCCTTCCCACTAGTTCTGGTCAACTGGGTCCCACCCACGACCGAGACGAGTTTGCTCACGCTCCACGCGAGCGCCTTCGTCCAATTCCAGGTGACGGCGGACGTCAGCAAGGTACACGGTCATCCTTCCTACGACATGCAGTTCCTGTTGTTAATCATGCCATTCTACAGATTATAGAGGTTCGAGACGGCCCGGAAGGTCTTACGAAGGAGATCATCGACTCGAAGCTGGGCTGAAGCCCTGTCGGGCCATGTGCCCTGTACGATATCGTTCAGTGGCCTCATTTCGTATTTCTTGCAGGGTTGAACATGTCACATTAAGGTGAAAGTGTCATTCTAGTGGTCGCAAATACTACATTGAGCAATCATCTCCACGCACATCAGAACTAATAAAGCAACCAAACACAGGTGTGCCGTGATGCTATGAGGAGTAAGATGATACAAGAGTGTGTTGCATCAAACAAGCAGGCAACGATTATGATTAACTGAGATTTCTGTGGCTATGCTCTGAGCTACTGTCAAGTTGATCACCTCGGGAGGTAGCTTCGCCGACCGAGTTCCAACGGTCTTGATCGAGCTGGACGTTGGGGTGGGGTTGGTGAGAGATACGCGAGCGTGACATGGATGCCACTGCAAAGTCCGTTTCTGACTCTGTTTTGGATGTGATGATTCTGCCAGAATAGTTCAAGATACCAATCTAATTGATTAGCTCGACGTCTTGATCTCACCTTCGCTTGTTTGGAAAGACCCCAGGCTACCGAGCCGTCGCCGTCCTCCTATTCGACTTTTCGCTTCAGGTTAGCTTGTGCCACACTGTCTGGCTCGATTCCCCGAGACTGAAGAACACTAGCCGGCGCATATCTAAACTCAAAGTTGACATAGGGTTCTTGTGTATCAATATATTTTATGTCGATGCATCAGGAAACCTCAAGATCGCTCATGACGCACATGAGCGGTCAGAGCGTGTCGATTGGTGTTGAGTAACTTGCTGCTGCAAGTAGGTCGGAATGTCAAAGCAAATGAAGCGCTCGAAGCCCACGAATGCCGAAAAGCCAACAAAGCCCAGTCTGAGTGGGCTGAGATATGGAAACATCCCTACAACCTGCACCACCGCGAAGCTCACATCGCGAAAGAATCAAGAGAAAAAACTGTGCTGCTGCCACAGCTGTCTTCGCATGCTTTGAGCTTGATTGTATTGCGAATTGAGCACGAACGAGGCGAACGTGGAGAAGGGGGAGAGAGATAGATAGGCATTTTGGAGCCCGCTGCTGAGTTGGGAACATATATGTCTCCGAGCTTCCGTGTGACCTGTCTCCCTCTTCGTCGTCACGATTTCTTTCCAGTCCCGATGGGCAGTATGCACCTGAAACAGCCTTGTATACTTGTATATAATATATAGCTGCAATGTCTTGTCCTTGAGCGACCAGTGCGGCAGAGCACGGATGTTCATCAGCCGGGACTCGCGCCCGGCACGGGATATCAAGTTGAGAATATCAATGGCGTAGAGACTGTCGCGAGTAGGGTGAGCTTCACCAAGGCCGATGGCGTCAGTAACGTGACATGTCACGCGTTTCATTCTCCGCCTTCGGCCTATTTCGGTAATCGTGACCCGAGCGACGAGCAAGTGCACGTGCTGGTCGTGGAACGGCCCGAGCCGTATTTTTGTCCGCGCATATACTTTATATGTCGGAACATGCCGCGTCTGACCGTTCACTCACAGCCAACCACCCACACTCGAAACCGCCTGCTCCCCACCATGACCACTGCGATCTTCGACTTCGACTGGAACTTGCTCAAAACCTATTATACCGAGTTTGAGCGATCCACGCACCTCGCAAGGCTGCGCTTGCTCAAATTGCTTGCGTGGTGGGCGTCGTCGAGTGAGCCGTGCGTCCTGCGCGGTTTATTGTATCTTTCGGACACAAAGTTCTTCACTTTGTTCACCCTGGACGTCGTTAACTGCAACGACGAAAACATACGCTGGTACTTTATGAGCTGTGTCCTGCAAAGGGCCGTGGGGATTCAAGGTGCGCACCGCTCAGACCGATGTGGCTTCACGCCTACGACTGACCACAACCACACACGCAGACAAGTGCCCACCCGAACATATCACCGCAGGGCGTCCTGCGAATTTTGTGCTTCAGTTGCCGCTCGAGCATGGTGAGTGTAGCATCTTTGGTATGGACCAAGTACTGACAATGGAACAATCACGATAGCGCTCGTCATGCCGTCAAGCGACGGTGGCGGCGAGTATGCCTGTGGCCCGTGGCGAGCAGTAACGCTGCCGCCAAATCCATATGCGAGGATATTCGATCTTGATTTTCCACGCGATGAGTCGCAGACGGACTACACTTGGGAGCTGTTTCCAGTGAGCCACCCAGCGCGATGGTACAGGTGCACCAAGGTCGAGACACATCTCGAAGCTCGTTTCGGTACGTTTTTACTTGTGTTCGTCAGTGTTGGTCTTGACATTTAGCTATTTTAGATGAAGACTCGCCTCTGAATCTGAGTAGTCCACCACTCTTTGTCTCTGGGCCGATCGCCCAAGAAAACAACATCACATCATCGGTCACTACACCCGCTGAGTACCAACATCGGGATGTCGATAACAATGCCACAGTTGTTCAGAATGCAAGTCCGTATGGGTTCAAGCCGTTCGCCGTTACTGACGGTATACCGCAGCACACCCCACAGGTCAGGTCACAGATCGCACCGGCCGCTCCATCAGGTTCATTGCTGGAACTATACAACCGGACGGTACTGGAAGTCCGCAACTTCGCGCATACCCGCCGTGACGGCCTGGGCACACTGAAGGCCGCATGCCTGGCGTGCGGTTGCCAGCTGGGGCTGCGTGCGCAGGGCAAGGGCAACGATGTTATGCTCTCGCACATGCGGGGCCAGGCTGGGCGCGTTTCGTGTCGTGCCGTGGTAGTCACCGGCATGCAGTACCGAACCGGTGGCGCGGTAGTAGGAGAGCGATTCATCAATTTTGAGCGCTTTGCGATCTGGATGCTGAAGCGGCACCCAGAGGTGGTTGGTATCATCAAAGGACAGGAGATTCACGACCTGCTGCCGACCAGATCGCGGCTGCTCCAGAGGATGAAGGCATGGTGGGACACCCAGTCCCGGCTGCACGGCTTGACGACCGTGCAGCTCGTCGCTGCTCTTGATGTCATGGCCGCAGCGATCATGGTCCCGACCCCATGAGTGAGCTCGCATTTCGAGGTAGACTGTGTCGATAGAACTAGACTGAACCAACAATGGACCGCATTTGACTGATACACTCGCGTGATAGCCGATCTGAACAACTGGGCGCGTCGAGGACATCGATGTACGTGGAAGAGGTGTATGGTGTGGTGACTTAGTAATGTGTTGCTTCCCTGCGCGACGGCGCCCAGGATCTGGAAGCGAGGGCGTGGAGAAAGGTAAGATGAGGCCTCCCGATTCGTCATTTTCGGAATTTGGCCGGTGGCCGCTGCCTACCTACCACTTTCGCATCGACCGCGCTCATGACTACCGTCTCATCCTCTGTTCAGCTCGCCACAGAGCCTTCAGACACATCTTCTCATGACTCAGCTAGCTTCATTCGCGTGATGGCTCAGCTTCCAGTGCCCAGGGACGAAGTGTTGAATGGCTCTTTATGCCATTTCTCTCCATCCCTCGGTCCAGTCTTCAGCACATAACCAATGGCATCGACACCTTGCGGTGGATCGGATATGCCGCAGGCGTTGTTTTTGGTACTTCGTCTGTGTCATTGTCTTACACCCGCGACCTCACATCGAATACGGTGCATCGCTCCCGGACGCAATCAGCGACATTTACGCTCACGTCGCTGAGGCGGACCGCGGTGACCTTCTTCCAGCAGAACCCGACCTCGTCGTGACACATACGGGCACAAGTTGGAGCACGGAGCATCGCATGCCAAACTGTCCATGGACAAGCGCGATGGTGCTTGCGTCATTACCGACGATCCTGAACAAGTACTGCGAGGATGCACATATTATCCCTCACATCAAGGGAGATGAAGTACGAATAGTTTAATACATTCCGTAACGCTGACTGTTGCTTCAGGAAACTTCAAAATCGCTCATGAGCGGTCAGAGCGTCAAAGCTATACCCCTTATTATGGGGCGAGCATACGCTGCACTAGACCGCTCTCCGGCGGGCTTGGATGCTTCGCCCGGGCCATGGAGGTTTGTTCCGGCGCGCCGAGCCTTGAGAGACAATACATGTGAGCGGATGAGATCCTTATGATGAGACAAAGACAGGTGCTCACATTGTGTGGTGACCTCCCAGCTTCTTCTTCTTATGGATAGACACCTGGTTGTTGCTGAGCGCTGTGGCAGGTTCAATGTCATGTGTCGCAGGACGAAGCGTCTCCCTCCGCGGATCTGGACGCGGCGGACAGCGACCCTGATGATACCCAGGCTATTAACGTCTGCAGAGATACCAAATCCATCCTCTTCATCTATGCGGATGACAGAGAACCATAGTCGGGAATATGTCAACTTCTGCCTGCCGCCAGAGGGTACACGAAAGTTGGGCATGTACCAGTCAGTGCGACCTGCGAGAAGATCATACCTTGGAGATGTTTGGCGCATCATAGACCAACTCAAAATGTTTCGCACCTCACAGGATTAAGATCATGGGCAATTTTCTTAAGCTGAGAGTTACTTGTTTCTTTATTGGCATGAACCTGTTGACATTTGTGCGCAAATGATTCCAGATGCTGACAATCTCATGCCGGCCCTGCTATCAGAGCACTCAAATATTTGGATGTCATAGGTCGTGTGGAAGCAGTCTATACTGGTTTATTGATTGTTGTGGTAACGATTCGGTTGAACTTGTCAAGAAGGCTGTGAATTAGCGTCTAGCAAATACCCTTATTTTTGTATCGTGAAATTATCCTCTGCCGCTTATTAATACGAATAATAGCTCCCTATAGTTTCTGTGAGCCTATTTAGGCGACGAACCTTCCGAATGTAAGAGTAGCCGTGGTGGATTTTGCCGGAATGAGGCTGATGCGCGCTTGGCCTCTCGCTTCTGTGCGTATTTGAGGCACACTACCACACTTAGGTGCATGCCGCGCAAGGGCTTCTGCGCCCATCCCAAGATCGTAGGCAATAATGTTAGACTCTAATGATACCTCTGGGCCGGCCGCGCTATCCTTGCAAGGCGCGAGTTCCGCGCCACGACCGATATCTTCCCGCAACTGGTCGCTTGAGCACATTCTCAGCCAACTTCCGGGCACGAAATCCGTTCAGCGTATCGACAGATCGCAGCGCGGTGCGCTTCAGGCGCTCAAAGACGCGTGGAGAGACGGTCAACCTATGGTGTTGGAGGGTTTCAATACGCGTTCGGAGTGGAACAAAGACATTTTCTCACTCCATCGCACGCGCTCCCCCGCGCGTGGCATTGGCAGTAGGAGTGACTATCTTGGTCTCGATGAGGTGCTGAAGCGAAATGGCAGGTCAGGTGGTGCTCGTCAAGGATGTCGATACAGGCTCGCAGCAGGAGATGCCATTCTCCGCCTACATAGATCAGTCGGCCGCATTGCCTCCATTCCGTGCAGATGATGGTAATGTTATCATTCTTCATCTGCTCTTGACATACTTACTAGACATGCAGAGGACAAGCGCTTGCACGCAGTCGATATCACACCGCCGAAAGAGTGGTTGGAGTGGCTGAAGCCGAGGCGAGACTCGGTCTTACCTAGTGCTCTCCTCCCGCTTGGCCACTCGGACATGTTTCGTTACCTTCCGGTACATGCCAGAGCGGAGACCGTTATGTGCTACTTTGGTTTAGGAGATACCTATAGCCCGTGGTTCAAGGACCCATGCGGCAGTCTAACGCATGTCAGTTTGTAAACATTTCCTATCGGCAACAACTGATCACGATCACTAGAATCTGCTCGTAGACACCAACGGAAATGGTTCTTCGTTCTTCTTCATCGTTGGGACGCGTGACGTGGACCGCTTTTCATCGTGGTTGCATTCACTCGGCCAAGAGATCGATCAAGACAACGGAACATCTTTCACGCCTCTCAGTGTCCTCAAGAATGCACCATGCAATATTTATATCACTGAACAGCAGGTAGGAGATCTCATTGTGATGCCACCGCGAGCTGCATACCAGGTTCGAAGGACTTTTTGAGAAATAATTATACGCTCAATTTCCTTTCTCAGCGATTTAATCATCGAGGAATCAACTCTAGCATTGCATGGTCTCGCATGGAGACAGTGTCGCTTCCCTTTGGAATTCAGTTGGAATTACCAATTTACAACAGGTACGCGCTCAAATCTATGTGAGAGACAGGTGTTGACTTGTCTGGTAGAATTGGCCGCGCCGAGACATACCGAACCAAACTGATGTTACTACATTCCACAGCTCACTACGCTGAAGAGCTCAGAAGACTGCACAAGGCTGCTTCGCACACGCCTGAGCAACTGGCTGTCGTTGAGGACTTGTTGGAGCTTTTGGATGAAGTCTTGATCAACGAGTATGCTCCAGGCGCGCTCAACCTGCCCGAACCGAAGCTAGAAGAAGGCATGCACCTCACATGTGACTTCTGTGCTTCAGACATCTTCATCACCTACTTTGAATGCACCAAGTGCCGCTCGTCAAGCAACGACCCTGTTGCACTCTGCGGCCTCTGTTACGCCAGCGGACGAACGTGTCAATGCGTGCGCAAGATGAAGCCCGCTGTGGTTAGATCTTTTCAAGGTGTTTTGGATCAGCGCAACCAAATAGCCGCCGTTGTGGGCGAAATCCGTGGTGGCCGACAGTCTACAATGACAGAGCGGTGAGTCTCTGATCTATTTTAACCGGCAAGGCTGAACTCGGGTTACAGGCGGATTATCCGAAGCCCGGCACTCCAGACGTCTCATGTCGCCCATATTATCTACGCCGCTCGCGGCCGCGCGGAGAAAGCTATGGCATATAGACAGTGCAAGCTAGCTAAGGAAGCTGTGAGCTCGTCATGACTCCTTGCACCGCTCAATAAACGCTGATACGTCGACAGAGTTCCATTCACGCTGTGCATCCCGCAGCACATCTGACCTGCAATGAATGTGACTTGAGCATATGCTTTGCTCATATTGTCCAAGGATCGTCACGTTTGCATGCAACTCGGGCTGCACGTTTGCACTCCGCATCGGTGGACTCCTCATCAACCTCTTTTGATACAGCGCGCGAGATTGGTTGGCATAAATTTCATTCCACCACTGCAGACGATCGGGTGACAGCGATCCAGCGCGACGAAGAAAATCAGTTCCACGACCTAGCCAGTGAGTATCTCGCTGCGGTTGCCAATAAGTATCCCACGGTTGGACCGTCAGAGGAACGGGGCTGCACTAAGTCTGGCTGGTATGACTGTGACACGTGGCGTGAGCCAGTTGAAGACCACGAGCGGCTCACATCAGCAGTAAGCTATTGCGCCGTTTCGTCGATGCCATACTGACCAGTGGACTTGTACCTACAGTCTCACCAGGAGAAGGTAGCTGAGCTTATCGTTCAGCAGATTGAGCGGATGCAAATTGGGAAGCACGCTGTGACATCGGTCCGGCCCTCGCCTACTATTCGACAGCCGGTTTCGCGCACTGAGTCAAAATTGCCGTGCCGTGCAGTGGAACAACCTGCCAAGCGGACTGAGGCTATACGAGCCGACAGCGACTCGGACGAGCCTTCGTTAATGAGACAGTCTAACTTCAACAAGCTCGTGTCAAAGGCACGACCGCAGGATTCGAAGGCGAATACTAAACATAGCTCCTTGAGCTCACCCACATCACCATCGGGAGTACGCAAGATTCAAAGCACGGACCTGCACAAGGGGGGAAATCAGAAGGCAGCTACTAAGCAGGATGCACTACCGTTGAAGAAGCGGCATGCTGAGGACTTGTTGTCTGACACTACGCGGAAGCAGAAAAAGGCGCAGGTCGGTACTCTGGATGATCGGCCCAAGAAAAAAGCTCGGCGCGAGTCAACGGTTGCCGCTCAGGCAATGCCTGAATCCACGCCACGATTGAATAATTCTAACGGATCTGCAGTCAATCGAACCAGTGAACCAACAGCTGCAAGTACTAGCGACAACAACGCGCCAGCTGTACCGACCACTACTGCCGCTCCTGCATCTCCAATTGCACTACCGTCGCCGCCGACTCCCCCGTTAGGGCCGACCTGCCCCGTAGTTTCGACGCCTGCAGCTTTACCTTCCACATACGCAGAGCGCGGATTCAAAATACCGAGTTTTCGAAAGGTCAACAAGCAACTGAATGCCAGCGCTTCATCACAGTCATTAAAACTTCCTGCAAGCGACGTCCAACCGATTCCGTCATTTAGTTCTGTTACACAGGATACTATCCCGCGTGCCCAGGTCACGAGTGTCCAGCGCCGTCCTGTTGGCGGCGACGAGGAAGCAATTCAAGTCGTCTCCGAATCTCGCCCTCGGTCCTCCTCTGCGTCTCCCAGTAAGCGACGTTGGCCTGAGGGCGAAAGTCCACTGTTCACGGACGACGAGTCAGATCGCGAACAGGCGCAGACTCCCAATTTGACCACTGCGCTGCGCTGCGTCCTTCCCAAGCCTCCGCCTCGCCGAGCACCTATTCTTACACCCTCGGCAAGTCAGATCGCCGAGATGAATGCGCCTCTTGTCGGCTCAATCCTTCCAATCGTTATAGACCACGAGCGGCCATCGGCATTCCATTACGCTTCGACGATGTATATCGCAAAGCAGTGCCGGCCATTTGCGCGTATCGATGCGCAGCCAGTTCAAGATTCTCGCCGCGGTGCCCTCGCCGACTTCACTGACGTGGACGCTGTAGGTAGCCCTGCACCTATACCGGAAGTTGAGATGGCTTCCGCGTCGCAGCAGCAGGTCGAGCTTTCGCCTGGGCACAAGACTCCGTCTTCAACCTGCCGCACACCGCGCTGCGCTCCTCCCTCGTGCTCCGACTCCGAGGCACTGAAGAATCAATCGCGACAATTGACACCAGATTCGCCGCTTACGCTACCTTCAGAGCCTACATCACCCGTTATGCCGATGTTAACTCCATTACTTGCTCCGGTCGAACTGGAGTCAACGCTGTTCCCGCCGCGCCAACAGCTGTCGGCAGCGCTGGATCCTGCTATTCCTGCGGCTCCGTCTCTCCTCAGCCCAGCTCCCAGAGGCAATTCCTCAATCAACCATTCGAAGCACGGTTCTGTCAACTCACCGTCCGCGCAGGCTCTTGCACAGGCGTATGAGAAGATTCGGCAACAAGACGAGCTCAACCAGACGTTGCAGTCGGCTGCCAAGCAGGCTCGTGATGAGCGCGATCATATGCAGCTGGAACGCGACCAGGGACATGCTGAAAAAGCGCAGGCCGTCGGCGAATTGGAGCAATTGCGGGCTGAGATGGCTTCACTTCGCGACAAACTCGACTTTCGCGAGCGGGAGCATCTCGCCAGGATTCAGGAAGTTTTGAACCTGACCAAGGAACTTAAAATGCAAAAAGAGCACGTGGCAAAGACAGAGGAGCGTGCGGCGGCGGCGGAGAGGATGTCGAATCAGGCGCTGGAAAAGCTTGACCTGACGATGAAGGTGCTGGACGACCTGAAAGTGCAAAGCCTTCCTCAGTCGGCGGCACTGGAAGCTCCGAGGCCGCCGCGCGGAGGGTCGTCGGCGGTTTCAGGTGCTACAGCCATAACGGCTGCCTGCTCCTCGCCACCAGCTGTCCAGGGGATGCGAGTGTACGTCTCTCCCCCATCCTGTTTACCTTGACTTGACTGACCGGTGGACAGAAAAAAAGAGGAACAGCCCGTCGACCTCGGAATAAGACCCGTCGCTGCGCCCTCGTCTTCTGTTCGGATACAAGAGCAAGCTCATCCGTTTGCGACTAAAGAACTCTATGAAGAGTGGCGCAAACAGCAGATGCTATCGGCCTCGGGCTGGGGCGACCCTGTATCTGCAGACCAGCCATGGCCCTCTCTATCTGGGTCAAGCCAGTGGCCCTCAGCGCCGCCAGCGAACTCGCGGTCCCATCGCCCCAGAGACTCCAGAGGTCGGTCACGATCCAAATCACCTCGGCACCGGTCGTCGCGACGGGAGACGTCACCATCGAGCAGCAGAAGACATCGCCGTTCGCGCTCGCGTAACCGCAACCATATGGACCGCGAACAAGAAACACACTCGCACCGACAGCAGGACAGCCGACCACGACATCGTTTACCTGAACGGCCGCCACCTCAAGACAGGGTAAGCTCAGATGTTCCATACCCAGCGAACGTTGGTCATCGTTATCGTGGTGCGACACATGCCCATTCGGTGGCACCGCCGGAACGATAAGAACATCTGGCGGCTGTATTGCGGTGTTCGAGTAGTATTGTACGCATTCACTTTTGGCAATGACGATCTTTTCTGTGGCGTTTACTAGCATTTATGGATGTACAATAAAAGTAGTTCTTCACAGCGGAGTACGCAGGAAGTCGGCATGTTTAGGAGCAAAAACGTGCGGCTTGCCGTACACGGCAAGTGGCCCGTGCGCGGTATATCTCCGTATAAAGCCTCGCGCATCCCATCCCCCTTGCCGTTCCTCATCTCTTGTGCTCGGGCAAGTACTGTCGACAGTGAGGGCAACCGAGTCGCAGTCTTTTGCTGATTGCAAACTACAATCCACCTCGTGCTATAGCTCTGCTATACGCCAATTCTTGGAACCCCCCCCCTTTCTCTTCACCTTTTTCGAGTTGTGCGGGTAGCCGGCCATTTGGCAGTGTGCTATCTGCTAATCCGAAAAAGAGACGGAGGACATCTTGGCCATCTATTGCTGCTCAGATAATGTTGTGCAATTCCTTTGCAAATCGAATGTTGGCGCCTAGTTTAGTGTCGTAGCTAGCAGTCCAATTGAGTTCCTCCAGGGTGAAAATTGACTCCGCCCTGGGACAAGGTGGTCTCGTTCAAAGCGACGAGATTCTAGCGTTGTCGGGCGGTCATCTTGGTTGCTCGACATGATGCAACTACGCTACGGGAAGCTGACACAGATGGTACAGGTTTAGGCGCAGAAGCTGGGTACATTACATAGACCAACTCCCTCGGGTAGTAGAGCATGCTCTGTACTGCTACGAAAACATTAATTTTGGCAATGTCCGAGTCCGAGTCCGACCGGAACGCGCAGACTCTCCTCATGATATCTTGATGCGGCGGTTACATGGCCTAAATCTCGACATTCAGCTCGAATTCAATGTATGCCGTTGTCCATTCCTTAGCATTTGAGGACTAGAAGCTTCACCTAGAACAAGCATTGGAAAGTCCACGATGATCTAGCCGCTGATCTCAGTTGTCGTGATCCCTAACTTTACTTGCGACGTGAATGTCTTCAATCCGGCAATCAGGAAGACCGAACTGTTTCTAAGCGAGACATCCACGCTGCCGCTCTATGTGATATGAGCGTTGAGCAACCGGGACCCCATGCAAGGAAATAACCAGTTGCTATGAACGTGCATCCGTTCACAGACAAACGAGAGATGGTCTCACGTGGGCCAAGACGCGGGGCAAACGTGGGCCAGATGACCTTGTGGAGGCGCGAGAGCGATGTGACAGCCAGCCGTGACTGCGGTCGGGGTGGAAGCCCACATGATGAAATGGCTCCGTTCAGTGGCCAGCTTGTGATCATAAACTCTCGGCGCGGCGTGTGAATAGGGCGGCGGCGGGCGACGGGTTTGTTATTGCAAACATTCGGGGAGCAGGGTGGGGAAATAGTAAATGCATGCCCGGTTTGGCGCCAGCTGCGTTCTCGTCGTCGTGCAGGCAGATGATAGCAACGAGGAAGAGGCACATGAGCACGGGAACCTCACGAGTTGCGAGGTCTGTGCCTCAACAGCCCGTGATAAAGCCGTCGAGATTATCACTTTGGGGAGTACTTGCGCCTGGGGCCGTGCTCGACTGGCCGGGCATTCCGCGGAGGTCGCCCGAACTTTGGCCAGCCACGCATTTGTAATTGCGGTACAAGTGGAAATAATAATAGTGCTAACACGAACGAGCTGAAGCTACCAGATGTGATTTACTGTCTGTTTCGTAGGAAGAAAAAAACATCGCCCCGCCGAAAACGTTTCGTTGCCGCAGAAAGCCAATTTGCGAACGTTCGGCTGAGATGCCAGAAAAGCCGACAGAGTAACAAACGAGATAAGTTGGGCGAGAAGTGCGGAGCATCAGCAGAAGCATCAGCATCTGGCAGTCCGTCCCGGAGTAGATAGGGGTCACGGAGACTTGACTGGCAAAGAACCCTTCACTCCTACGGATGCCCCACCCCCGGCGGACTTCCGCGAATCGGGAACGGCCGAACGTTCCGTTTGTCCCAACATCAAACGCTTCGGTCTGGATGTGATCACGAAAGCACGGCCATCCGCACAACTAACCTCACAAGCGGCTAGCATGTTTGCCAATGAAAGTCCGCGCACTGCAGCCATCCGCGTAGGGCAGCCACGCGATTGGCGTCGCAATTCGATAAACCCTCGGAAATCCTCGTTGCACCGCTTGCCCTAGAAATGGATGCCGGATCAAGGTCAATCATTGCGGCGTTGGTTCAGATCTCGGAGAAGCTGATCGCGTACACGCGTGCGGAGCACCCGGACCTGTGCCCGCTGTTGGATAACCGTGTCAGACCCACGGACCCAGCGATGCTGCCTCCGTTGCCCTTCTTGCTCCTGCTTATTGCAGCTCTCGGCCCCAACTGGTTTCTTTCGTTCGCCGCCTCTAAGCCAGGCTGCAGCGGTTTTACCAACATCCAGCTCCAACAGCAGAGTTGCAACTATCCAAATCTCACGGCCACATCATCAACACACGCGGGATAACTAATGGCGGACACCAAGAGCGTTGAGTTCTCGAACGGGCGGAGGTCTATGGAGAAGGGATCGTCGCTCACCTCCCCATCCACACCTTCTGCCGACGAGCCTGTCGCGCCTGGTATCATTACACCAATGGACGTCGAGGGTCAAGCTCCCCGCAAACGTTGAATCCTTACGGTGACCATGTCTTCAAGGAGGGTGGGACCAAGGCGTGGCTCACCGTCGTTGGCTCGTAAGTTTTCACCAGCCTTGCTGGAAACCCTCTTCTGACCGTCCCGTCTTCAGATGGCTCATCTACTTCGCCACGTTCGGCATGCTCACGGCCTTCGGTGTCTTCCAATGTGCGTGAGAACGTGATCCTCGGATGCGGAACAGCGACGCTTAATTAAGCTCCTCCTCCTCAGCGTACTACGTCCAGGTGACAATGAAGGGCAGGTCACCGGCCGACGTTGCGTGGATTGGCTCGTTGCAGCTCTGCCTGCTGTTCTTCACGGGCCTCTTCGTCGGCAAGCTGTTCGATGAGGGCTATTTCCAGTGCGTTTAGCCAACCGTAACGCACCCGCTGTTTTCTGACCGGCGCATGCCCAGTCACATCATGATCATTGGATCCATCCTCGAAGTCCTTGGGCTGTTCATGCTCTCGATATCCAAGACCTACACGCAGATCTTCCTCTCTCAGGGCGTGTGTGTCGGCCTCGGCATGGGTTTCCTCTTCTTGCCTGGCGTCTCGGTCGTGCAGCACCACTTCTACAAGAAACGTGCCTTCGCCAACGGCATTGGTGCCACTGGCTCTGCCATCGGTGGCATCCTCTTCTCAATCATGTTGAACAACATGTTCAAGCCAACGTCGACCATCGGCTTCAAGAATGGTGTTCGCATCGCCGCTGGCATCGTCGCGGTCGCGCTCATCATTGCGAATTTGTTGATGCGCACCGACATCCCGCCTCGCAAAAAGCGCAAGGTCCAGGTGCCAATCCCGAATCCTGCAAAGTTCTTCACGGAGCCGGTCTTCCTCTTCGTACTCCTTGGGTGAGTCCGTTCTACGTGGTGAAAAGGATTCGAGCTAATAAAGTCGAAGTGTATCAATGTCGTTCCTGGCACTCTACTTCCCAGTGTTCTATATCCAGCTCGATGCTGAGCTGCACGGCATCGACGAGGACCTTGCTTTCTACCTAGTGCGTTTTCCCTGTGGCATGCAGAGAGGGGATACTGACTCCAATGTCTCTTCAGCTCACGGTCTACAATGCGGTCTCGATCCCCGGCCGTCTCCTGCCCAACCTGTTCGCGGACAAGATCGGCATCTACAACGTCCTCATCACCTGCATGATCGCCTGCGCAGGCATCATCGTCGGCATGCTCGGCATTAAGCAAGACAGCGTCGCGGCGGCCGTCACCGTCGCCGCGCTATACGGTTTCTTCTCCGGCGCGGTCATCTCGCTCCTCACGCCTCTCGCACCGAGCTTCTCGAAAGGCCCGCACGAGATCGGCATCCGTCTCGGAGTCATTTTCCTGTTCATCGGCCCGTGCGGGCTTATGAGCGGACCCATCGCTGGATGGCTCCTCGGCGACGCGTCCAAGCCGCACTCGTGGCATTGGGAGCGCCCCATTTGGTTTGCCTTCGTAAGTCACGCGTCTCCGATCTTGCGCATTTTTCCACTGGAAGTAACTGAAATTTTGCTCGCTCGCTCGTTCAGGGACTCACTCTTGTCAGCGCTGCGCTGCTGACCGTCGCGCGTCACTTCTTGTCGCGCCAACTGCGGACGTGGAGAATCTAGACAAACTAGATCCCAGCCAGCCAGCCAGCCAGCCAGCTGTCGGTTCCCGGCGGGGTTTTTTGCCGTCCATCGCCATTATTCTTTATCCCAGCACACATCCTCATCGTTTCCCAGAGCAGCATATCTGTAATTATTCCCCCCCCTCCCCTCCTGCTGGAGCAGATCTTACTGTCAACGAACCCCCTACATGCGCGGCAGAGTGCGCGTGTTGTACTAAGTCCCTGTCTTGTGCTCTTGTTTATGCTTTACGCTCCTACGATCAATAAAACGGGACGACTTGCATTGACTCGATATATGATCTACCGAGCTCAACTACGCATCCAGTTGCACGATACAATTACAGTGACATATTGCTTTTTCAAGTCGAAGCAACATCACCGCGCGGAGCGGTTTGGCGCGTCCAAAACTTTATGCGTGGCTTCAACAATAATTTCCCATTCAATTGCGTGCACTCGTTTTTCGAACGCCTCCTGGTCCTCGTCTTTCGACATTTCGATCTCTCGCACCACTATGGGTTCTCCGCGGTCGACCTCCCTAACGACGTAGTGGACCATAGCGCCAGTCTTTGTAATCTCCCCTCTTTGAAATGCATCCCAGGCCCGCTGTAGAGCATCCGCGCCATCGAATGCACCCGGGAGCGCGGGATGTAAGTTGATCGCAGGAACGCTTGCCGCGTTCAACGCGTCCAGGAAACGGTCGCTCACGATGTGCATCCATCCTGCGAGTACGACGAGCTCAGGCGTATGCATGAGCACGAGCCGCGCGACCTCCGCGTCGTAGTCCTCGCGCGTTTTCCCGTCGTGGTGGTGCGTCTTGAGGTACGGCTGCAGCGCGAGATACTCGGTCGCGATGCCGACTTTGCGCGCGCGCTCGAGGCCGAAGGCGGCTTTGCGGTTGGATAGGACCGCGACGATCTCGGCGTTGGGGATTCGCCCAGTCGCGCAGGCGTCGATGAGGGCCTGCAGGTTTGATCCTGGGTCAAGGGTTCAGCGCGCGCGAAATGCGGTACGTGTGTGTTGGTGCTGGTCCGACGAACCTGAGCCGGAGATCAGGACTGCGATCCGGCGCGGCGTCATGCTGTTGAAAAGTCTTAGGAGGCGGAGACCAAGACGCTGCTGAACCTTCGGACGAAGCCGGTGGCGCGAATTTTGGCACGAACTCAACTGACCAACTCTGCTCGCAGTCGAGCAAGATCTGGTTGCGCTTCAGCTCTGGAAATCGCTACGGATTGAAGGAGTATACGAGTAAGGTCATGTTGGCGGCCGAAATAAAGGAGCGGGGTCACGGCGAGGTTGGCGGGGGAAAGAGAGAGAGAGACTGCTGTCGTTAACCGGTCCTGCCAGGAGCTGCATCTGTTGAACTACTCCGTCGTGATGTTTATGTGCTGGATCGCTGCTGCAGAGTGGAGCGGAGCAGCTATAGTTGCGGGATTGAGGTCAAGCCGCGTAAGTCCCCGCACGGCCGTTCCCGGCGATGCGTCGCCATTTGGCCAAGGTCTTCGCCTTCACATCGTGTCCAGTCCATCGATGCACATTCAGCCATTCTCTCCTTAAACTACGCCTCTTTAAATTGAAGCGCACAAGCCTCGTCTCGTCTAGGGCAACCTTGCGAAGCCGATGCTTGCACTCAACCTTTTGCGACTGGGCTCAGCGCCGGAATCCTTGCATGATGCCTTCCGATGTGGTGTCTCTTTCGCAAATGCGTTGAAGCTATCATAGCACCTGGGAATACCCATCACCAGCTCTACTCAACACTGAAGGCTGAACGATTTCTGCATTATCGCCATTCATCATCAGCTTCGTGAGCATGCCGACGATACAATCCAGCTCCCGTCAGCATCTCAGACATATTCCACTAAGTCAATCGAACTTTGAGGACTCGGGCGGGACTCGATTCACGAAGTACAGCCTAGAGACTTGCTTTATTTTTCGCCGCTCTCGTTCGACCACATTGGGAGAGAGTTGGGAGGTAAATCTCATTTACAAAACCGATAACGTTGGGCTGAAATCTCCTTTTGTGATAGCTGCTCATCCTCAGCCATGTCGGGGCGGAGAAGCCATAGATTCGGTCCGCGGACGTCACAGCCAGTCTTGCTAGCACCCACCCACAACAGTAATCGCTGTTCTAACGACCTTCAGTCTGAAGATGGTAAGATCATTCGAATCCACTGAAATATCGCAGTGTCTCTGCACTTGTCCACTGGCTTGGCGTGCCCGTGCAAGAATGCAACATAGTACTAGTTTCACGCACGCATAACAATCTCCCTCGTCGACACCTCCCTGCTGCACTACTCATCGAACCGGTCTCACACATATCGTCAATATCCGTTCAATTCGATGCAGCAGGCAACTATACATGTTCAACAGCCACAGTTCAACTCGCAACCGTTCACCAGCTCTATATCGCGACTTGGAGCGTGATTCCCTGAGCCAACACGTCAAGGGCATTGGTCAACTCTTGTCCCTTCAGATTGTGGAGCTGCGGTTGACCAGCCCACCACTCTTTCGCATCCTGCCGCAGAAAGGAGGTTACCGTCATTTGGGGATACTTGTAGCTACCATCCTTCAACACTTCGACCAACTCCGGATGGCGCTTGAGGGTCCAGACGGCGAACCGCTCGAAATCTTTGAAGTACCAGCCGATGGTGGCTGGGCCAGCTCGTCCCTGGTACTGGATACCTAAGAGCTTGAACACCCGGCAGTTTACCCTCCCCTTGCCGACTAGGTGCGTCAACATGTCGGGCATGTGGGATTTAAGGAGAATCATGTTACCGCAAGCAATGCATGCGCCATACTTGCCTTCACGAGCCAGCGTGTCGGCGAATGTGCGGGCAGGCAACTCAAACTTGTCGAAGAGTTCGAATAGCGACATGTCCTTTGCCGTTGGAACCGACTGCGATACATTGTCATTGGCGACCGCAAACAATCTGCGCGCGCGACAACACACCTCTTGAGTCGAGATACGGCGGCGCTTTGTGGGGTGCCCGACGAGCGTGCTCGGGTCTATTGTTATGTTGTGTTCTTGGGCGGAACCCCCAAGAATGCGGCGCGGGCTATCGCTCGCAGAAGTACTGACTGTGTCCTCGACACCTGCGCGCGCGTTCAGAGCTCATTGTGCCGAACAATGCAACGGGACGTACTCATTTCTTGCGCACATATTTTCACGACCTGATGACCCTTTGCTTTCAGGAGCGGTCGCTTCAACCACTCGTTGGCTCTGTCAGACAGAGGGTCGGCGTTCTGCTTGTTGTAGTCATCCCAGCTCGGTGGTAACGATAGAGCGCGAAACGGCCCGTGCCAGATCGTCGCGTCGTCTGTAACCCCGGTGAACATAGGTCTATGATCCATTTCAATACACGCACTGGATATAGCGGGAAGGCAAAATGTCCAGTTGGACGCGTAGCCACGTTCGGCCAACACATAATCTTGTTGCAGGTTGTTGTCAGGTTGATGGTGCTCCGCTGCGACGATTACCGATGCTCACCTGGTTGCCTGAAGCTCCTGCTCAGCACTGAGCGCAGATAGTACCATCGAATGTTATCGTCATTGCACAGGGAACTGAGCGTGAATAAAGTGTCGAGGTGTGCGTCGGAGAGAAAGAGGAGGCCTCTAAGTTGAGCCGGAGTCTGCGTCGCTGCTCTGAGAACCAAGAGGCGCAGCAGCTCTACAGCCATAGTGTGATCTTGTCGACCACGTGCACGCGCGAATCCCCAGTCGAAGCCAAAGTCGTAGTGTAAGAGATCTCTCATGTTCGCACGCGAAGAGATGAGAGTCTAATGCTGAGGGACCAAGGTGTGGTTCCGGCTTTTATACTTCCGCAAGGAAGCCACCCCGGCTCGGACCGTGCCAGATCTTGCACGTGAAGCCGACCAAGCGACCAAGCGGCGGAGTTGCATTATCTCAAGTCAAAGAGCATTTGGAGGTATCTCTATTCCGTCCCGCATCCGCCGCGATACCTCATGCATCGTGACTTCGAGAGTCTGTGCTGTACTGTATACGTCTCGCCCATCCATCGACAACGATGGGCATCAAGGCTAGATGTGAAAAAAATCATCTCAAATATCAAAGCTGTCTGATGGCATGATGCAGAGGTTTATGGTTGTCAGTAAACAAGACAGCCCTTTTGCCGACCTCGCTATAATTGGGCGGAGAATGAAACGCGTGACATGTCACGCGCCATTCACAATTTACGCCGTCGAATGTAATTCACATCTAGCCTCTCACAGAAACATCATAGCCGCATTTTGATAGCTGAATTCAATTCAAATATGAAACTACATTAATTAGCCTTATACACTGTTCACATCGCGATGTACTATGTCACTATACGGTAAGTGCTCGGCTTGTTTCTGTCCTTCGCGATCAGCAACATGGTCGAATCTCTGCTGTCTACCGAGAATTGCTACGTAGGCCAGTTGTGGTCCTAGAACGCCTTTCATGACCAGTCGGACTTCTTTGTCGCGTAGGATTGATTTTGAGGTGGAGGAGGCAGATGGGATTTGAGCAAAGGTGATGCCGGCGTTCCTCAGCTAACTGACTGGCTTCACAATCCAGCGGCATATCGACCCATCATTGCATTTATGGCGCGCATGTTTTTGAGGCACGCACGCAGCTGCAGACAGATCAGACGACAGTCCAGGGAATGAGTCAGACACGTTAACTTCAATACTTAAGTGCTTGTATTTCGGCGCTGGGAGAGTATTGCGGTGTCTTTCTCGTGATGAAGAAGCTGTGACAGATATCCGTGCTCGGCCCGATGTTGGGGCTCGTCTGGACATCCGCAGACTCTTTGGCAGCGATGATAGCAGCAGCAGGACTCCAGAATCTTGCGGCTGTGAGGGCTTCATTAGAAAACAAGTTGGGGGCTAAGAAATGGCTGTCGGGTGCGCAAACTTTGATCACTCAGACGGCGGGTTACGCATGGAAGCCAGAGTGGCACTATAACGGTACACGCGACAACAACGCTAACGGGAACCATGCTGCACGGTCCAATAACACAGGACTACCCTATGGTACGCGCCTGATCTAACTTTGTCTGTCATAGAGCTGGTTTATTGATTACAGCCGACTATTTCTGGATCAAGAACGGCAACTACTTGCTTGAGGCGCAGGACACCAAGGTGCCCGAGCGGAGAACGGGTCAGCCATGCGACATGTGGTAGTGATTTGATGGGTTCTTTCATTTGAAACTGTGAACCCTTCCTGTGGACCTTCAGAATTTGTAGTGTTTTGCGCTCCGTGTGCCCTCTATAGTCTCTTTAGATTGCCTGGGAAGAGTCCAGTGACTTCGTTCATCTGAGACATCACTCCATCCACTTGGGACGTCTCAACAGCAGCACTTATGCTGTTGCGTAATTTGATTAGTTGAGAGCTTGAGAGTCCCTTTCGCAGGCAACTTCTTCCAATCTGCTAGCGCTTGCAGCTACGGAATCCACTGGAATTACATGGAATTACATTGCCGTCCAAGCCACACTGATTTCCAGCGTGTCGAGATACAGGAGAGCTATATTCCTTGGTATCTACACATACCGTCAGCAATCTGAGACCGCTTTTTATCTCAGAACGTGCCTGATGATCCGTCAACTCTTCAGCCTTCTTAAGAAGCTGCTCCTCCGGCTCGGTTGGTAAAGGCGGCGCATCCGGGCTCGATTGTGCATACTTTTCAACAGAGTTGAAGACACTGAGGCGGGGTGATCAGCTTCCATGCAGACGAGATATCGTCCACACACCTGATGAAGTCGGTGAAAGACTCCTCCGAGATGTCCGGCCTAGGAAAGGCCAATGCAATGGTCGTCGCGGCATATGCAACTCCAACGATACGACGTCCTCGACCATGCCGAGTCTCACTTGCCTTGTGCAAAGTTTCCAGGCCCTTATGAAATGCGTCGTCGGTGGCACTTTTCAGCAGGCTACGGCACGTGCTTGCTAATCTTTTGAGGTGATCGTGTGTCATTGTACTAAAGCCCTCGACCGCCCCAGAGTGCCAGTGCGTATAGTCTCGTAGGAGCTGAAGCTGGGCAACCGTCACGTCGTAGTCGATGCCCGATAGCCCAGTCATGAGGTAATGATGCCAGCACAGGGCAGAATACTCAACGGCACGGGAAATGGGTTTAGTTTGTGGACGGCAAACAACGTTGAGCACCATGGCGGCACATTTGCTGGTGTAGTTGTCCAGAGGAATGTGGAAGTCCTCTTTACTCCGCACCGCATCAATAAAGAAATCAAGGAAGGATTGACTGTATGGCTCAATAGCCTGGCGCTTCGCTTCCACTGGAATATCGCCGCCACTGGATCTGAATACATCGGGTAGGCGCAATATACTCGACATCCCCTGTAAGAGCACAACAAGCTGGTCAACCGGTACCGTGGTGATTTCCGCAATTATCTCAGTGCTCAAAGGTTGAGTTCTGAGTACGAGCAAAGCTATGACCGTTTTAAGTCGCTCCTTTGTCGTATCTTCAGGTTGACTGCTTGTATGAGCGTCGCGGTCCGTTATCATCGGATCTTCTATCGCGATCGCTTTGTGGAGGAGGATATAGTACAGTCGATCCAATGTGTGGTAGCGCGAGCCTGCTATGGCAGAGTCGTAGCGTGTCGTTTCCCATGCGATCATCATTTCATCGAGACGCCGCTCGTTGAGCTGATGGTCCGAGGTTGTAAGTTCAGCTATTCCCCAGCGGATCAGAATGGCCGCTAGTTCAAAGGTATGACCGCATTGGTCAATGAGTCGCGCGAGCAGCCGTTTGGGTGATGCTAGTACAGCCGGAGCTATGGTGCGCGAGTATAGTTCCCATTTAGCCTCCACGAATAATTCCATATCGTTGCGTATAGTTGCGTCATCGACTTCCAGCAAAGAAAATATGCGCAGCTGGTCCAGGCTGATGCTTTCAAAATGGAATATGGATGTGAGTGTCGCGTGCATGCTGGTGTCATCGCGACCGGTAATGAACAGCTTCACCCGGTTTTGACATCCGAATAGAGCGGGCAACAGCTCGGCCAATAGGTCGATGATGTCGTCGTTGACAGTACTATCCACGTCATCCATAAGGAATATGATCTGTTTCGCCTTGGACATGTCAGATTGGAGTGCCGATACGAGCGGATCAAATACGAGTCGCTTCAGCTGGCTCGCTAAAGATGAAAGTAAGATTTCCGGTTCGTCGTTCACTAATTGAAGAATCTGCTGGCGAGCAGTCATGTCTGCTGCGGCCAAATCGTACGCGAGAGCGGCAGGGACAGCTAGAGCTGTATTGCGGGTCCTGGTCGCGCGGGAGAAAAAGAAGGGCAGTACGATCAACCCACCCGACCTGAGTCGTTCGGTGATGGAGCGGGCAATGGCGGACTTCCCTGGAAGTGTGGTGTCAGCAGGTTGATATGAAGCCGGTACTGAGGTACTGACCGGATCCCGCTGGTCCCGCCAGCCAGAATACTCGCGGAGTAGATCTACGATTTGCCCATTCATGAATTTCAGATAGAATATCTACCCGCGTCCCGTCAGAACAAGGATCTGGCGCGTCCGCATATTCGCCAGGACCATAGATTGGAAGCAAGATTTCACGCAAGGTTTCTGTCGCAAGAGTTCACAAAATGGTCATGATAGCCTTCTCAGAAAAGAACCCACCAAGCTGCTTCTGCGGTCGCTGGGTAACATCCTCCGAATATTCTCCAGGAAGAAGCGAAACATTTCCAAAGACACCTGAAAGTTTCAGCAACTACTAATCACGTCGAGGTCGCTGACGCACCATCGCGAGAGGTTAAAGATTCAACAGAAAATCGATGGCGACGAAGCTCTGGTGTGCTGAAAATACGCTGGAGGTACGATAGCATTGGGCTAGCATTGAGACGGTCGGAATAAGTACTCACCGTCTCATCTTTGAGTAAGAAAACAAGCTCCTCATCCCACTCCAATATAACGCCGTCAAGCTCTGGGTGATCTTCCAGAATACCATCAAGGAGAGTATCGAAAACGTCGCGGTCCCTTTCGCGCTCGGAATCAAGCATTGTCACATCGTCAGAAGTAGCCAGGTCTATGGAGGTATCTAGTAAGTATTGCGAGGCTTAAATGACTCGCAGTGCAACAGACCTTGTCCTGGAGAATCACTTGCTTGATGGATTCGATCGGCATCTCTGAAATAGATGACGGGGGAGGCGGTTGAGTGTTGACTACTTCCAGATGTTGAGCTTGACGGCTGGCGTGCAACGCCTTCCATGCGCTTTTCTGTGCTCTTTGCTCGGACCTTCAACAGGAACTCCTTCAGAATGCGACGGAAGCGTAGCCTTGCGGCCTTGATCACAATGCAGTCCCGGCCACTCTCACTTGGGTCGCGGTTTCGGCCGTAGACAACGGGCTGCATTCGGATTTCAGTCGCGAATTATGCCAGGGACATCTTGCTTACGTTGTGGAGGTTCTGCGACTGGTAGCGGACAGCGATGGTGGCACCTACGGACTGGACAGGATCAAGCTGCAGCCTCCCCGATGCAGACTTATCTCGCGCATGGACGACACCCTGAATCCAGCTTCCGACGTGTAGTGTTCTCTCAAGAATCAGGAGCGTGTCGAAGTCGTAATCCTCAGAGTATCTCTCCCGGATATCTGACTGGTTTGCGATTAGATATTTCGCAAGACGACCAGAAGCCGGGAACCATGTCTTGACCATCGAGCCTTTAGGCGATAGAAAGGCCTCGGAACGGCGACTAAAGGAGAATCGAAATTGAGCGGAGAGCATTGTCCTAAGACGCATCTATCAATGCCGCGCATAACGCGTAAGGATGGATCTCGTACTCGGTTGACAGTCCAACCTCCGCACCAGCGTCTTGACTGAACGAGGCACCCCATGATGGAGGATGATCTTGAGTCTCAGAGCGGATTAATGGTTTACCCAGAAGTGGGGGAGAGTTTCCATCGCCATCGAATGCATTGAAAAGCTGCGGAGCATGGATCAGCGATATGTACACCAAGGAAGCACTTGAAAGCTATACCCTTTGAAACTGTCCGTCGTCGTTGATATAACCAATATCGCCCACTTCTCCATCTTCATTCGCCTGCCAAATAGCTTCCCCATTTACGTCCTCGCGCAGACGGTCCCGATAGACAACGTGCAGCAGTGGCATACGGGATTGACAGGAGGCGGAGTGCCGATGAGGGGAACCGCGAAATCTCCGACCGATCGTTTTTAGCCTTCTTACCGCCATGTCGCTCGTGGCGCGAGTAGCCATGCGGCCGTCACGCACAGCTGTGGGTACAGCTCGCCTAATGCACGCGAGCACCAGCGCACTCGCAACACCCACGAAAATGCCCAAAGCCGCGGAGAAGAGTGAAATAGCGGAAAATCCTGGGCCTTCGAGCACTGACACGACGGCCAAGTCTGCTAGTGGCACCTCACGGGCGCGCATTCTATCGCTGGATGGCCAAACTCTGCCATTACCTGCAGGGCGGTGGAGGCCAGAGTCGCTGCGCACGGGTGTGATTGCGTTCAAGCGCGGCATGACTTCTATGTTCGATGATCACGGTACACTGTTTCCTGTGACAGTGCTCCAGGTGCGCTACATATGAACTTGAATTCTGTATACTCATCCTGCTTGTAGCTGGAGGAGTGCCAGGTTACGGGCAATATCAAGCACGTAAGGCCAGACGGGACAGAGTATCACGCTGTTCAGGTCGGTGCGGGCATCAGGAAGCCCAAAAACGTTTCGCACGCAATGCGTGGGCACTTCAGAAAGGCGGCTGTGCAGACCAAACACTTCGTCAAGGAGTTCCCTGTGTCACCTGAGGCGCACCTGGCTGTCGGCACAACTCTGAATGCGGTCCACTTTGTCCCAGGCCAGTTCGTAGACGTCCAGGCTAGATCGTGAGTTCTGTCAGATTTCTCTTATATTAACTAATTGTTCTCACACTTCTTGCAGCAACGGAAAGGGCTGGGCTGGTGGAATGAAGCGGTGGGGATTCAGTGGTCTTTCCGCTAGTCACGGTGTCTCCGTCTCCCACCGTTCCTCAGGTTCGACTGGTCAACATCAGGTCAATATTAACTTTGCATGCTCGCCATAATTTCTCAATACGCTTTGCTCTTAGGACCCTGGCCGTGTTTGGCCGGGCAAGAAGATGGCCGGTCGTATGGGCGGCGAATACGCGACACAACAGAATTTGTACGTTGCTGGCGTCGACAGCCAGCTCAACCTCATCTACATACGCGGCTGCCTACCTGGAGTTGATGACGCGACTGTCTTTGTTGTCGACGCCAAGAAGAAGGTCGTCAGCAATGCCCGTACGGAGAAGAACAGGGGTCGTCAGCTCAAGATCCTTCCCCGCGGCGTCAACGACTTGCCCTTCCCTGCAGGCACGGAGAAGCTCGCATCCAATCTCCCGCCGATTGTCATGGCTAGTAGCAACCGCTCAAACCCGTGGGTCGCGAGATAGGACATCAGCAGCATGTTATATTGTCAGTGGTAATGTGAAAGCAAGTTTTACAAAGCACCGAAAGCGCGACAGCATAGAAAATTATCCAGCCTCAAGGTTGTCCTTTACCATTCTGTTGTGCTTCTTCCCTTTGCAACTTTTGAACTGCCTCGTCCATCCGGCCCTCCCACGGTTTGCCGTCATTCTCGAACCACTCCCACTCCTCCAGCCGACCCTCGTTCCACACCTTGTCCGTCAAGTCTCCCTCCTTCCTCAAAAACGCTCGTTCGCTCGACTCAGCTAGACCTGCCTTCTCCAGTGCCGCAACTGGCAAGTAGTCTTGCCGCACTGGATGTCTACAGTCGGGCGGTTAGTCCTCACAAATTGCTTGGAATGAGTGCACGGGAACTGACCCATAGGTTGGGTTGTAAAGATACTCTTTGCCGTACCCGAGCTCTTTCATGAGCTGTGTCGGCGCGTTGCGCAGGTGCGTCGGCACAGGAGCGCGAGGGTCCTTCTTTGCAGCTTCCTCGGCACGATTGTAGCCTTCGTAGGAGCGAGTCGACTTCGGTGCCTCGGCAAACCGCGCGACGCAATGCGCCAGGTTGATCCTGCACTCGGGCATCCCGACGGTCTGGCATGCAGCGTGCGTTGCGATCGCCTGCACGACTTGCGATGTGAGCAGCCTATCGTATATATATGGGAATCACGCACTAGCGGAAGACAGCTATTGTCGGCGAGCCCGATGTCTTCACTGGCCATCACGATGAGACGTCGGGCGATGTAAGTGGGGTCCTCGCCGCCTGTGAGCATCCTACCATAGAGTTGTGAGCACACTCTGCAACGTTGAATGCAAATGGGAGGTACCTCGCAAGCCAATATAACGCTGCGCTTCCGTCGCTTCCGCGAACACTCTTGTGCAGTGCACTGATCATGTCGTAGTGATCGTCCCCAGACCGGTCATAACTTGTCGCAACGCTGCGCTTCAAACTCTGCACCATGACCGCCTCGTTTGTTCCAGGCTTGGCGGTCAATGTGAGCTCGAGTAGCGAGAGAGCCGTGCGCGAGTCGCCGTTCGCGAGCTTGATAATGAGAGTCAAGATCTTCTCGCTTGGTGCATTTATTGGGTGGTTGGAGGCTGGTTCGGGTAGCGATGCGTGATAGCGGTCGATGGCTCGGGTAAGGATTGTTGACATTTGATCGTCGGTGAGGCGTTCGAGGACGAAGACTCTGACGAAACTTCAGGACATGCCAGTTACAGCGAGTTGAGAGCTCACCTGCACCGGGATATTAATGCGCCATTAACTTTAAACGATGGATTCTCTGTTGTTGCACCAATGAGCTACGATATGGTCAACCTGCTGCGCAGTAGAAACAGGAACACTCACTTGGATGTGGCCAGCCTCAACGTATGGCAAGAAGATATCCTGTTGCGCCTTATTGAAGCGATGGATCTCGTCAAGAAATAGGACCGTCCGCCTATAAACAAAACCTGAACGACGTAAAGAGAAAGCGACCACCAGCGGACGTACCTCCCGCGAAGTTTCAGCATATTCTTGGCCTCTTCGCATACATTGCGAGCTTCCACGGCACCCGAGCTTGTCGCACTGAGCTCCTTGAACGCTGCGCCCGTCTCGTGTGCCAGCAGTCGAGCAAGCGTAGTCTTCCCGCAGCCTGGCGGTCCCCAGAGAATCAAGCTGCCCGTACCACCTCCATGCACCAGCGACATCAGCAAAGAGTCGGCACCAGTCAGATGGTCCTGGCCCACAAAGTCCTCCAGGGTCTTGGGACGTAAACGAGCGGCTAGTGGTGCGGCCGCATCGAGGTGCTCTGCTGACGTCTTTTGTCGCTTGGCCGGCGGTGGCTTTGCTTCGTCCGTATCCAAATCGATAACCTGGTGCTGTTTCTTCAACTTGGGAACAGTAGGAGATTCAGGGGGGTCTGGCTGCTTCTTGACAAAGATGGACGCAAGTGGTCGTTTCCTGCTTGAAGAGCTGGACGCCTGCGACGGCTGGGAGCTGCTTGCCATCGGCAAGGTGTCAGTTTCGAGCTTGGAGCACCCGGTGTCAAGATGATCGTTGATGCTGTTCTCGCTGACTTGCTCGCCACAGATAGGGCTAAGCGATGGCACATATCAGCACATGGCGGTCGCGTTCCTGAAGTTGAACTTGCCAGTCGACTGGCGATTGTGCGCATTAGAGCTGATTATAATAGACGTGGGGGTATGCGCACCTGTCTTCGACTTCATAAACGCGAGCCAACCAAAAAAATCGAATCCCAAACCAAAATTTGGCGGGTGACAGAAGACACAAATGAGGTGCGGAGAGAGCCGAATCACGCTTCTCGCTCCGCCCGTTTCGCTTTAGGAGCAGTTATTTGAAAGAACTACGCGCACTGCTCTGATTAAGGATCTGATTAAACTCAGGGACATCGGGAGTGAATCAGCGCATGCGAATGTCGCTGAAACTACGGCTGAAAAAGCGCTGCAATCTGCGCAGCGATTAGCTGGCCCAATTAGCCACGAATTCGAGCTCGTATATTCAATCACGTCGAACCATCTATGGTATCGATGCGACAGTTTTGATATGTGATGCCGAATTACTTCGAGAGCGATTTGCAGATACCGAGCATCAAAAACCTGTAAGCGTGATGCCTCCCCGGACGTCGTCCTTGACATACCCATGGATGCCCCTGATGATTTCGCCCAACCTCGAGCTTGCAGCCGCATCGATGAACTCCACGCTCTCCCTGATCAAGACCTTCTGCACATCATCGTCCTCTGTGAACTTGAGCGTCCATACTAGTTCCTGCTCGACCACCTCTTCCGATCCTGCTGGCCGGAGGAAGTAGCTCATGTGCACGCTGCTGGTGCGTTGGTGCTCGTCGACTGCGATAGAATGAACGGTGACGGGGCGGGCGGACTCGAGGTACGGGCCCGTGCTGCGCAGGTGCGCCTCAAAAGCCGCATTGTTCATGCGCTCGCCGAGCTTTGGGTTGCGCGAGACGAGGAACGTGTGGCCCCACGCGTGCACGGCGTCCGGCGCGCGGATTGCTAAGATCTCGTCGAGGTTTGCGGGCTTTGCATGCTTGTGAGAGATATCGAGTAGTCGGGAATACAGAGGAGAGGGCGGCATGGGGACTGCAAGTAGAGGTGATACAGATGTCTGTCGTGACAGGGCAGGTAGCTGAGTCTCTCGACGCGGCAGCAAGCCGTTTTTGTGGTCTGTCAAGTCTGAGTGCGGTGCCGTGATGACTGGGTGAGTTTCTAGGATTGCCAGAGAAGTCGAGGTGTCCTGTTTCAATCAGGAGTACTAGCCGACTCTCGCATCTCAAAAGGAGCACTTTTCTTGCGCGCCGAGGAGCACATTCCACACCAGGATTTGAAAGCGCAGAGGCGCAACGACCGCGGGTGCAGTATGACAAGCCTGTTTCGTCATAGCCCAGTGGTCGAGTTATGACCAGAGCAGAACAAAACAATACTAGTTTGAGAGTAAGAAAAAATGCGTGATTTTGAATATGACGAGAAGCAAGGTCAGACAGTTGGGGGGCAAGAGTATGAGTTGAAAGAAAGGATCCGACGACACGCACCTTGCACTCTCTCGCTTTCTTCCTTACGAACTCACTGCTCACCCGCCCGCCGCTGCGCCGCACACGACCGCAATGTTCATCGTAAACTGGTTCTGGGATATCCTCAGCCAGCTTGGTCAGTTGGCATAATCGCATATAGCTCATTTTTGCGCTGACGCGCCGCCACGACACATAGGCTTGTTGCACAAAAATGCAAAGATTCTGTTCCTCGGGCTTGACAATGCTGGCAAGACAGTAAGGACCTATTACGCTGCCATTTGGTTGAATTGCTAGCTAACGATATCGCGCAAAACCACAGACGCTCTTGCACATGCTCAAGAACGACCGTCTCGCAACCCTCCAGCCCACGCTTCACCCGAGTTCGTACATTGAGCCGTGGGATGACCTCTGACTGATATCAATACAGCGTCTGAGGAGCTTGCCATCGGCAATGTGAAATTCACGACCTACGACTTGGGTGGCCATCAACAGGGTGTGTGCTCTCGCCACGCTCACTTGCACTGCAGCTCACTGGTTGTCCACTTCTATTGTTTGCTGTAATGAATTTCACGCATTCACTTGACGTGTTTTGTCACCCGCCACGCCATGCACACGCCGTCATCGGTTTTTCCCTCTGACCTGCGCGTACATAGCACGTCGCCTGTGGCGCGACTACTTCCCTGAGGTCGACGGTATCGTCTTCCTCGTTGACAGCGCCGATATCGAGCGCTTCCCAGAGTCCAAGGCCGAGCTCGACGCCCTCCTTTCCATCGAGGAGCTCTCCAAGGTCCCCTTCCTCATCCTCGGCAACAAGATCGACGACCCCAACGCCGTCAGCGAGGAGGACCTCCGTCATTACCTCGGTCTCTACCAGACTACTGGCAAGGTACGTTGGTGTTCGGTTGTGTGTGGCTGCGCTGACTGGGCTTGCTATAGGGTAAGGTCCCGCTGAAGGACATCCGCCCCATCGAAATCTTCATGGTCTCCGTTGTACAGCGGCAGGGCTACGGCGAGGGCTTCCGCTGGCTGTCTCAATATGTAAGCCCCCATTTCCGAACGACCTGCAGGCCCTAACGTCCCCTCAGATCTGAAACTTCTGACCTGTAGAAGGTGGTCTCGCTCTCACGGCGGTTTCGTCGCGTCTGCACTTGGCGAGCCTGTCCGGAGGAAGAGGCCAACCCGGTTAGTTTCCACTGGAGTGTGTCCTTGTTTAGCTTTTAAATGATTCTCTCCGCTTGCTATTCTTTCTCTATGCAATCAATCTTAACTTTGAACATCTCCAAGCGTCGCAATTTGATCGCATCCTGCCGTCTCACGGTACCCTAGCTTCTCCATTTATTAATGGAGGCATGCACACCACGTCATGTCTTTCCGCATGGGGATTTCGTTTACTAACTGCCCACCGATAGGTCAGCAAGTGATAACGGCCGTGGCTTCTGTGAGGAAAAGGAAAGCCCGTGGTGGGGTAACAGCCGATTCCGTCGCTCTTCCTCTGTTCAAGCCAGTTCGAGTACAGATCCACGACCTAGCGCTGACCTTGTCACGAACTCCGAGGCCGACATTGATCTAACGGATTCGTCAGCGTTCTTCGCCTTGCACCTTGAGTACTCGCGTCCACGGTTGCGTGTGTGTGTCGCAGCTTATACCGACGCATGTCACCTTGCTAATCCGCAGTTTGCGGAACGATCCTAGATGAAAGCGTCACTTTTGGTTGCCAGGAACAAGCGCTGCCTTACCAAACGTTTGGCTTGAGGATCGTCTTTGAATATAAGAGGGGAGCCGTGTGCGCGCCGGGAATCCTTGCGAAACAGCAATGGCGCAGAGCGCCCCCCTCGTGCTCGAGACCGTTGCCAACCTAGTCAACGTCGGCAACCAAGAGTTCGCTGCCTCTCTTCTGACCGCCGCGTCGTATATATCCGAATTTGCGGCTGTAAGCAACCCTGCGATGCGGTTTTCGGTCGGCATGCTCGCTGAACAACTCTCATTCAATGCAGAATGTACGCGTGAACAAAGCCAACGCCGTAGCCCTAGCACAATACGTTCAGGATTGTGCCCAAGCCGCGTCAGACGCTACTAGAGACGGCGCTCTCACCCTCTCACCTGGGATCGAGCGTGCCCTTCGGGATTTCCAGGCGTGCGTAGTATCCGCTTGCGCCTGTCCACTTCAAAACTGAACCTCACGGCAGTCATCTCGTACTGATCCAAAATGAGCTGCAACAGCGATCCGGACGAAGGTACCTTTCACAACTCCTTCAGCAGGAGAGGGATGGACGCATTCTGGACCACCTGCAAAACGACGTCAAGATGGCATTCGAGGTGTTTCAGGTACCTCTCACACGCGTCCTGTTTTTGCTATACCGCATGCTCATTTGATCTGAAGCTCAACGCTCGGATTGAGATGGAACGAACGCTATCAGCGAGAGAAACGCAAAATCCACAATGGCTTGTGTATGAGGCTCTTGATGCGCAAGAACAGGATTTGAAGTCCCGGATTCAGCCTGAGCTCGCCCAGGAGGAGGTCCGAAAGGCTTCAGGTCTCCCACCGCGACCATCCAACTTCTTTGGGCGAGGTGACGAAGCGCAAGCAGTTCTGCGCAGCATTCTAGCGGACCATCCAGCTCGTGTCAGTATCCTTGGCGGACCAGGAATGGGAAAGACTTCGCTAGCCCTCAACGTGCTCCACGACGCAAGAGTGGAAAAGCGATTTGGGTCCAACCTGTTCTTCGTTCCATGCGATTCTGCCGAGAACGGTTCAGATCTGCTCGCCATTGTTGGACACACGTTTGGCATGGCGGACACCAGTCGTGGCTCTCTCCAGCGGCGGCTTGTCGCCACTCTCAAGGACAAAGGGGACCTCCTGATAGTGCTTGATAACTTCGAGTCAGCTTGGGACGCACAGGAGCATCGAAGTCTAGCAGAAGATGTGCTCTCCGTCCTCGGAGAACTCGGCAACGTCGCACTTATTATTACTATGCGTGGTGCGGAGCGTCCCCAACGCATAGCATGGACCAAGCCTGTCCTGCCGCCACTGCGACCACTCGAGGACATGGCAGCCAAACACGTTTTCTACGCCATATCGGACGCCTCTGACTCGGAAACGCACGTCGAGTTGCTTCTCAAGAAGCTGGACAACATCCCGCTTGCCGTCGTGTTGATGGCGAGCCTGGCGCAGTTTGAGTCTTGCGAAAGTCTCGTCTCTCGATGGGAGGATACCAAGACTTCGATGTTGACACGAGGCGAACATCGTCTAAGCAGCTTGGACGTCTCCATCTCTATCTCTCTCGATGGTCAACGTATGAAGAACGTTCCCTCGGCGATCCGAGTGCTTGGCCTTCTTTCCCTACTCCCGGATGGCGCCATGGACACGGACGTACAGCTTTGGGGTAGTGGCATCTCCGCCATTTCTCGGGCCCTCTCGACGCTGCTCCAAAATACTTTGGCAACTCGCAGCCCAGATCACCGTATACAAGTGCTCGCGCCAATACGGGAGTATGTGCTCCAAAATCATCCGCCGGACGATGGGGATCGTGAGACGGTCTTCTCCCACTATTTTCTCTTGACGGAACAGCTTGTCGAGGTCGGCATGCCTTCAAGCACCTCCGCCGTTGCCGCAATCTCACCGGAGCTGGAGAATCTTGAAGCGATTATTCGCTATTGTTTCATTCATCAGGTTCACCTGCGACCTGCTTTGATGGCAACTGCTCGTCTTGGTCGTCTCACCATGACAGTTGGAATGGGCCCTGCCGATCTGATTCCCGTTGCCATTGAGGTTGCAAGGGGCAAGCAGCCAGAACTAGACGACCTCCTCGCAGATCTTCTGATATTGCGGCATGGCACGACGTTTGGCCTCGGCATCTCCATCGCCAAACCACAAGCATTCCTCGAGGAGGCTCGAGATCTCTATACGAAGCTTGACAATGTCGAGGGTATTATCGACGCCAACAGGGCGCTGCTCTCCTCGCACTTATCCCTTGATCAGGCCATCCCCATCGCAGAACGAATGATTGTTCTCGCCGAAGGAAAGAACGACCTGAAGCGGAAAGGCCAGGTCGAGTACTCGTTGGCAGTAACTTACAGCCGTGCTGTCATGAAACCCGAGTCCAAGAAGTGGTATTTACGTGCGATAGAGTCACTGAAAGGACTGGATACTCCGGAGCCACGTCTTGTCGGTTTCTGCCTAACCTATGTAGCCGATGCCACGGTCGCCGAAGGCGATGTTATGGGCGGAATCGCGATGTTCTATGAGGCGATCCCTCTTCTCCGGCAGGTCAACTACCATATGGGCGTAGGCACTGCAGAACATACACTAGGTCTTGTTCTTCTGCATCAAGGGCGTGCTTCCAAGGCTGTCGAACACATCACGCTCGCTGTCGAATCGTACCGTCAAGCAAAGCACAACAGCCGCGAGGGACTGGCCTGCTTTGCACTCGTCTCAGCCCATCTCGCCGCATCCAATCTCATTGGCGCTCTAGTAGCCTTCGAAGAACTCACTACAGTTGTGCGGCGCTGCGGAGACTCCTGGGTACACGGCCGTGCCAGACAGATTCAAGCGCGTGGCGAGATCTCCATGCACCAAGGCAACCTGGAGGAGGCCGTTGTAGCATTTCAGATGGCCGTGGACCTGTTCTCGACGGACGCAGAGTTCAAGGAGTACCGTATGGGTGTCATCATGCTATTGGCGGAGGCGACTCGGCAATTGGGCGACCTTTCGTATGCGGCCCAACTTTTCGTGACGTGCGCCGCTTTCTACCGCACTGCGGACAAAGCATTCTCTGCGCTCGCACTGGCGGGTCTTGCGCGTATTGTCGATGAGCGAGAGGTGTCCGAGCTCCTTATTTGCACAACTGCACTACCCTTCCTCCGCATGGGTTACGACAGAGAGCTGGGTCGTGTCCTTCTCCACTCTGCTACCCTCGCTAAAGATTCCCAACAACTTGACCTGGCCCGACACCGGGCCAGATCCGCGCACCAACGATTCAAAAGTGTCAAAGATGAAAGCGGTCTCCAATTAGTTGCAGAGTTTATGGAGGGCTGGGACACGAGTGTTGCCATTTGATGTCATTGGCACTGGCACTGGGGAGCATCAGTTTCAGCGGGCCAAAGACTTGGAGTTAGAGGGAAGCAATACGATGAGCCGAAAGAAAACAAAATGGATGTGATTCCCCAACTTCTCGTCGGGTGCCATAATAAAGATGTAAACTTTGATATACCGGGGATCGATATCTCGACCCAGTCTGACCAACAAGCCAGGCTTTTATCGGAGCTGAACTTTCCTAACCTTGGGGCCATTCTGCGCGGCCATAGCAAGGAAGTTGTTCTTGTCGAGCGTGTACATGCCCGGCCAGAACGTGGATGGTTCGTTAGTAAAGATGGTGGTCTTGTTGTGCCAGGATGCGCCACCGTCGACGCTCATCACGATCTTCATAGCGGCACCACTGGCCCATCCAATGGGCTTTTCCTCGTCCGTCATGAAGCTACAGACGAGGGTGTTCCCCACGAGGTTGACTTGCGGCGAGCCTGCATTGGCATTCTTTGCCTTTGTCGCATACACGCGGCGCCGGTTGCCCCAGGTCTTGCCATCATCAGGACTACGTGGCATGAGCTTAGCGAGTGAGGGACCCATAAAGTAGGTCAAACAAACCTAGTGATGCTCCAGACTTCGAAATGTCCGTTGACGGTCGTTTCGAAGACCGCAATAAGCTTCTTGCCACCGTAGTTTGCCACGCCGAGCATGCCGTCCCGCTGGCGAACATCGGAGCCAGAGATAGTCTTTGCCGCAGACCACGTCTTGCCGCCATCGGCAGAGGTACGCATAAGTGAGTTCTGGTCTTCGCTGTGGTTCTCGCTGGAGTAGAACAACTGTAGCACCTTGTCCTTAGAGAACCGCAGGAACGGTTCCCACATGCCTGAAAAATGATAATTGCATCCGGTCAGCATTTGCGTCCTCGCGACGACCGAAGAGTAGGTTCCGCGACCGGGGGGCGTACCGTTCGAAATAGTCTTTGCCTTGCGCACTTCAGGTCGGGACAACAGCTTCCACGTCTTGCCCAGGTCATCAGAATAATAGATAGTGATGCGGAACTCGGCGAATGTTTTCTGGTCGGCCTTGTATTGATGGTCATGGAAAGCACAAAGAACCCGACCTGCCGCTCATGGAGTAAGTATGCCGCGAACTAACAAAACGAAGGAAGCTACGATACCGTTCGGCAACTGCAGAAGGAATTGGTTCCAGTTATCGCCAGGCGCGTTGATGACGACGCCATGGTCCTTCCAGCTCGTACCGTTGTTGCGCGAGATGACGGTGGTAATGACCTGATATCCCGCGGGCGAGTTTGGAGTTTTGTACGACACAGTGCCGAGCAGACTCCCGTCACGAAGGACAATCGCGCGGGGATACGTCCCCTTCGACGCCATCGGATAGGCTTTGCTGATTTTTACCGCAGATGCCGCGGACAGCAAAGAGACGAGAAAAATGCACACACGAAGGAAAGAAGTCATAACGGTGAAAATGAATAGTGAACTCGAATCTTGCAATCGGCAAACACTTTATAACCTATGTCCTGACTGCGGCTGCGGATTCAGGCTAGACGGCCGTGTGGATGCTGCGAAGGGGTTATCCTAGGGGTAGATGGCGAACTGCCAAATTAGGGAACATAGGGTGCAGTGCATGAATGATTCTCCTTATGGGGAAATATTACGGGCACATGTGAGACATCGTACAAAAATTTCAGAGTTGACATGCAGCAGATAGGTGAATGGCTATACCATGCTGCAGATGTGTTTGAACGAGACCAATATATGGAAGATTTGCAGCATCTGGGCCGCTGGTGAGCATAAGTTAAGACCGGCCCGAACGAGGAAGGAGGAAAAGGCACAGCCCAAGTGATTCACACACATAGACAGAGTTAACTCTGCTGATCCGCGGCCCGAACTGAATGAATGGTAGAGCGTCGTCATCCTTCTGGTTGGTCGGTCTTGGGTCAGGCGAGAGCACTGACATGTCCAGCCGGCCCTCCCTGAAGAGAGCTACGAGGCACTGCTCGTTCCAGACATTTCTGACTTTCATCCAGATCTGCCAGGAAAATTGAGCGCACGATTGTTTCCAAATGTTTGTCTGCATCATCAGCGGCCAGAAGCGCGATGTTTGGGCACAGCCTGGTTTCTCGACTGTTCCAAAGACACACTCGTGGAGGCTCTGCTGCTGTCATCCGAGCTGACGACGAGCGATATACATATAGAGTTGTGGTCGGGATCTGTAGGAGCGCCATACTGCGCGGACGATTGGCATAGGAAAAATTGTTTTGCCAAACTTCAAGTTCATATCTCCGTACCGCATTGGATAGTATACAGATCAAGATTTGAGAGAGAGAGAGAGAGACAGGGGAATGCCAGAAATCGTCCAGGTATATAACTGGAGCACTGAGCACTGAGCACTGTGGATATCTGAAGCGACGAATAGCTAGCTAGCTGTGAAGTGAAGCGGTAGGAGCAAGCGACGGTGGAGCGTCCGAACGAAAAGTGCCGAGACACAGATAGAAATTGATTAGCAGGGAGAATGAACAAAGATACGTGTATGACGAAGGGGACGACGGGCGGCGGCGGCGGCTACTAGATGAGGCCCGCGGCACGCAAGTCGGCGCGCAACCGCCGCTCCTCGGGCGTGAGGTTCTCTTCCTCGTCCGCCTCTGCATGACCCGCCTCAAGATCCCTATCGCGCTCGGCCTGCGCCTGTATCTGCTCGCGCTCGTGCTGCGCCGCACGTTCGTCCGCACGACGCATCGAGAAACCAAACAACTGCTCCAGATTCCGACGGACCGCCTGATCGCGTGCGACCTGCTCGCTGCTTGGGACTTCGCGGTTCTGATTTTGCTGTGCAGCCTGTAGAATCTGGTATTCCCAGCGCTTAACGCGCCAGTAGCCGAGGAACGACGTGAGCACGAGGAACCACCCGACCGTCATCAGGAAAAACGCGATCCATTCCTGTGGGTACGGCATCGCGACCTGCATGTCGTCGCCTACGGGCGGTGTGGTCGTGTCGGCGGCGCCGGTGGTCGCCGGCAAGGCCACAGATGTGGGGGTCCCCTCGGACGACATTGAGTCAGTGGGCTCGGGGGTATCCCAGAGCCACTGATCTTGCCCACCTGTGACGTCCGTCGTGTTGGGATCGCGATTGCGGAGGGCAAAGCCATACTGCAGGAGAGTGATGCCAAGACCTGCACGAGAGCCGTACTTGGCGGCATGGGTGGTATGAAGAAGATAGGTGAGGAGGAAGCCAACAAAGTTGAAGGAGAGCGAGATGAGCATGTTCCAGAGGAACGAGAAGAGGGTGCCTGTAGGAAGATTGTCGACAATCATCTCGCCAGCGATGCTGGCCGAGGGTGCATGGACAGTCGTCTCCCAGTACGGCGGGACCGAGTCTGCCTGTGCCGCGGCATACGACTGCACAGGGAATAGTCAGCGGGTTATGACAGCGAGGAATGATGCGGGGCTTACAGGGGGCGTGTCCTTCTGGGACTCCTCAGGCATGACATAGACGCCGTCCGGAGTGCGCTCTACGCGCGCAGACGTCGGCTTGGCTGTCACATTCGCAAACACGCCGTCGTTTGAACTACCGCCGCCGACGGTGAGGGCAGGGCCGTCGCTAGTGGCGAGGCGGGAATAGCGGGCAGGGAACAGCCTCCGGAGACCTCGCTGGAGGAAAGTCGGGTTGGCCGAGGGGCGCCAGACGGGCTCGGTCGGGAGCAGTCCATTGGAGTTGCCAATGCTGTTGGGCAACGCGGTGGACGACGGCCCAGGCGGCGACCCCGGCGGCGGGTAGTCGTAGTCGTACACCTGCTCAAAGTTGTACCCTCCCGTTGTCGTCACCGTTGGCGGCACATGCGACGCCTGGCTGTTGCTGTTGCTGTGATTATGGCTGTTGGGAAGCATCGGCCTGCGCGCTGCCTCGTCTGCCGTGTCATCATGGCCCTCGTCGTCAGATTCAAACGCAGCCTCCATCTCGTCGTCCCGTGACGGCGCCAGCGGCGTGTATCGGGCTGTCCTCGACATATTATACCAGAAATGTCCACGCGCGGGGGATGAGTCAAAGAGTGGGCGCAGACGAGCGTCGCAATGTCTGCGGCAAAGGGGACACCGGCTGCAGCCGGGCGGTGCGCTCACGCCATCTCGAATCTCACACACACACACACAACCCGCAAGCATATCCCGTCCAATATCCCTCCTGCATGCGACCATCAATCCCACATCTATCTCCACATTGAGACTGTCTCGCGTCTCTCTTGTACACGGATTCTTCTGCACATCAAAATAATCGTTTTGCCGAGACAAGACTATCTAGATCAAGGCTGTGAACGGGAATCCTGGGGGTCTGATGTACACCGTCTAGCGCTCCAATTGCGTTGCTAGATCATGCTCTCGACCTTCGCGTGTCTGACAAGCCGGAGCCTGGGAAGGACGAGATGAGACGGCGCTAGCCCGCAGCTACACTGTTACAACTCCACATTTAAGACCTGCGAAAGCAAAGGAATAAGTATGTGGTTTGACCATGCGTTTGTCCGTAAGCGTACCTTCGTTCCCAAACCGAGCAAAAGAACCTGTACCTGGTACCAGTGTACACGGGCAGTGACGCGGCAGCAATATCAAATTGCGAGAATAAACTAACCAAAGGGGCAAAGATCAAGTTAGTAAGTGTGACTACGTGAGGCGCGATCAACCCAGGTCGAAGCTCGATGCAAAAGGCCCCTCTCATCATCTGCTATGCCGCCGAGCGCGGTCACGGCGCACTTCATGAAGACGGCGGCACAATCCGGGGGATGAAAACGAGTCCAGTACCCAAGGGAGTGTTATTCCAATCAATACCCTAGCCCGAATGGCGGGTCTATCTGGGACCGCCAGATTTTGTAGCGCGGCGCTGACTCATACCCCAAGAGTTACTTTTAGCCGGCCCCGTAGGATACCGACCTGGCAGAGCTCCTGATAAGGCTGGGGGACGACGACTGGCTCGACCACTAACACGGGAATACGCGGATACACATCGACGGCGAAGGTAGAAACACAGCGAAGGACGGCGAAGGAGATGATGAAAAGGGGCGAATGCAAGGGCAACGAGCGGGGTAGACCGCGGCTGCTCACCTAACCAAAGTTGAGTCCAAGTCTTGGGTCTAAAGTAACACCTCCATCTTCTGCTTTCCCGCCAAGGTATCGACGATGAGAGAGAGGAGAGGGAGAGGGAGAGGGAGAGAGGCGACGGGGGATTCCGACTGCACACCTCGTCCTCTTATACGATCCCGAGTCGCAAGGCTGTCCGGGCTACTTAGTATCTCTATGACGTACCCCACACTTTCGGACCGGTCATCGCGGAATTCAGAAAGCCTGGCTCCGAGCCAACGCTCAAATTCGGGGTCACAATCGACGGTCTGATCTCTGTGAATTAGCGTGGATTACAAGATTGAATCCGTCGCCACAAATTCGGGCATTTTGTCCCTCGGTACGTTACTTTCAGAAGGCAGACCTTATTCTGATCAAAACATTCGTTTATTAACAGCACCGGGAAGCCACCCGCGCACGCCACGGTACCAGGGTAAGGTACACCGCACCGATTTCGGGGATTTTCATTGTCATTAGTAGATCTGAGGTGTGCCCTTGCACATGTGTCCGAGCCCAACGTCTCCAGTTGATTCACAGACGATCATAATTGCGATTTATTGCCCCACAATGCTGACTTATCTCATCGAATTAGCTGCATTCGTGCATGTGCATGTCGTGTGCATCGTGGAATCTGTTCGACGTCACCATGGAGGGTTCACGACACTGCTGCAGGTAGCTCGTACGACATTGAGCCAAACACTCAGTCAGAAGCCACCCACCCGCTTCTTGACAGGCTTCTTCTTGACCGCAGTCAGCGTCTGCGGCCGTCCACCAAACGGACCCGGGACGACTTGCGTACTCGCGAACATAAGTTCCTCGCCCTGCGACTGCCCCTGCGACTGCGACTGCGGCTCGGGCTGCACTATGCGCGGGACTGATGCCGAACGCGCTGGCATCGACACGATGACGGGTGGCGCGAGACGCACCGCCTGCGTCTGCGTCTGCGTCTGCGTCTTCTCCTTCTGCTTGCCCTTGCCCTTGCGCGCTGGATCGGCTGCCGGGGGCGGCGGCGGCGACGCCATGTCCTCGTCCCGATCATCATCCGCGACGAGCCCGTACGGGTCGCGGAACACGTACTTTGCAGGATCCTCGCCGACCGTCCACTCGTCCAACAATAGCCGCACGCCGAGCGGCATACCCGCATCTTTATCGTCGTCGTCGTCATCCTGGGGTTCATGTCCTTGGCGTGCGACATCATGACCTGGGCGTTTTGGTCTGAGATAGCCGAAACGGACCGGAGGTGGCTCGACGTTGTATCCTGCTTGTTGGTCTGCCGAGGTTGCGGTGTAGCGAACGGCTGCACCGAGTACACATACGCTGCGAGCGCATTGTCAATGACGACCTGCTCGGCCGCCTCGCGCATGCGACGCTCCGCACTGACCGACGCGCCGTTAAGCTTGAACCGTGCCTGCAGTGCATCCACAGCCGCCTGAATGCGCCACGTGTCTGCAGCAGGAGGTACAGGAAACCCTGGGTCGAGCACGCGCAGCGTCGGCGTGAGGTCGGCGTGCCATTTCACAGCTGCCGCCCGTGCATAGTTGGCGCCGTGCACCGGGTCCTTCGCAAAGGCGTAGTGCCCCGCGCGCGTGCCGAACGCGCTCCCGCTCAACCAGTCTGCGCGTTGGGTGTCGGTGGGTTCGTGGCCCGCGCGGAAGACCAAATCGTATCTGCAGTGACTCGTTTAGCCGGAGGCATTGTTGGGTAGAAGGAGAGGTAGACGTACAGATTAAGGACGTGCTCGACAGGTGCCTCTACGGACTTCCAAAACGTGGGCAGGGCTTCACGGACGCTGTGGACGTGGTCGCCCTGCGTACGTAGTTCAGCTGCACTCGGCGCGTCGAGGTCGTGCAAGAACAAATCTACATCTCAAAGGGTCAGCTCCTCATAAAACAAAGAAAGCGATCAGGAAGGCGCACGTTGATAAGCATCCGCAAGATCGACAATGGTCGACCTACGCTTCGCATACGAGCCCGCAAACGGCCTCAACCTCCCCGCTTCTCACCAAGCTCGCGCACTTCCTCGTCCCACACAGCACCCCTCGTCTGCTCGCCCATCACACGCTCAAGATAACTCGCACGTGGAGCCCGCGAACCGTCCCCGGTATGACAACATCCGTCCTTGCCGATCTCTCCCTGCACCCCAAGCTCGAAAATGCTGAACCCCGCCTCGTCGTCGCCCGGCCGCGCGCTTGGACCCACGACCAAGCCCGCGCGTTGCGCCAACCCGAGCCGTAGCGCCACGGGCCGCCCGAATGCGTGTGCCAGCCCCTCGGCTCCCTGTGTACGGTCAACATCGTACAGACTCGCGAGCGCCCCGACGTCCGACGCCAGCAGCACCGTCGCACCGTCCCCGTCCCCGTCGTCCGCACCAGCACCAGCACCGCACCGGCACCACGGATATCGAGCACGGACGCCCGCAACGTCCGGTCTCCCGTGCGCTGGTGCGCCCACCCGAGCACGGGCCGGCTCGCTTGCCGCGGGTCGAGCCACAGTAGATGGGTCGTCGTGCAGCAGCACAGCAGGTTCGTCGCGGCGCGCGGCGCGTCAATTGAGGTGAACTGGCACCCGGGCGTGGTGGGCTGGTAGAACAGCGAGCCGGAGCCGGACGAGCTGGCTGGCGGGGCGCGCAGGTCGTATGTGTGCACGGCGGCCGAGGTGGCGAGAAAGACGGTGTGCCGGTCGAACCCCCATGCAAGCCGGCGGAAGATGCTGGGGTCCTGGTCGGATTGGTCAGATGCGTACTGCTGGCTGGAATCAGAGTCCAGTCAGATACTCGTCAACAGAGAAATTTGACCATGCTTACACCGGAAAGCGCTGCGTAAGGTCCAGTTGGTACATGGATCCAGTTGGGCCAACGGAGAGTGCGGCAGCATCGACGAATGGATTGAAGGTAAGATCGATGGCGGTTCGCTTGCCCAGATTGTCCTTGGGGATGCGGATGAAGTGCTGCGTCTCGATCATGGGCCGGGCGTTGTCATCGTCGACAATGGCTCCCAGTCGCAGGAACGTAAGCCCATCTCTCGTCCGTACTCCGAGCATTCCACGTTCTGCTCAATGATTAGCTATTGAGTAATGCGTAGTTATTTCACTCACGCTGCCGGTGACTCGTAACTTGCAAGATCGGGCTGTACAGCGATTCCAGAGGTACGGCGTTGGGTACGAACCCCAGTCGCTCGCTCAAGATGTTTCGAACGAACGGCGAGACGTCTACGGTCACGTTCAGCATTGGCTCAGGAAAAGTCAAATGTTCCTTACTAATGTTATCTCCGATGTCTCCAGAGGGGAAAGCGAGAGCTGAAACAGGATCTGCCTCGGTTCCGTCCACATTGACTGCAGGAATCGTAACGTTGGCCAGCCTGTTTCCCGGGAGAGGGTCGAACGTGTCTTCTGAGAGCTTGAAGGCTTCCTCGGCGAATTCGTGCTGCAGTAGATCAAATGGAAAGTGCGCTTCCGGGTAGTACGTTCTCAGAATGCGACTCTGCGATGAAGATTGAGTTGTATACGCGCGATGAACTTGCAAAGAGACGTACAGCTTCTTGCGCTTGTACCAAAGCATCTGTGAAATGCATTCGCAGACGAGGCGCTGGTTCAGGCGCGCGCGTCTGCGGATAGAGTGTGACTGGCTCTCCGACGACCTGCAGCCTCGGACCTGGTACAAGGTGTCAGCCTGAGCTTACGAGTAAAATCTATACCAAATGGCACCATCAGACACTTGTGCGAGCGTGGTCCATTCTAGTCGGGACTTGTCCTGCTCAGACACGCGCAGGCGGGCTGCACCTAGCCCGCCATGAACGACAAGAGGATGATCGGCCTCAGCGCGACCGGCGTCTTTGTTCTTACTGCGACGGGAGTGAGTCTGCTTGGGTGGCGCGCGCCGCGAATCTGCAGGCCAAAATTCCATTCCATGAACGCGGCGACCGTCGAGGCAAAATTTGGGAGAGAGTGGCGGGTAGAGCCGTAGCGCGCCTTGGCCTCACACCTCGCTTACTATCCCGCGTTGCAATTAGAGGATGGCCACGCCGACATACTACGAGTTCTATCGTGGGTCTACGTGCGTATTGCTTGCTACTGCATTCCGCGGTGGCTTATAGTCACCCTGCAACCGCCTGTTCTGCTATTCACCGCGTGCATTCTCGTTACCTCGACTGACTCGTTGACCAACTCCACCTCACATGTGCTGAAATCGGCTCTCTAAACTGTTCTACTGCGCACATGACCGTTAATTTCAATCAACGGCTCGCAACCACAGTACCGGCACAGCGCTCACAGACGCGCTTGACGAGCTGATCAGCCAGGGCAAGATCCCGCCGCAGCTCGCGCTCAAGGTGCTGCTGCAGTACGACCGCACGCTCGGCGACACACTCAACAAGTCCGTCAAGAGCAAGACCACGCTCAAGGGCCACCTACACACTTACCGCCACCTCGACGACGTCTGGACTTTTGTCGTCACTGACGCTAACTTTAAAATGGAGGGCAACGATGTCGTCAATGTGTCCCGCGTCAAGATCGTCGCGTGTAAAGGCGCAGGTGCGGACGAGAAGAAGTAGTTTGGTCGAATGTCGCCTTGGTTGGCTCGGTGTGCTCACTATACACCACACCAGACATGCATTGCTCGTTCGTTCCTGCAGCAGTATATCTCAGGCTTGCTTTCATCTGCGTTATTCATGTTGCCATCACTACCCACGCCACTTGTAATCTAGACAACGCATTCAGACGTACTCTGCCTCCCAATCGTAATGCGACAGCGTTCCGCCTGTACAGAATAGGTTCGAGTGCACTCTGCAAACATTCACATCCGGGGACGTGTTAACTTGAGAGAGATAAGCAGTGACCATTGGAATGACGCTGGACCAAATAATAGATGCATTGTCACGCTCGTAGTGAGGGTGTAAGACTATATAGTATAACACACCGTCTGATATACTAAACTGAGGCCTTTGGTATGCTCTTAGGCTCGGGCTTCATACTCTTTGCGCACTGACGCTTCCGAAACTTGGTAGTTCTTGAGCTGATCGGGTGGATATATCGGCAAAGTCTCTACAGAGCCTTGAAGCAAATGGCCATGAGGACGAGCTTGAGGCGGCATCGGCGGCGCAAGATTGCCAGGCATCGGGTGACCAATGCTCTCGACGGATGCGGAGTGGTAGTGGCCTGGCCGGTCAACATAAGGAGGAGCCGCAGGACCACCAGGATACGAAAATTCTGCGCTTTGCCCGGCTGCGTGGTGTTGCAGCGGGACCGTCGAGCTGTTGGGATGATACAGCGGCATCTCCACTTGTGCATACTTCTCTGATTTGGCTGGAGTGCTAAAAACATCGGAATGTTTGTCAGTAAAAACTACATCTTATAAGAGCCGCTTTGGTCTCACCGCTTGAGCGGCCAGAGCCAGTTGGTCGCGCTCTGTGCTTCCTGGGACCCGTCGATTCTCAGTCCTTTCTTCGCGGGCAAGAACCGCCCGGCATGCACCCAGTTGAAGACGACAACGCAGATCTACGCATGGGATTAGAATATCACAAGAATTAGAACCAAAAACGGATGCGTACGGTCATGGGGACGGCGTCAAAGGTGTACATCAACCATTCGTGGGTCAACGTGTACCCATGCACGCCATCTGCAGTGAACTTGATAGTGCCAAAGTCTGTCCACAGCATATCAGTGACAGCATTGCGAATTGAAGCAAAGATGCCTACCAATAAGACGGTAAATGGATCGCAGGAGAATCATGCCCGAGCCGACGTAGAAGACGTAGAACAGCGGCTGCACGGGCTGACGCTGCTCGCGCAGCCCACGGCGCGAGCGAATGTCAAAGACAATCACGATGCCGATGAAGACGACGAGAATGACGATCTGCACCGCCAGCGCCACCACGAGGATGTTGAAGCCCAACTGGAGCCGCTCGAGCGTTTTCGCTGCCTACAGAGTTCCCAAAGTAGGTGAAGATGCCGTGAGTGTAAGAGACCTAATATACGTACCAACATACTACCACCCAACGCTTGCGCTGAGATCGAGAAGAAGTCCGCAACTACGAAGATCTTGAGATTGGTGTAAGCGATATGTGAATGAAACCAAGACGACGCAGCTGACCTTGGTAATCAGCTGGTGCCGTACGGGGGAGTAATGACCTCCGAGGTAGGACATGAGCCTACCCGCCAGCATGTACAGGTATGCTGCGAGTACAGCCGGCGCGGAGATCAAGCTAGTCTCGCTGACCAGCAGCGGCCAAATTGTGTGCAACTTCTTGATGGCGATGTATCTTTTTATGTGACGGGTAAGCGCATGGTATATCAAGTCCTTAGTGTTAAGTTACGTACCGTGTGATGAACCCCACGACCTCGAACAGAATGCCGAAGATGAGACCCCAGACCCACGTCGTCTTGTAGCGGGCGGCCTGCCAGATGTGTACGGCGAGGCTCATTGCGAATATAGCGGCGAACATGAGGGCTGCAGGGATCGAAGCGTCGTAGCTGTAGTTGGCAAACTCTCGCTCTCCATCACCTAAATGAGACCGTGAGCCGTGCGGACTTGTGACGAAGATCGCATGCCATGCGTACCAGCCATGATAAACGAAATGGATGCAGAGAAAGACGATATAAGAGGAGAAAACCCAGATGTGTTCTGATGCGATTAGGAATTGGAAACGAGGACCGACCGGTCCACGTCCTTAGATATACCAACAGGCTTATTCGGTACAGTCTTGAGCGGGATTGTAAGACTGCTGATATTCGCCGAGACATCGCGGTCCGCAGCAGAGTTGCGTCGGATACGGTGAAATAGGACAGCCCTAACCTGTCAACCATCGCATTGCTTGATTACATTACCCCCGGGGGCGGAGGCCCGAAGACTGCTATGATTTTCCATAAGGAGACTTCTCCTCCGAGAAGCAAGTGACAATTGCGAAGTTGGGCGCAGGAGACCAGTGGATGGTTCAGTATCGAGCAAACTTGGTTCTCCCATGCGCGCCCACTCTATTTAACACCAAGATGGTAAAACTCCGCGTTTACTTGAATTTCTAGCAAGTTGTATCGTCAGCCAGGTGGCGTCGCTACGCATGGTGCGTGTTTAGATGCTCCAGAAATTTCGTCCGAGTGAATCACCTTTGCTCCAAATCGATAGATTTTGAACAGATTTTTATGGCCAAGCCTAACATGGTGCCGCAGCTGCTTAGCAATCAGAAGGGTAGGGGCTGCGGGATGTCGTCCGCGGTTCAGACCTGGGAGCGCTCGAAAACATGTTCGGCGTCCGAGAGATCGGGCCAATACAGCCTAAATGGCTGTTACGGCACGTGTAGTGGGAGCGATCCGATGTAGCTCGTTTCAACTGTGTTCCGCGTACACAGTGACACTGTCTTATTCGCACAAGCACGGGAGAAAGAGAAAAGCCGCGTCTCGGCAATTGGCGAGACTCCAGCTTCACGTGCCTCGATGCGCAAGCATTGGACATAATCAAGATCTACAAATTCGCGCTCTTCCCGGATGCCTAGATTGGGGAGCTCCTATGCAGGGACGCGCGTCTGGCGCCGCGGGCTCGGTGATTGAGCAGCGAGGCCACTGGGTTACACTAAGGATACTATATCTCGTATACAGCTGGCTGTTCTACTTGGTCGCTGTTGGGAAGATTAGCGGTAGCGCGGGCTTGTCATGGGCTGGCGCAGTATATGGCGGGGGACGCTGTTTCCGAACCAATACCTTGTACGTTCGCTGCGACCGCATGCTAGGTACAACGCGCATAACCTCATCAACCAGTTATGGATTGGACAGAGACGCGCCATTGCTTCTGCACGTCCATATGCGCTGACAGGCATTGCGAGATCGCAAGCGACAGTCTATACACGCTCCAAGTCGATTGGCACGGACCATTGTTATGGAACGCAAGTTGTACTGCGCAGAGTCTCGAGCCAAACTGACGACATTACAGGCTCAACATTCATCGACTCTTAGAACTCAAAGCGGACGTTGTCGTTGTGTACTGGGCGGCTGCTACGAGGACTTCGACCGGAAGCACTCCGCCGTCGACGACATCTTACTCGATCTGGCACGTTCGGTACCTGGCTGCACACGCCCGAGAAGAGCAACTGGAACTTGCGCGAGTTCTATTGGCGCAATCGCCGGATGCGCAGGTGGATCACGGGCCTTCGCCAGAGAGGTGAACGGAATTCCTGCCAACTATTTGGTACGACAGGGTAACGAACGCAAGATTGTCAGAGACAGAGGACCAATCACGACTGAATATGGTGCGTGGCTTCTCTTGCGCAGCACATTGACAGCGCACAAGTTGATGGTTGCGCTGCAGACGATGTGCACTTCATGGCGACATTCCTAGGAAGCGGACTCTCCAAACCCGATTAAGGTATAATTACTGTTGCTCGCCGTCCGTGGGGCTCACGCGCCTATATAGGGCGGTCTATAATTTGTCAAGGCGCCGCTCGACTAGGATATACGTGATCTGTTCAACTTCAACCTTATGCAGCTGTGGCTGAATGTCATATGTTCTGTCGGCTCATGATCCAAGCAGTTTTATACCTCGATAGTCAGTCAGAGAATGGGCCAGACAACTTAACACCGGGGTGAGTTAGCTCACCTTGGTGACCCATCACATCGGACATGATTTAGCTGTCACGGGCCGTGGACAGTTGGAATGGCCTTACCTTTGACGTCAGCCAAAGGGCTTGCAGTATCCTTCGCGGCCGTTTTCCTCCGCCTTGGGCGACAAGTGCATCCACACGACTGTGTCCTGAGCTGGACACTCGACCCAGGGATCATCTTATACCACAGGTTTAGGTATAATTCAACCTCGTACACGAAGTCTGGCATCAACAATTACTCTGCTGTGCCGGGGTTCTGCGCGGTTGCATGCATCGCGCAGCAAGATGACCGGACGCCAAGGTTCTTGCACTGATTCTCGCTGATCTTGCACTTCGCCGTTTATGAACCAGACTTTGCAACGAGCATTGATCTTGTTATTCACATTTCTCCTTCCTTTGCCATGCGTTTTTTCTTCTCTTCGCGTCTATTTATTTCTCTCGTATCCTCATTCTCACTTGTCGCTGGATTAATCATTGGGGATCCTGTACTCCTCGCTGTCAAAGGAACTTACCCCCGCGCCATTCGCCTGCAAGATGGCAGCTTGCTCGCCACGCTGTCTTACGCCACTCCTGGTGCGCTCGCTGGATACCAGGTGATTGCAACTGTCACATCCCACGACGAGGGCAACACATGGCAGGATTACGGCGTCGTAATAGATCAGCCTGGCGACAATTGGAACCAATTCTTATTGCAGCTGCCGGACGGTGAGTTACGAGCAGTCTGTATGGAAGTCTCGTTGCTCAGCCAGTATGTGTTCCAGGTCGCGTTCTGTGCGCCGTCCATGACCACCAGTACGCTGAAGACCAAAAGACCTTCACTGAGTTCCGCACTACAATTTTTTCATCCGACGACCTGGGCAAGACATGGTCTCCGCTTTCAGTGCCAGAACGGCGCAAGGCAGCCTTGGATCCCGACAACAATGGTGCGTATGGTGCACACTTGGAGCCACCTCAAATTCTGATGTGCTGCCCTCTACAGGAATGTGGGAGCCATTCCTGCGCCTCTCCAACGACGGCGTCCTTCAACTGTACTACTCAAGCGAGAACAACCGCGACGATCAAAACTCGCTCTTGCGAACCTCTATTGATGGCGGCAAGTCATGGTCCAATGCTAAGACGATCAGCGGTGGGGACGTCCGCGCGCGTGATGGCATGCTGGGGGTCGCCAACTACGGCGGCAGCAAACTTATTGCGGTGTTTGAGACGACGTTGAACGGACACTTCGAGGTTTGGAGTGTAAAAAGGTGCGCTTGTGCGGCTACAGTATTTCGGCTCTCCGCTGACACATGCTAGCGAGGACGATGGCGCAACATGGGGACCACGCCAACGAGTTTATGCTACAGAAGACCCCAAGGCCAACGCGGGAGCGCCACAGGTGTCTTTCGTCGGTGGTACACTTGTTTGCAGCTTCATGACGGATGAAGACAAACCGCTAGGCCAGTGGGCCAAAGGGGCGGCAATGAAGGTGCTCACCAGCATCGACGGTGGCGGCACATGGACCGACAAGACCACGATCTTTTCAAACGAGCCGTCGACATACTGGCCGGGACTTCTGACTCTCGACAACAATACGTTTACTGCCATGGTAGAGCAGGACGGGCCAAAGGCCAAGAAGGTCCAATTGAAGGAGGTGGTTCCTCCGAGTCCGCCTGCATCGGGCTGCAAGCGCCGCCCCCGACGCCGTGCTCCCCAGGCATAGAGCCGTCATCAATGTTTCAGGCTATAGTTTATGGCAAGGAGAACACAACTTCTTGGTCGATTCACCACATTTATTGCTTCTGCGCGCAAGTCGGGGACGGTGGATCGCAGTTTGACCAGTTGGTCAGGGGTTTTCTGCACGTAGGTGTTTCAAGGTCAGAGATGGCCGAGCCCAAACTTTCCGTGGCGTGGAATGTTCAGACGAGCGGTGCAAGCAATCCTATTCTGAACTGTGCAGAATGTAACCACGAACGAATGCACTGACGCTCAGGCACACCACAATGACATGAGCAACATAAGGGATCAAGCTTGGTAATTTAAATGACGGAACGCTGTGTCTTGTACATATTCCAGCGTCAACGAGCAACCAAATCAGGGCGGTTCAGAGAAAGGGCACATCGGTGCGAGTCGTCGGAAGAAGCCGATGCCATCCTTACCTCCCACCCCTTAATGAGCAAGCAACAATTCCATTCAAACTTCAAGCGCGCTCAAGACATATTCCGGCATCGTACAGGCTGACCACGTCTCCTGGTTCATCGGATCAAGAGCGTTTAAATACCTCGATATGGTTGTCGCCGTGATGGCGGATCTCGGGGTTCGCCAGGAACCGAAGCCATCTTGGGATGAGAGTGACGTCCCGAGATCAGGACCGTTAAAAGGTCGGCTCGGTTGACAGCCTTTCAGCACATTCTTCTCCAGGATGGCGCAGAATGCCCCGTTTGTTCTTGAAGCCATCGCTAATCTAGTCAATATCGGAAGCCAGGAATTCGCTGCTGCTCTCATCACCACCGCGTCACACATATCCCAGTTCGCCGCAGTAAGCAACCTGCAACACAATTTTCTAATCCGCACACTCATGAGACTGGATTCCAATCCAGAATGTGCGCGTGAACAAAGCCAACGCTCTAGCCTTGGCGCGATCCGTTCAGGATTATGTCGACGTTTTGTCCGACTCCACTTCAGATGCTGCTCTGGGTGTATCACCCGACATTGCACATGCACTTCAAGAGTTCCTGGCGTGCGTAATGAATGCTTGCTTGCGTCAGTATGAGTACTCAACCAAAGCCATAGTCGTCTTGTAACAGTGCAAGATGAACTGCAGCGGCGAGTCGAACGAAGCTACCTTTCACAGCTCCTTCAGCAAGAGAGAGATGCCCGCGTTCTCAAACAGTTACAAAACGATGTCAAAACCGCATTTGAGGTGTTCCGGGCAAGTCATCTGATTGATTTTCGCACGCTACATACTCATATCATCTGAAGCTAAGCGCTCGCATAGAAAGCGAACGCGTTCTGTCGGCGGCTGAGACGCAGGACCCGCTCTGGCGAGCGCGGTTGGCACTTGATGCGCAGGAACAGGATCTGAAGTCCCGAATCGAGCCCGACACCGCCCAGGAGATTTACAAAACTTTACGCATTCCACCACGACCATCCCACTTCTTTGGCCGTGGTGACGAGGCGCAAGCAGTCCTGCGCGGCATTCTAGTAGACCACCCGGCGCACGTCGGTATCCTTGGCGGACCGGGCATGGGGAAGACGACGCTAGCCCTCAACGTGCTCCATGACCCACAGGTGAAGAAGCGATTTGGGATCAACGTGTTTTTCATCCCATGCGACTCTGCGGAGAACGGTTCAGATTTGCTCGCCATTGTTGGACACACGTTTGGCATGGCAGACGCCAATCGTGGCTCCCTCCAACGGCGGCTTGTCGCTGCTCTCAAGGACAAAGGGGACCTCCTGATAGTGCTCGATAACTTCGAGTCAGCTTGGGACGCACAGGAGTACCGAAGTCTGGCAGAAGATGTGCTCTCCGTCCTCGGAGAGCTTAGCAACGTCGCACTTATTATCACTATGCGCGGTGCAGAGCGTCCTCAGCGCATAGCCTGGACCAAGCCAATCATGCCACCGCTGCAGCCGCTCGAGGAAATAGCAGCCAAGCATGTCTTCTACGCCATCTCGGATGTGCCCGACTCTGAAACGCACGTCGAGCCGCTCCTCAAGAAGTTAGACAACATCCCGCTTGCAGTCGTATTGATGGCCAGCCTGGCGCAGTTCGAGTCTTGCGAAAGCCTCGTCTCTCGATGGGAGGATACCAAAACCTCAATGTTGACACGAGGCGAACATCGTCTCAGCAGCTTGGATGTGTCCATCTCCATCTCCCTTGATGCTCAACGAATGAAAAACGTCCCATCGGCACTCCGGGTACTCGGTCTTCTTTCCTTCCTTCCCGATGGCGCCATGGACACGGATGTGCAGCTGTGGGTTAAGGGCATCCCGAACCTCTCGCGAGCCCTTTCGACCCTGCTCCAGAATACATTGGTCACACGCAGCCCGGATCAGCGCATCCAAGTGTTGGCACCAATCCGGGAGTATATGCTGCAGAATCATCCCCCGGACGACAATGATCGTGAAATGGTCTTTTCTCACTACTTCCTGCTGACTGAACAGCTAGTCGAGGTTGGGATGCCTTCGACTACCACCGTAATTGCCGCTATCTCGCCAGAACTGGAGAACATAGAAGCGATCATTCGCTACTGTCTCATTCGTCAACTTTACCTGCGACCTGCTTTGGCAGCAACTGCCAGGCTTGGTCGACTCATGATCAGTGTTGGAATGGGTCCTGCGGATCTCATTCCTGTTGCCATCGAGGCCGCAAGGCGCAGGCAATCGGAGTTGGGCGACTTGCTTGCAGATCTGCTGTATGTGCGATATGGTACGACGATCCAGGCGGGTGCTGTTGATGCCAATCCTCAAGCACTTCTCGAGGAGGCTCGCGATCTCTACGCGAAGGCGGGTAATACGAATGGCATAATTGACGCCAACAGGATATTGCTCTCTGCACATCTACCCCTCGATCGGGCCATTGTCATTGCAGAGAAGATGAGTGTTCTTGCCATAGGGAAGAACGATTTGAAACGGAAAGGCCAAGTGGAATTCGCCCTGGCATCAAGATACTCCCGCGCATTGATGAAGGTCGAGTCCAAGGAGTGGTATCTACGCGCCATTGATTCACTGAAAGCAACGGGGACCCCAGAACCGCACCTTATCGGTTTTTGCCTGACCTATGTGTCGGATATTACCGTTTCCGAGGGCGACGTCGTGGGCGGAATCGCGATGCTCAAGGAAGCGATACCTCTTCTCCGGCAGGTCAACTACCATGTCGGTGTAGGAAGCGCGGAACACGGGCTATGTCTCGTGCTATTGGATCAAGGACATGCGATAGAGGCTGCTGAACATGCAACTTTAGCCATCGCAGCGCAACGCCAGGCGAGGCATCACAGCCACTATGAAGGGCTTGCATGGTTCGCTCTCATTCAGGCCCAGCTCGCCGCATCCAATCTCCCCGGCGCAATGAAATCTTTCGAAGAACTCTCCACAGTCGTGCGCCGTTGCGGAGACTCTTGGGTGCACGGTCGTGCGAGACAGATGCAAGCGCGAGGCGAAATCGCTATGTATCGAGGTGATCTGGAAGAGGCCGTTATGGCGCTCCAGACGAGTGTGGAGCTATTCTCTGGAAACCCGGAATTCCAGGAATACCGTATCGGTGTAATGATGTCGTTGGCTGAAGCAGCCCGACAGCGCGGAGACTGTGCGTACGCGGCGCAGCTCTTTGTGGTGTGTGCCTCCTTTTACCGCACCGCGGACAAAGCGTTTTCTGCTCGCGCACTGGCCGGCCTCGCGCGCGTCGTGGACGAACAAGAGGTTTCCGAGCTCCTCGTCCGCGCGACTGCACAGCCTTTGCTTCGTATGGGCTACGAACGGGAGCTGGGACATATTCTCCTCCACTCTGCCAGACTTGCTAAAGCTGCTCAGCGACCTGAACTGGCTCTACACCGGGCTGGATCAGCGCGCGGACGGTTCAAAGGTGTTGAGGACGAACGCGGTTTCAAACTAGCAGAAGAATTTCTGGAGAGTTTATCCACGGCTGCACACGCTCCGACTGAGGAATGGGAGACATAATGCTTGGATTGCTTCTAGCTCTTATATCAGCAAGGACGTTACGAACATAGCTGGCGCGTGTATTGCACATGGGGTGAAGGCTATTGATACAATATAGGTGTATTATCATTCGGTAGGTCGTAGCGAAGAAGACGACCTGAGCCGCTTTCTGTTCTTGACGCGAGTGGCAAGGTCGCTCTCGCTATTCATTTCGTTCTCGAGTGCGTTCGTTGCTCCCTCGTCGTTTCTTGAATCCCGAACCGAGCGCTTTCTCTTGCTTGGAGATGGCGATGGCGTGACGTCGTCGAGGGGGTTAGTTGCACGCTCTTTCGTCGGTGATATAGCAGGCGAAGGCGAGGGAGAGACAAGCCCGTAGGTTGCAAATGACTTTAGATCTGCAGTAAAAAGCACCTGAACAAGTATTAGCGCAGGCGACAAGGTCACGCAACCACAGCGTACTGAATGCGCCCATCCCGCCCAGTTACCCCATAACTCCACAAACTTGCTCGCTACGGCGTCGTAGATCTTAGGCGTCATAGGAACTTTGCCGTTGGTGCCTTTTGAGGGCGAGCCAGGTACGCGGTAAGAGTAATGCTTCACAGCGATCTGGTAAACGTGCGTATCGACTGGGACCACCTCCCGCTGAAATCATGCAAAGTGTAAGCACGTGAGAAATAGTTTTTCGAGACACTCACCTTGTCAAGTGACATGAGCAAGATGCAGTCTGCCACTTTCCTTCCAACGCCCATGAACCTGAGAAGCGCCTCACGCGCCTCCTCTGTGTTCTTTCCACGAAGATCATGTAGGATCTTTTGAGCTGTAGCATCCGCTTTGCTGCGCGCGTCCTCGCTCGACCATGCGCCTACCTCGCAAGGAGTATAACCAGACATCGCGTCCTCCAAAAGCATCTGTGCGGTCTTTTGGATGTACTCCGCTCGGTACCCAAAACCAAGAGCGCGGAGCTTGGCAGTCGTAGATGGCGCAGCGAGTGCTGACGGGGGCGGAAACGCAAAATAATCCTGCGAAGTGGCCTCGCTGGCGCCGGGTACCTCTAGTGTACCAGCGCAGTGACCAAAGTTCGTGCATAGCGCTTGTACCATTTTGCTGATCCGTGAAATATGGTTGTTTTGAGAGCATATGAACCTGCAACTATGTTTCAATAATGAAACAATGTGAGGTAGGCGGATCACTAACGAGACAAGATTTTCCCAAGGGTCTTGTCTGAGCATGCGAAGGCCTTTGAATCTGTCCTTGACGAGCTTGTCAAAGACAGTATCACGCTTCGCCCAGTCCGAGTAAAGAGTTTGTAAGTCGACGTCAAGTTGAAAGTAGTCATTCAACCATTCCATGGTTTCGTCCTTTTCTGGCTCGGATCGCCAGAGGATTGCATCGGGCGTCTGTCGAAGGCATATTACTCGATCTGAGAGCGCGAAACGGTACTCGTGCGTTGAATCCATGGGCGTGTTGAGGGGTAACGCATGCTTGAACCAGCGAAACGATTGACCGCAAGCGAGGACGGTTTCGAGACTGAGTTGTGCCAAGGGCAGTGGCAGGGCGCAAAAGCCTATGGGCAAAGTCATGCGTGGAATGATTGGTGCCGCGTGCGTGATGCTCTGGCGTGGCTCTGTTAAAGAAGGCTGGTCGACGAATATTCCAAGTTCTGACGAAAGAGCGTGCGCTTTGGCGGTGAGCCTGAACAGAGCACCACGAGCGGGCAAAGATGGAGAGTGAGGTTCGATTGAGAGTATGCGCTCAGAGAAGATGTGAATCATGCAGCCGGCGGGAGAGTCGGAGAGCAAGTGAAGGCGTGACAAGTTGTAGGGGGAGAGAACTCCTTCCTAAGTCCGACAACCGGATCCAACAACTCTCCAATGCTTTCCCCTCTTGTTCCCAAACGACTGGCCTTACCGTGCCGCTGAGCGAGAATCCATATCAACGGGCATTGATGTGCCTCACGACCGGCGTGCCTCTGAATGCCTATATATTTCGACGAAAGGTCATTGAACACACAATCGCTGCCTTACTCCGCCGTGTACACCCCGTTGAAATCATGGTTCAAACGGTCGAACTCGTGGATTTCTGGGTTGGCCAACGTGGCCAACCAAGAAGTGCTCACAGCCTTGTTGTACATGTCTGCGGTCATGTCAGGCATAATTTTCGTCAAAATGTTGCTTCAACGCTGGGTACCCTGATTAGAACGTTCGGATGAACAACGGCGCCGCTCTCGCACTCGCCAGCAGCGCGCAGGACTGTTTAGTCATCCACGATGCTTCAACTTGCAATGGCGCGCAATTAATATCTTCGGACGTATAGTTCGCACTCCAAGATGTTCACGGGCAGGCTTCTCTGCATTTTCAACCTGTTGGTATTCCTGTTGGCTGCACATTAACCAAGTGCTGACGGGCTACCAAGTTGCCTTGGCCAAGTTCCAGACGAGCTCCAACGTCGGGCCGAGCACGGATATCTAGAAAGACACCAATACTCTCCCAACGCCGCAATGCAAGCACTTAAGTATTGAAGTTAACGTGTCTGACTCATTCCCTAGACTGTCGTCTGATCTGTCTGCAGCTGCGTGCGTGCCTCAAAAACATGCGCGCCATAAATGATGGGTCGATATGCCGCTGGATTGTGAAGCCAGTCAGTTAGCTGAGGAACGCCGGCATCACCTTTGCTCACATCCCATCTGCCTCCTCCACCTCAAAATCAATCCTACGCGACAAAGAAGTCCGACTGGTCATGAAAGGCGTTCTAGGACCACAACTGGCCTACGTAGCAATTCTCGGTAGACAGCAGAGATTCGACCATGTTGCTGATCGTGAAGGACAGAAACAAGCAGAGCACTTGGTCGACTGTATAGTGACATAGTACATCGCGATGTGAACAGTGTATAAGGCTAATTGATGTAGTTTCATATTTGAATTGACTTCAGCTGTCAAAATGCGGCTATGACGTTTCTGTGAGAAGGCTAGATGTGAATTACATTCGACGGCGTAAATTGTGAATGGCGCGTGACATGTCACGCGTTTCATTCTCCGCCCAATTATAATGAGGTCGGCAAAAGGGCTGTCTTGTTTACTGACAACCATAAACCTCTGCATCATGCCATCGGACAGCTTTGATATTTGGGATGGGTCCAGACGATCTTTTTTTTTCACATCTAGCCTTGACGCCCATCGTTGTCGATGGATGGGCGAGACGTATATAGTACAGCACAGACGCTCGAAGTCACGATGCATGAGGTATCGCGGCGCATGCGGGACGGAATAGAGATACCTCCAAATGCTCTTTGACTTGGGATAATGCAACTCCGCCGCTTGGTCGCTTGGTCGGCTTCACGTGCAAGATCTGGCACGGTCCGAGCCGGGGTGGCTTCTCTGCGGAAGTATAAAAGCCGGAACCACACCTTGGTCCCTCAGCATTAGACTCTCATCTCTTCGCGTGCGAACATGAGAGATCTCTTACACTACGACATTGGCTTCGACTGGAGATTCGCGCGTGCGCGTGGTCGACAAGATCACACTGTGGCTGTTGAGCTGCTGCGCCTCCTGGTTCTCAGAGTAGCGACGCAGACTCCGGCTCAACTTAGAGGCCTCCTCTTTCTCTCCGACGCACACCTCGACACTCTATTCACGCTCAGTTCCCTGTGCAATGACGATAACATTCGATGGTACTATCTGCGCTCAGTGCTGAGCAGGAGTTTCAGGCAACCAGGTGAGCATCGGTAATCGTCGCCGCTGAGCACCATCAACCTGACAATCACCTGCAACAAGATTATGTATTGGCCAAACGTGGCTACCCGTCCAACTGGACATTTTGCCTTCCCGCTATATCCAGTGCGTGTATTGAAATGGATCATAGACCTATGTTCACCGCAGTTACAGACAACGTGACGATCTGGCACGGGCCGTTTCGCGCTCTATCTTTACCACCGAGCTGGGATGACTACAACAAGCAGAACACCGACCCTCTCTTTGACAGAGCGAACGAGTGGTTGAAGCGACCGCTCCTGAAAGCAAAGGGTCATCAAGTCGTGAAAAGATGTGCGCAAGAAATGAGTACGTCCCGTTGCATTGTTCGGCACAATGAGCTCTGAACCCGCCCGCAGGTGCCGAGGACACAATCAGCACTTCTGCGAGCGATAGCCCGCGCCACATTCTTGGGGGTTCCGCCCAAGAAGACAATATAGTAATACACCCGAGCACACTCGTCGGACACCCCACAAAGCGCCGCCGTATCTCGACTGGAGAGGTAAGTTGTCGCGCACGCAGAGTGTTTGCGGTCGCCAATGACAATGTATCGCAGTCGGTTCCAACGGCAAAGGACATGTCGCTACTCGAACTCTTCGACGAGTTCCAGTTGCCTGCCCGCACATTCGCCGACACGCTGGCTCGTGAAGGCAAGTATGGCGCATGCATTGCCTGCGGTAACATGCTTCTCCTTAAATCCCAGATGTCCGACATGTTGACGCACCTAGTCGGCAAGGGGAGGGTAAACTGCCCGGTGTTCAAGCTCTTAGGTATCCAGTACCAGGGACGAGCTGGCCCAGCCACCATCGGCTGGTACTTCAAAGATTTCGAGCGGTTCGCCGTCTGGACCCTCAAGCGCCATCCGGAGTTGGTCGAAGTGTTGAAGGATGGTAGCTACAAGTATCCGCAAATGGCGATAACCTCCTTTCTGCGGCAGGATGCGAAAGAGTGGTGGGCTGGTCAACCGCAGCTCCACAATCTGAAGGGACAAGAGTTGACCAATGCCCTTGACGTGTTGGCTCAGGGAATCACGCTCCAGGTCGCGATCTAGAGCTAGTGAACGGTTGCGAGTTGCGAGTTGAACCGCGGTTGTTGAACATGTATAGTTGCCCACTGCATTGAATTGAACGGATATTGACAATACGTGTGAGACCATTTCGCTCGATTTCTGCGTAAGCGACAAGTCGTGCAGCAGGAAGGTGTCGACGAGGGAGATTGTTATGCGTGCGTGAAACTAGTACTATGTTGCGTTCTTGCACGGGCACGCCAAGCCAGTGGACAAGTGCAGAGAGACTGCGATATTTCAGTGGCTTCGAATGATCTTACCATCTTCCGACTGAAGGTCGCTAGAAGAGCGATTACTATTGTTGGTGGGTGCTAGCAAGACTGGCTGTGACGTCCGCGGACCGAATCTATGGCTTCTCCGCCCCGACATGCCTGAGGATGAGCAGCTATCACAAAAGGAGACTTCAGCCCAACGGTATCGGTTTTGTAAACGAGATTTACCTCCCAACTCTCTCCCAATGTAGTCGAACGAGAGCGGCGAAAAATAAAGCAAGTCTCCAGGCTTTTTTGAGTCCGGTCCAAGCCTTTCAAGTTCAATCGACCTAGTGGAATGTGTCTGAGATGCTGACGGGAGCTGGATTGTATCGTCGGCATCCTCACGAAGCTGATGATGAAGGGCGATAATATAGAGATCGTCCAGCCTTCAGTGCTGATTAGGGCTGGTGATGGGTATTCCAGGTGCTATGACACCTTCAACGCATTTGCGAAAGAAACCCCACATCGGAAGGCATCATGCGAGGATTCGGCGCTGAGCCCAGTCGCAAAAACTTGAGTGGAAGCATCGGCTTCGCAAGGCTGCCCTAGACGAGACGAGGCTTGTGCGCCTCAATTCAAACAGGCGTGGTTTAGAATGGCTGAATGTGCATCGATGGACTGGACACGATGTGAAGGCGAAGACCTGAGCCAAATGGCGACGCATCGCCGGGAACGGCCGTGGCGGGACTTACGCGTCTTGACCTCAACATCGCAACTATGGCTGCTCAGCTCCTAAACGTGAACCAACCAGGCTCAGTTGTAGTCCGCGCTGGGCGCTGCTTTAGACGCGACAACACGTCCTGGGTTGATCCGCAGCCTGAGAAGGGCGTCATTATCGTGCAGCCGACCGACGAGGGACTGATCCAGTGGCAGTGGGCAAGCAGGACAACCAACGAAGTCCACGAAGTGCGCGACGTTTCCCTTTCGACTACGCATTGTCATAACGCGTGAAATCAAAAATAGGACTTGCTCATCTTCCCTACCGATACCAACTTCGAGAAAGTTGATCAAAGTCGCGAAGGGCATGTATTCTCACTGTCGTTCGCATCCTCCGATCAGAGACACTTTGTGAGTTGATTGTGCATGTTGATTGAATTGTACTCACGGGCTTCTAGTACTGGTTCCAGGTATGTCCATCTGTTTCTGACAGCGTGCCACATGAACATCTGAATCATGAATTCTTCAGGATAGCACGGAGGCTCGTTATTCAACCTATGTCTCGAACATCAATGGCTTGCTTCAGGATCCCACTTTTGAACCTGTGAACCCAGCCAGCATCCCCAGCGCGTCTGCACCCTCCTCTTCCGCCCCTGCCGCGTAGGTTTTGCGCTCACTTCAATTGTACTGGTACGCTCTAACACGATGTATGTGAACCTGCAGCGCACCGGCGCCTGGTGCGAACAATGAGGCTTACCAACGTTTGCGCGAAATTCTCATGTCTGGTGGGGCGCGCGGCGGCGGCGGAGGTGGAGGCGGCGCGGCTGGCAGGGCTGCCCCAAGCGTCACGCTCTCCGACCTGCTCACACCGACCAACCTCGCCCCGATTTTTGCGCAGCCCGAGCTCGCCCGATCCGTCTTCCCGCACCTCCCGACCGACATGCCGTTCCCGCCGAGCGAGGATGTGCTAAGACAGGTGATTTCAAGCGCTCAGTTCCGCAGTGCCGTCGCTGAGCTCGACCGCGCATTGAGCACGGGCCTGCTGGGTGACCTTGTGCGTGGTCTGGGGCTTCCGGAGAGCGCAGGAACGGGTGTCGAGGCGTTCATTCGTGCTGTCGGCGAACAGGCCAGAAGGCAGTAGCGTGGCAGCATACAGACGGACTGAACTCTAAGTTGTCGTCGTCAACGGGCAAAAGAATGTATCTTAAGCTAGCTTCTAGTAAATTAATTGTCGGCACCTTGGTATTGTGAAATGGGTGCTTCGTAGAATGACGAATTGCCATTCCTCAATTCTTTGCGTGTACAGGACAGTTCCCTTCGCTTGAGCTGAATAAGAGCAAGCAATAGTAAATTGAGGGACAGTAAGATGGATCTGTGAACACGAGCAGCAGCCTGATGAGTGTATAACATGCGTAGTAGCATAAGAACAGCGAGTGATGAGCAAAATGTCAAGGCAGTTATCATGTTGACGGATCATGGAGTAGGACCAGAATGTAGCCCTCGTCTGTAGGGTCATTAGAACAGTAAATCCATGAGATTGACGTCTGCATTGAGGTTCTGGACGTACGAGGAGAGATCATAAGCTCGTGTCGTTTCGTACGCAATCGCAGGAACCGGATGTCATCCTTCAGACAGTTCAAGAAGTCATTCGATATCGAGGACACCGTTATTGATGCAACGTCAGAATTGGTCTGCACAGCAGCAGTACAAGGAGAACTCACACCCTCTGTATTACCAACCTCCTCCAGGCCTTGCCGGCATGAATCCACAATGCGCGCAACGGCGGAGGCGTATTTCCTCCCCAGTTCGCCTTCGAATACAACGCCCGAGTGTCGTACAATCGTTGTCTTGGGGGATGAATTTGCTCTTTGCTGCTGTGAGCCAGAGCCTTGTGCTGCTGATGGGTGGGACAGGATCATGACGCCGAGCACGGAGCGGTGCGCAGTGAGCAAGGCGAGGTTCTGCTCGAGCTCTGGTGGAGGCGCAATGGACGCGCCTGTTGATGTCGATGCGGTGGCCGTCGTGGATGCCATCGTATGTAGGATTCTCGAGCTTAACACGGCGCGAGCGCTCAGAAAGGCAAGCTGTAAGCGGAATCAGCCGCGAGCCGTTTCATCTTGCCTCCTCCCTCTAGGTCTGGTCTGTCAACCCACACCTCTGTGACATTTGAAATGCTGAGCTAGCACCATTCTCCTTCTCCGTCTTGCCCATTCAGAAATTGCTTCCAACTTGTTTAGGTGTCTCTTCTCGCTGACAGTTTCAGAATCAGAATGTTGCCTACACCAACTTCGTGCACCGTTTCATCTCACGTTGTTCCTTAACCTCTTGCACCATAGCCATTCATAAGGTCAGCTTCTACCTATTCTGAAAGCCTGCTCCCTCTAATTAACCAACTACTCGAATTATTTGAATGTGAAACAAATTAACCACGCAAATGTCTTCACGTGACCCCAAATGTCACTCTTTGACATTGCCAAACTCCGCCATAAAACAATTTACTCCTACTTATGTCAGCGGACATGAGAAGCGACTCATTACAGGGAAAGTCCGCCACGGCGCTTGTCGCATCTCGCACTCTACTTGTTGCTATATTGCTTCTACCGAGAGCGATGCGCGCGAAGCAACGCCCGATCTTGAGCAGCATTTCAACTTCTAAGCGTAGTCCAAAGAGCTCGCGGTTACCGCTTCCTGCAACGTCTCTCTCTTCGCGTGTCGCGTACTTGACGCGACAACGACGACACCGCCAAGCCCTCGGTGTACTGTTACTACTCTTGCTCTTCATCGGATCCTACCATGAAAGCGGATATCTGCGTAATGGCAAGCTAGAGCTTTTCTTTAGTTGGTTGGGATATATGCTTCGAAGTTCGCTGCCAGACGGCGGGAGTCGCGCGTATTCGAGGAGTATTAATCGCAATGCAGCCCGGTACTCGCTATCTTCATCTTCTCGAAAGCTCATTCTGACCCATTTTTCCCTGGTCAGAATACCTCGGTTGATCATGAGTCTGTCGCTGGCTGGGATAGACCCACAGTATGCAGCGCGTGAACTTCCAACGGACATGCGCGATCATGGCGCGAATAATTACACGTCAGTCTTCGAATTCTCATCGAGCATCAGCGACTGACATTGTTTGCGCAGCGTAGAACCGAAGTCTGGCCTCTCGCCCTCTAGCGCGTTCAAGAACCTTGTATTCGCAAAACCGTCTACAGAGGTTCTCGCAACGCTTCCGCAGTACCGCGGGCACAACTGCCTCAGCCCATACCCACTGTCTGTGTGCCCCTTTCCTGGCCTCTGCGCACCACCAGAACATCCAGAAAAGTCTTCCCAGCCATGCGCAGTTTGGGGAACCGGCAAACCAAGCAGTGTGACGCGCTACCTCGCTGGGTCGACGCACGGCGAGACAGCAAATTTCCGTACTGGGAAGCAGCTGCGCGACTGGGACGCCCCTGGGCGGTGGGTGAGGGACCTGTATCACTTGTACGGCCACAACGGTCGCACGCGTGCGCAAGCAGGAGGCGACCGCGACCTACACTTCTTCACGCCAGAGCAAATGCACTCGTGCTTGCGTGGAAAGCGTATCGTCGTGCAAGGAGACAGTATCCTGCGCCAGTTCTTCGGCAGGGTCATGGCGTACTCGCGGCTGCAGCCCACGAGTTGTGAGCACCTCGCCAACTGGAACACCGCCAGTTACGCCGTATTTGAGAACGGAACGGACGCGTATGAGCCGAGCTGTCCGGATCGGCGGTGTCACTTCGCAGGACGACGCACTGTGGACGATTGTTTTCGACTGGCACGACGAGATGCGGCCGCATGACAATAGTGCCCGTCTGATGGAGATGAAGGCAGATATTGTTGTCCAGGCACCGTGTACTGGATCGGACCCGACGTCGACCTGGCGCATGAGAGAGGCAACATTACTAGAATGTTCGCGGAACCCGCTTGGCATGACGCCGCGTTCAGCTGGTTCCTCAGCCCGGAGAAGACAGCCGACTGGTATAGCCAGTACGACTGGAGAAATGGTAGGATGCGTAAATTCGTCAAAGAGAGTCGGAGCAGTGGGGCGAGAGCGAACGTCTTACCCGTGGATCGCCTCGCCCGAGTGAATAACGGACGCCGAATTGTGCGTGACAGAAGACCCATCACGAGCGAGCAAGGTATGTTAGCGTGCGCCGAAGCTGTCCGGCCTAGCTAACTCTACACTGCAGATGATGTTCACTTCAAGTGCGGGTTTCTGAAGGCCGACTGGCCAAATACTCTGAAGGTCAGGCTCATAATAAAGGTGCTCATTTTAGGATCATCACGCTGATGTGTTGCTTTTTTGCAGCCAGGCTTGCAAAACCTCAAGGCCCCAACGGACTGGGACGCCCGTGACGTCTTCAACCTCAATATCTTGCAGCTATGGCTCAACGGCATCTGCGATCCTGCATAAGCGTCATAATTTTAAAGATTCTCGACCTGGTCACTGCATTATAAGGCGTTTTCGGTCATCGCCTTTTCACTCGCTCTCTCGCCATTGTCTTAAGAAATATTGCAAATGGCCCAACTCTATGGGAGCTGCGGCGGCCTCCCAAAAAGTGGAGGTTCAACATGCACAGTCTGCAAAATCACGCAACCAGCTGATGAAAGCAGCTATAGACTTTCAAATCAGATACTTAGCTGGCAATGTCTTCACCCCATGACCACCCCATTTCGAGTCTCATGCTGTAGCTGTAGTAGATACTGCTCCTGCTCCATCTTCCATTTGGCCCATCTGCTCCGGCTAACAGAATATCAAGATGTTTGGATTCATCCAACCGTCCTACCACAATATATACATGTCGTGTTTATCACGACGAGGATGTCGATGCTTTCGCTTTGGCATGGTTCTCCGCCATCTCAATCAGCTCGTCTTTGTCCGCGCTCTCGTCCACAAGCGACCGAAGCAAGCCAGTCTTTTTCTTCAGCAGCTCAATAGGTGCATCGAACTCCACTGGAATAGCTGTTAGCTAGAACCAATATCGTATAGGGTGTGACATACCCAAACGGCCTGAATCGAGCACCATGATTTTGTCGGCGTCCATAATGGTACGCAGCCGATGTGCAACTGTGATCAAGGTCACATCCTTCAACTCCTTCCGAATACTCTCTTGGATGGCGGTATCCGTTGCGTAGTCGACAGCAGCTGTTGCCTCGTCCAAGATGAGAATTTTACTCCTACGCGTGATAGCACGTGCAAGGGCGAGAATCTGGCGCTGTCCAAGACTTAGGTTTCCACCGCCCATCGAGATGGCTGAGTCGAGGGTAATACGACCATCCTCAGACTCCTCCTGCAGCGAAAAGAGACCGGATGCGCGAAGCGCGTCGTTGAGGAAGGCATCGTCATGCTGCTCGAACGGATCGAGATTCTGTCGGAGAGTACCGCTGAGAAGTTCTGGCTGTTGCGGGATGATGGTAATGTTGCCACGAAGCGCGTCCAAATTGATCTTGCCCGTGTCGACTCCGTCGTAGTAAACATTACCGGAAGTGAAGATACACCGTAACAACGACAGGGTCAAGCTGGACTTGCCGCTGCCGGTGCGTCCAACTGCCAACATAGGTAAGAATAATGACGAGGGTAAACAAGATGCAGACACACCAACACCAACACGCTCGCCAGACTTGAGCTCGAAATTGACATCCTTGAGAACAAGCGGGCCATCTGAACTGTATTTGGCTTCAAGATTCTGAACACGTAGATTGCCGCTTGCAGGCCAGTAGGCAGGTGGCTTGCCCTCTTCGGTTGGCTTGGGTTCCTGTTCGATAGTAACGTATTGTTGAATACGCTCAAGACTGTTGCCCTCGACTTCGAACATGTTCAACACGCGAACGAACCACAGGATCTGTTCATGTGCATAGTCAGTTGTTGATCATTGTCACTGTTGAGGAAGCAACGTACCATGCCGGAGAACGTCACAGCCATGACGAGCGAGAAGCCAGTACGGCCGGCGTCAGGGTTGGTCTGTCCGTAGACAAGGAAGGCAGCAAGACCACCGGCGAAAAGACCACCAATGGCGTCGACACGGATGCAGATCCAGCGATTCAGGTTGTAGAAAGAGCGCGCCGCGCGAGTATACTTGTCGATACGTTTCATGGACTCGTGCTTGAACGCACCCTCAGCACCGTACGCGCGAATCGAGGCTGAAAGCAAACGTGTTAGCTTCGGGAAGGGACCCGGATAAGAAGTACATACTAAGACCATGAATAGCAGCACCGAAGTGACCCAAGACAGGGGCACGGGAATTGCTCATTTCGCGTTTGACGCTGAGCTGTGATGCGATGTACAGCTGGCCACACCACCATCCGATGTATGTGACCACCATGCCAGGGAAGATGAAAATGGGGCTCATGTACACGACTGCTACAAACTTGCAGATGATTGAAATGCCGAGCTCGATGAGGTCGCTGAAAAGACCAGAAAGCGGGCCATCAACGGAGCGCAAGTCCGTTGTAGTGCGAGCAATGACACGGGAGGTTGGGACCACGTCCAGCCAGCGAAGGGTCGTGCCAAGAATGCTGTCGATGAGTTTGTTGTGGATAGATCGTGAAGCTCGAACGGCGCCGAACATGAAGGTTCCCAGTCCAATCGAGTAGACGATGGAGCACACAATCAGAAGACCTGCGTAGCCCGCAAGGAACCTGCACAATGTTTAAGGGGTATGAAAATCAAAAGCTAAGACAAAACGCACTTCTGAACAGGCACATCTTGAGGGTCATCTACCTCTTCATATTGACGAGCCCAGTAGCCGAGGAAGTACGTTTGAAGAATCGTGAGAAGGCTAGTCAGGGAGTCAGTAGATGCAAGGATATGAGGTTGAGGACATACTCTGCGCCAAACATGCCAGAAAGGAAGACGACCCAGAAGATCGCGCCACCGAGTGCCTGGAAATACAGATTGACTGACGACAGGTCAGTTACGCAGGTAGAGTCAATAAACCTGAAGCAAACATACGTGCTGGCCACGAAACATGGCCTTCTTCGATCTCCTCAGCTACGATGAGCTTGCCATCCGCTTTCTTATCGCGTGGCTTGTCCTCGGTTTCATCTGGTTTCGGCTCGTCAATCACTTCCTCTTCAGCTTTATTCTCTTCCTTGGCCTTTTCCACCTCCGCGAGCAGCTTCTTGTCCTTGAGGAGTGCTTCGCTGATAGAGCCGCGACTGAGGATACGGCCGTCGATGCTGAGGGACACGACAAATTGCGCTAGGTCACTGACAAGAACCACATTGTGAGTCTATGGAGATGGTCAGATCAGCTTGGTGGAATTGAACAAAGGCATACCACCAGGATGATGGTGCGGCCCGTGACAAGGTCTCCGCGGAAGCACTTCTCGACAATCCATTTCGCGGTGTGAACGTCTAGCGCGGCAAGGACATCGTCAAGAAGGACAACCTTGGCGCTTGAGTAGATGGCGCGGGCGAGCGTCACGCGAGCTTTCTGGCCACCACTGTGTCATACTCGTGAGCGGTTACGCATTTTAAAATTAAGCACCTTGACATACCTGAGCGTAAGACCTTTTTCACCGACCTCAGTCTTGTCACCAGCATCAAAGAGCGACAGATCGCGCTCAAGACCGCATTGATGGATAACCTTGTTGTAGCGTTCCTCGTCATACGGAGCACCGAAAAGAATATTCTCCCGAATGGTCTCGTTCAGAACCCAAGCCTCCTGCGCGGCATATGCAACGCCACCGTCGCGGGGTAACTGATACCACGAGCTCGGATGTTCCGGCTCAAAGTGCAGTTCACCGATGAGCGCAAGCAATAGGGACGTTTTGCCACAGCCGGTCGGTCCAACAATTAAGTTTAGAGCATCGCGTTTGAATGTGAGTTGGCCATCGATGCGCAGGCGGAAGTTGCGCTTGCCGGTGCCGGTGCTCATGACCGAGCCAGGCGTCGAAGTGCCACTTGTGGGAGGCGCGGTCGCCCAGCGGAAGGCCGCGTCGTTGAACCCAATGACATCCTCAGCGATGTCTGGCGTCGGGATGTTGATCTGGGTGTCCTTGTTTTGTGTGTAGCGATCGAGAAGCTCGGTCTGAAGGAATGTACTGCAGTTAGACGGAAGCCATGGTTGGAGCAGAGGCGACGCACATTGTTCAGGAAATCTGTGAGACGGTCGAAGGAAACCTTGGCTTGGATAATGGTCGGGATGGCCCAGAAAGTGATGTGCAACTGGTCGCGCAACATTTCAAAGACAGCCATCGACGAGAAGACAACTGATGCGCTTAAGGGCTGCTTCATGACAATCGTGTAGGTCGCGTAGGTCGCACACATCGTGAGGAGCGGGATCCAGTAGCTAACATCTTGTGTCAGTTACGTTTTCCACAATCCTGCGCGTCACGTACTTCAAGTTCATGTTGAGTAGATTGAGTAAGCGGCCCTTCTTGATCCAGACAAGTTCATCTTCACGCTTTTCGCGGAGCCGCTCGTTAATCTTGCTCTCCCAGCCGAACAACTTGATCATGCGAAGAAGGCCCATCACTGCAACGAAGAAGTCAAAAAGATGCCAAATCATATGCATGCCAGACTTACTCTCTGTAACATTCTGAATACGGGCGTCCGTCTTCTTCATGCGCTCGTTGGAAACCGTGTTGACCTTAGAAGCGATCCAACCCGGAGCAGGGAATGTCGCAATCATGGTCGCGAGACCGACAAACGCGGCCCAGCCGAGGACGATGTATAAAAACCAAATACAGATAGAAATCTGCAGTGGGCAGTATAGCACGAGGAATAGGAAGTCGCGTGCCTCGGTGATGTTGTTCAAGTCGCTTGTGACGAGATTGTTGATCTTGCCGACCAGGTTGGCCTCCTTGGACTCATCCTTCTTGACTGGCGACGGACCCTTCGTGGATGCAACACTCGCGGTACGGGATGGAGGTATTGGCTTCTTGCCCTTTGCGCCGCTTCTCGATGTCGCACCCTCAGACCCAACGACAGTGGCAGGGTCGCTGCCATCAGGGCTATCAGGTTCTTCATCAGAGTCGACTACCGTCGCCGTTTCGCTTGCCGTGGGAGTGGAGGTAGGTGTAGTTGCCGGCGCTTCTTCCTTCATGCGAATGCGCAGGGAGTGCTCGAAGACGAGTTCCGTGAGGAAACTCTCGACACGGACCAACAGACGAGTTGCAACGAAGATGTACCACTGCATGGCGATACTGCCGAGGAGCGGGCCAGCTGCAAGCCACACAATCCAGACCCAGGGGCGAACAGTGGCGTCGCGACCGCCTGTCTCGATGTACGCCAATAGGCGGTTGACACCGATTGGGGCGAGGAAACTGCAGACAACCTTGAGACTGATCATGATGCAAAGTGTCACGTAGTCCATCTTGGCGAAGCTAGCGAATCCCCAAATGACATGACGTTTCTTGCCAGAGATGAACGGGTCCAGGTGCTTGAACGCTCGCTCTTTGAGGACGCGGGCACGGTCGTAGTCCGCCAGCGGCGGCAGACGGTCGTAGGCGAGATGAGTAGCGCGGTAGCCGCCCAGACGAGCGGGTCGAGGAAGGAGAACATCATAAAGCTCAACAGCGATGCTGTCTGCTCCGGTGCCGGCTCCTCGCTAGGGTCGTTCGGGTCGACGGGAATGTATGGGTTGGGGATGAGCAGTGGCACGACGAGGCCGACCACATTGAGGATAAAAAATTTAGGCCAAAAGAGTGGGTCATACGGGATGTCGAGAGGAGTGAGGTCGTATGTGCCCAATGGCCACACGTCGCGGTAGAAGAACACCGCCCAGGTCGCGAAAAGGATAAGTCCAAGATGCACGTGGATGTATGGTACTCGACGAATGTTGGCGACGAGAGCCCACAGGGCCAGGGTTGTTGTGTAGCCGTAGAAAGCGACATAAGCAATCGCAATCCAGTCGTGTTCGTCGAATGCGTTGACGTCGTCGGCCTCCTTGCGATGCTTCTTCTTTTTCATAGCATCCAACTTGGTGCCCTCGCCGTGGTGCGAGTGCTCCTGTAGGACAGACGCAATGCTGAGGCCGAAGAGCGCGAGAGTGCCGAGGAAGCGAAGGAGTTTCCAAAGGAAGATCTGCACGCCGCCGTTCTGGGCGAGATAAACTTTGAATTCAGCAGCGATTCCCGACGCGCTTCCCGAAGCGTTTGAGGAAGCTATCTGCGCCGAGGATGGCTTGAACAGTTTCCAGAGTAGAATGACGAGCCCATGTAGTACGAGGACTGAAAGAGACAGGCCGGCCGCGTAAATGGGGACGAGCAAAATGTCCTTCCAACCACTGCAAGTCGGGCTTTCAGTACAGAGCATCATTCCAGCAGCTGTATTACGCACTCGAGCTGGTTTTGTGGCGGGTAAACGGCACTGCGAAGGCAAACATGGTCAATTCGCGCCAGTACTGGATGACAATTTTTGTGGGTTCGTGCACGTACAGCCTGCCGAGACTGGCGTACGTCGCCGAGGACGGCGGCCAAAGTCGAAGCTGGAAGTCCATCGCGCCCTTGGGAGGGAGTGGAGTCACCGTTTCTGATGCCGGCTCAAGGGGTTATATAGTGTCCGCACGAGTCGGCAGCGCTCCGTGTTGCATTCGCTCCGCGGTACCGATGTGATTCCCATCAAACACCATTTTTGGCTGTCACTCATGGTCTGACCCGCCTGGGTCGATGCGAGCTTTTGCATGAGACTTTGCAAGTCATAATTCTATGAGCGATATCCTCAAAGCTCATCGGCGGCCGTGATTGCCCAGGGCCACTGCCAAAAGCGACAGATGGCGTCTGGGCAGAGGGCGACGCTGCTGCGGAATAGACGCGAATACTGGGTCGTTCGAGTCATGATCAGAGAGGGAGAGCAGCCTCACTCGAGATTGTAAACCCAATCAAGTTTGCAGCTGCGGAAGATCCAAATGATGGCCCTTAGTAAGACCTCCGAGAGAACGCGCGTTCTAAACTTGATCAAACCACTTGCCTGGCTCAAGAACGTTCAGTACCATTACAATGAGTTAGATACGTGCGACATGACAAGTTACACATTGCAGACGAGCCATAGTCTGATCCAAGTCGTTCACCCTGTGGACGAAAGGCATTCAGTTGAAAGAACGCGTCAGTATCTGAGACTTATCAAAGCCAACAATTGCTGGCGTCAGTGGCTGTCATTATGAACATTTAGAACCAGCGTGCCGGATCAACACAACAGCCGTTATCTTCGTGTGGGCTCGGGTTTCTAAGTCTCTCGAAGCATCCCACCTATCATTGAACAGTCGCCGTAGCAGATAAGAATATGAGAACATATGGATCAAGGTGTTGGAATATCACAGAATTGGTATTTGACTATCGTGAATTTTTATATTCAGATAATCCTCACTCGACTTTTCCGTATCATCTAGTAACCATTTGTTGCTCATAGCATATTGACGGTTGCACGAAGTGCTACTCTCAGACTTTGAAAGTGCTTGATAGCCAGAGTTGAAATTTCAAAGCTACCTGGAAGCGAGTTGCTGTCGAGTGCAATGCTGATACTATCCGCTGACACAGCTTCGGCTGAATTTTCAGAGAATAGGATATAACACGTGTTCGAGCTCCGCTTGAAATCGTTTCCTTCTCGAGCCTTAATCGTCGGCGCGTTAACGCATGTTCCCTAAGTTCCAGCGCCCAAGCTCTGACACTTTTCAGATACTAGCTTCATTATTTCCACATATCAAGAACCTTTGGCGTTGCTCTCTACCTTGTCTGTCTCGGTCGATTGCATGCTATCTGTACAGGCTTGCTGCCTATCCATGTCGAATGCTGGACCGTGATGCCCGATGCTTTCGCGGAATCGGCATACGGTCAGGGCGTAACACGCGACTCGGATCAACGTTTGGACTGCTGTAAGCACTGCTTCGTTCTCTTAATAAAGACTCGCGCCGGTTGTCGCCCCGCTTCCCATCGTGCCCTCCTTTCCCAATGTCGAGGCTACTGTCAGTCGTTTCTTTACTACCCACGCTCGTTTTGCTCGCTGCACCTCTGCGCGCCGCCGCAGGGACACTCAAGTTCTCTGCGCAAGACAACTCCGTACTTTATCTACCTGGCAACTACTGGTTCAGCATTCCTGCGAATGGCGCCTATGACGACGGTGCTAATGGCGGGAATGGCCAGTTTTTA